>OV651815.1:15449360-15826779 GCA_927349885.1 Psylliodes chrysocephalus
GTATGTGTGTGTGTGTGTGTGTGTGTGTGTGTGTGTGTGTGTGTGTGTGTGTGTGTGTGTGTGTGTGTGTGTGTGTGTGTGTGTGTGTGTGTGTGTGTGTGTATGTGTGTATGTGTGTATGTGTGTATGTGTGTATGTGTGTATGTATGTATGTATGTATGTGTGTATGTGTGTATGTGTGTATGTGTGTATGTGTGTATGTGTGTATGTGTGTATGTGTGTATGTGTGTATGTGTGTGTGTGTGCGTGCGTGCGTGCGTGGGTGTGTGTGTGTGTGTGTGTGTGTGTGTGTGTGTGTGTGTGTGTGTGTGTGTGTGAGTGTGAGAAAGAACAGAGAAAGATTTAATATTTATGGATCTATGATTTCAATGTTATTTAAATCAAGATATGAGGATAAGACATTTCTCATAAGTTGCAAAGAAGGGTAGTTAACGTTTTGAATGTGTCTGGCATACCCTAAGTACCAAAGTATGCATGCAACATGTGCACATGTCCCTAGAGTTCTCGTTCCAACCTTAAGTGCAATAATAACCAAGAATAGGTTCAGCTTGCTCAAAATTCTCATTATCATTTCGTGGAACAAATTCTTGGTTAAAGTGTATCCAAACTCGGTGAAGTTTTGCATTTGAAAACCTAGAAAAAACTCGAGCTCTAAAAAATCCAGGATCATTAGTATTTAAATCTAATTCTATCATTTGTTCATCTTCTTCATTCATTTCTTCATCATTTGTTAAAAGGCTAACTTGAATGTAGCTGGGTGATAGATGTAGCTGGTATGTTCCAACTGTTAATTATTTCAAATATTGCAATGTAAGTTGAGGAAATGTAAGGTGACAGCTGCCAACTGCCAATTTCATTGGTTTCAACAAACTTAATTTAAAGTCATGTTTGAATTCAGCGTTTTCAAAAACATTAGTTCCTATTCCTGGATGTAAGATTTATTTTTTTTAAGAGCATTAGACAGCTATTTGACAGCTGTTAACTGTCAATATTATCGATTTGACATCCTTTTTGAATTCAGCGTCCTCAAAAACATAATACCATTCTTTAATATAAGATTTCTCTTGTTTTAAAGCGTTTGACAGCTGTCAACTGTCAATATTATCAATTTGATATCATATTCAAATTCAGCATCATCAAAAACTTAAGGTCATACATTAAAATAATTAGAATATGATTTTTAAAATGGTGACATGCGTTTTAGAGGTTTCTATACTATGGTGGAGTCACGGAGCTTCGGAGCTCCATAGGAGCCAAACCATGGACTTTGGAGCTTAGTGCCCATTGAGACTTTTGTTCAGGATGACAAAATGTATAACATATCAAAAATTCAGACAATTTGACCAAGAGTACATTCCTATCTTTTTGTGCGGGGTTCTTTAATTTGAGTTAAAAATGTCAAAAGAAATGATAAAATCTCCGGCGTGGAACCAATTTTCTGTTTTCGAGGGCTTCACGTAATCTAAATTTAGAAATTTCGTTAATTTTATAAAGTATTATATTTCTTGAACCGACACCACTGGGAGAAAGAGAAACTGCTCTAAAAAAGTTGCTAAAATATATTAAAAAAGCTAGCCAAGGTAAGTTAAGTTTGTGTATTTTCTTTACTTGTGAGGTTATAAAGTGATAGTGGAAATCATAATAAATAACGCCCAACGTGGGGCACGAAATTTGTCAAATTGACAACGTAAGGCGAAATCTGTCAAACGTCAAATTGACAACGTAAGGCGAAATCTGTCAAACGTCAAAGTGACAAGATGGAGAAGTAAACTGTCAAACTGAGAACAGGGGATGACATCTGTTAAAATAAAAGTTGTAAAATAAGTATATTTAGTTGTATTAAAATAATAGTGAAAAGTTGAAAAATAAATTAAAATTGAGGGCAATAATTGTGTATAAATAATATATTAAATAAAATAAAATGGATCTAAGAGGAGGAAAAAGGATAATTAGAAAATATGGGAAAGCGTTAGAAGAGGTTGGACAAGGTGATGTACAAGAAATCGAAGTACAAGAAGTAGATCAAAAACGAATAGAAGAGAATAACAATATAGAAGGACATAGCAATATTAAATAAGAAAAAGATAAAATTATAGAAGATAATGGGTTAGAAAAAAATATTGAAGAGAAGATGCCATGAAAAAACTAATGGAGATGATAATTGGTATGGAAAATAAATTGGAGAAAAATAGAGAAGAAATGGAGAAAAATAGAGAAGAAATGGAGAAAATAGAAAAGAAGGTAAAAGAGAAAGAAAGAGAGAAATAAAAAATGGATAACAGATGGAACATATAATGCATAAAATAGATGAAAACAGTAAGAAAATAGAAGCAAAATTAAAAATTTTTGAAAGACTAATGGAAGAATCAAAAATACAAATGGAAAATAAAATTCAAGGGACAAAAATTGAAATAAGAGCAGAAATAATTGAAAAAATAACAGAGATAGAAAATTAACAAGACAATAAGATTGACAATATGAAAGAAGAAATAAAAGAAATAAGAATAAATGAATAAAATACAGTAGAAAGAATGACAACATTGGAAACTAAATGGATGAATACAATAACAGGAATAGACGGGAGCATAGATCAAAATATAAAAGTATTGGAAGAAAGAATCATAAATCAACAACAAAAAGGAGAACAAAGAATGCAGAGCAAGATAGATAAAATTAAAAATGAAATAGAGACTATAACTGATGGTATTAATAAAACAAAATTTTAAAGGAATGATGAAGATAAAAAAAGAGAAAATGAGGAGATTCATAAAAAATTAAAAGAAATGGAAAAGAAGTTGAAATATGTACAAGAGAAATATGAAAAAGAAATAAAAACAATAAGAGAGAATGATACAGGTGGAACAAAATTTTTTTAATAATTACATGATGGCGAAAAGCGAACATAAATATGAGGGAGATATAAGAAAGATACACTCTATAGTATTTGTGAAAATTTTAAAAAATAAATTAAGAGATATTGGAAATATTGAAGATATGAAGGAGATGATAAGATAAAGTTTGGATAATGATGCATTGGTGTGGTTTGCAAGAGTGGAAGGAGACATAGAAACTTTTGAAGATTTTGAAAAGAAATTTACAAGTTATTTTTAGGGAAACAATGCGCAGGCAAAAATTAGAGAAATACTCTATTTTGGAAAGTATGAAGAAAGAAGAGAAAAATTGAATGAGGTTGTTAACAAGTTGAAGTTAGAAATAGACTCATTAAAACAAGAGGTGAACCAGCTAAAACAAGTAGAGGAAAAGACAACAAATTTCAAATCAATGATCCAGGAATATAGTGAAAGGAAGTTAAGGGCAAAAAACGTAATGATGTTTAATATGCCAGAGCCTAACGGGAACAATACCAAAAGCAAAATATCTGAAGATATCGCAAGTGCTAAAAATATACTTGCAAATATCATAGAACCCAATAAAATTTAAAAAGTGATAAGGGTTGGGAGGATTGGTGCTAATCCAAGGCTAGTGAAAATTATTTTCGAGTCAAGTGATGATGTTCTGCATATTCTTAAAAATGTAAGAGCAATAGATACTCATGGAATCAAGGTAACATCCGATCTCACTCCTCACCAAAAAACCTACTTAGATAATCTACGAAAAGATTCAGAGAGACGTAAGGCGAATGGGGAAAACAAAACAATATATTTAGCCAGTTCAGTTCCAGCCCAAATAAATATGGTAGAACATGTTTTTGTCCAAGTAAAAACAAATGGTAAAAACATCCTTTTGGGATGTTGGTATATTCCTCCTTCCTCTAGACACGAAGTATATCAAACTTTTTGTGACGGCGTAGTTGATGTTGTACTTGAGAAGTCCGATTGTGATTTGGTGCTATGTGGTGATTTTAACATTCCTGATGTTACTTGGAAGAATGATAACTTAGGCTTAGAGGCTGAATATTCGAATAACTCACCTGCTAAAATTATAGTTAATAATTTAAGTTTTTTAAATGTTTATCAAAAAAATCTGATGTGTCCAACACATGACTTTCCTATCTAGTTATTATAGGCTTTTTCCGGTTATTTTGTACAACCTATTGCAGCACCTTTATAAATATTTAGAGGATAAACTAAATATATACATTTTTCTATAGATATTCATTGAAAATGAAATTACTGAAAAATATAAATTTAGCACTTTTCCTACAATTTTTCCATTACGGTCCACTTTAGAAAAATCATCTATAAACAAAAATTATAGAGATCGATATCGCAAACAACTTTTATTTCAACAATTTTTATAAAAATCGGAATTTTGCACATTTTCTCAAATTTCTCGATTACGGACCATTTCAGGAAATTTTGACATAAAGCAAAAATTATAGATAATAATATTAGAAATAACTTTTATTTGAACAATTTTTTTTTCCAAACATAAATAACAAATATATTCTATAAAATATAAAAACGGCCTCCCATAAAGTACCTCCCCAGATGTTCCGACTTTCTCCAAAATCTAATCATTTCACGTCAGGCCGAAATAAACGTTAAGTTTAAAATTTAATGTTTTTTTCTTTATCCGTTTTTGAGTTTTCTTCAAAATTTGAAATTTACACATTTTTCTCAAATATCTCGAATACGGACCATTTTAGGAAATTTTTGTATAGAACAAAAATTTTAGATAATACTTGTAATATAAGAAGTAACTTTTATTTGAAGAATTTTCTTCCCCAAACGTAAATAACAGATGTATTCCACAAAATATAAAAATGACCACCTATAAAGTACCCCCCCAGATATTTCGACACTGCCCAAAATCTAATCAGCACATTTGACGCTGGAACAAAGCTTAAGTTTGAAACTTGGTGTTTTTCTGTGTATCGGTTCATGAGTTATGCGACACACACACACAGACATCATCGCGAAAATAGTCAAAACGGATTCAGGGGACCTCAAAACGTAAAAATCCATCGAAAACTCGAGGTCGAAAAAAATCATGATTCTTATACTTTCCTTATATCTGTATACAGATAGGAAAGTAAAAATGTTAGACTTGGTATTTTCACAAATTGAAAATTTAATTGTGTCTAAGGCTTTAGATCCTCTTTTTCCCTCAAGCATACATCACGAGCCTTTAGAAATTAATATAATAACCCATGACTCCCATTTAAATCACATTGCGGAAGAGTGGTATTTTGATTTTCGAAACGCAGATTTTTTTCAGCATTAACAACTTTTTTGCAGACGTTGAATGGGATGAAATGTCTTTGTTAGGTGCTAATGAAGCAACTGAATTTCTTTATGACCAAACTTATACGGCACTCAATTTATTTGTACCAGTGAAAAAATATTCATTATCCAATTTTCCTTGTTGGTTTAATGTTGAACTTAAGAAATTAGTAGCTGAAAAAAAAAAAGAGTTCATAAGAAATACAAGCTATTCAATCAACACCACGATTATATTCTATTTAGTGATTTACGTAGGCGGTGCAAGGAACTATTTGAAGTTTGTTTCAAAGAATATAACAGAAAGATGGAAAATAATATTAACACTAATCCTAAATATTTTTGGAGCTACATAAATAACAAAAGAAAAGCCCATGATCTTCCAAAATCCATGACGTCTAATAACTCTGAGAGCTTCGATGATATTGTGAATGAATTCGCCAAGTTCTTTTCATCAGTTTTTTCTACCGACAATGTACAAAATTTACCTTCAAATAATTTTAAGAATACTGTGAATATATCAACCTATCAAATTAATGTGATCGACATTATGGAAAGAATTAACAGTCTACCATCGAAATTTTCCCATGTTCCAGATGGGATTCCAACTTATTTTTAAAAAAGTGCATTTATACTTTGGCTAATCCTCCAAAAATCGTTTTTAACATATCCCTTAAATCAGGAATCTTTCCAAATTTCTGGAAATATAGTTTTTTGAAACCAATTTATAAATTGAAAAGTACCGAGCTGTTTGTATCCAGTCCGATATTCCTAAAGCATTCGCTTATCTCATGAGTAAGTTCTTATCTTGGGAATGTAAAAACATCATCATTAATGAACAGCATGGTTTCTGTCCTGGTCGGTCAACAGTGACTAATCTCTTGCTTTACAACACTTACATAATGCTTTAGAAAATAAGTCACAAGTTGACTCGATCTATACAGACTTCTCAAAAGCCTTTCATCGAGTAAACCATCTTATTAACAAAGTAAAAAATATTGGAATATCGGATGTCATGCTGACAAGGATTCAAAGTTATTTAACAAATCGTTTTCAAAGCGTGAAAATTGCGGGTGTTGTATCTCATGAGATTACAGTTCCTTCAGGTGTACCTCAAGGTTCTCATTGTGGACCTATTCTATTTAATCTGTTTATTAACGATATTTGTGATACATTAAAATTTAGCCAATACCTACTTTTTGCAGATGATTTTAAGTTATTCAAATCTATTAATTCACATTCTGATATAATTGAATTGCAAACAGACCTTGACTTCCTGAATATATGGTGCAATCTAAACCAAATGGATCTAAATATTAAGAAGTGCTTCTGTATATCTTTTAGCAAAATTTTGTCACCCTTCATACATGACTATCAAATTAACAATCATAGTGTATCAAGAGTTGATACCATTAAAGATTTAGGTGTCATGATGAATAGTAAATTGTCTTTTCAGGCACATATAGTGTAATGATTTATTTAATAATATATGGGAATTAATTTATTTGGTTTCAATTGTTAGTTTGTCCTGAGTTTTATATGAATTTATTTTTTTTATTTTTTTTTTTTTAAATTTCTTTGACTGGACTATTATTCAATATTTTTTTTTTTTATTATTATTATTATTATTATGCCTGGTCTGTAGCTAGTCGAAGAGTAGAGATTCTAATCTCAGACAGGTGTTCTGCTATATTCTGCAAATCTATCTTATTCTTCTGTGATGAACTTTTACTACCCACCAATAGATGTCTTAACCAAATTTTTTTTTAAATTGTTATTTAGTTGTAAATCTTTTTATATAATGAAACACGAATCAGAACACAACAACTATAATAATGATTTGGATGTAAATGGACATATAATATTATCATAAAATGCAAAAAAAAAAAACAAGATTAACTACCACCTTAAATCTATTACCAAATCAGTTTCACTCACGGTAGATTCTAATTCCGTTCGAATGTTGGTATCAATGTATATTACGTGTTAAATAACTATTACGAAATGGAGACCTTTTAACACCGTGAGTGCACTTGTGAAAATTATTCGAATAATTTTATGTAATTGGTAAGTATTAATTTTAACATACAGTATATTTATTTACTAATATGCGGGTATATTATTTTAAAATATATTCAATGAACTTATATCACCCTAATTCGAATGATGATACCAAATTATAGACAGTCTCTGTTTTATTTTGGAGATTTACTAATTTCAACTGAACGCTAGATGCGTTCAGCCTGAAAAACGCCTTCTGAATTAACTTCTAAATTCCTACCATAAATTCACGTGAATAGAATATAACGTCTAAAGATCAAATATTATTTTTCTTATAGGATGCAGCAATGTATTTTCATGCACACGAAAGTCGGCTTTATGTGCACAGTGGCAAGATGTGACTATTATAACGGTATGCGATAACACATACGGGACCCTGACAAGGTAAATAGTTAATAGATTTATCTCACCAAATTATAGCTTCTGACTGTGTTATTTGTACTCGTGCTTCCAGTACATTAGATTCAACTTTTTTAAGCACCTTTTAATTGCTCCAATATGCTTTAATTTAATTAATTCGCAAAATTTTCTACCAAAACCTTTTTTTTTTTTTTGTCATCCGGTCCAATCCGCCGGTCAACAACCTCCTAGCAACCTTTTTTTTTTAAGCTCTCACTTTTTTTATAACTAACCAATCACGGTTATGATATTTTTCTGTCAAACGTATTTTTCTTAGATATTATTATTTTATTGACGTGAATGTTATTTTTACGTATAAATAAATATTTTACAGCGATAGTATGTACAAAATTATTAATGGTTGTGTAAATTCTAATTTAAGTGTTTCTCATAATTCAAATTTCAATGTATACCTGTAATTTTGATTGGTTGTCAAAAAGAATTCAGAATGCAGAATCTGATTTGTTGCTAACGTAATTTTATGACATTTCATATGTCTCTTTGTTTTGTGACTATTTTATATACAAAGTGGTTCATGCTTTAAATACACAGTGTGATTTTGCAAACTACGATCGACGATTTCTTAATAAACATTTATAAATTATCAAATTGACATTGAATGATGTAGATTTAACTACCATGGAGCGTAAAATGTTTCTAACAGTTGACCTGAACAATATTTATAAATAACCATCTAAATTATACAAAACATTTATACAGAGTGATGATGAAATCATTACAATTGCCCCATTTTATTTTTAAATTATTTTGCTAAAATAATTTACAAATAAAATCTTGTTCTCTTTACTTATTGCTAGTTATCATGTAATATGTTTGGATCTTTAAACAAATAAATCTGTGTAATGTTAAAAATTCCCCTAATTCGGTTAGTTAAAGGATCTTTTAAAATGTATGAGTTGACTGCGTGTTCATTTTCAATTATGTAAGGTCCTTCTAATGGAAATAGTAATTTTTTAGATATTCTTTTCCGTGGATTAGGAACACGCAGAGACTTTACAATAACCATGTCCCCTTTATTAAATTTAACTTTATTTTTAATACTTTTATTTTTCCTTTTTAGGTATCTGTGTGCATTACGTTGAAGTTTCTGTCCTACTTTGAAAATAAGATTTTGATAATCGAGAATATTTTCACAAATCCATGGTCTGTTAATTGGTGAAGAATTAATTAGTAGATGTGGACTAATTTCCGTTACAGTATTTGGAGTATGGTTCAAGAATTCTGATATTTCCATTAATTTTGTGTCCCACAAGAAATGTTCGTTTTCAACTAATATACGAAGATACCGAATTATTTCCTTTATGTACCTTTCTGTTGGATTTGCTCTAGGATTTCTAAAACTAATGAAATTTGGAATGATGTTTTGACTATTGAAAAATGATATGATACGTTGATTTGAAAAGTACGATGCATTGTCCAGGATACAATATGATGGTAAGCCTACTTCATTTATAAATTTATTTATGCATGTTTTGACTGTGTTTGTGTTTGTGTGTTTGCAAGCGTATAATTGTACATATTTTGAAAAAATATCTAGTATGACAAAAATGTGTTTGTTACCATTATCTGTTTTAACTAAATTTGAAATAAAATCTATAGAGATAATGTGTAAAGGAGCAACTGGTAATATTGTTTTTGCAATATTTTCGTTATGTCGGTTTTTATCTTTTGAAACTTGACATAATGAACAAGTAGTCGTTATGTTTTTCGCAAGTTTATAATCATTTGAAGTAATGAATGTTTCCCTAAATAATAGCCAAAGTTTTCTACTTCCTGGATGATGATACATGATATGTAATTGATGTAAAATTTCTAAAGCAAGTGTTTTTGTGATTACGTATAACTCATTTTCTTGTGACTTTCTAAAATATGTTTGTCCATTATATAATGATTTTTGTTTTGTTTTAATATCAAGTAAATTTTGATCTTGTATTATGCTATTAAGAGAAAATACTGAATTATCATTATATAATATGTTCAGACCAGTTTTAACCTGTTTTAGTGTCTTATTGTACCCATCCATTCGAGAGATTGCATCGGACACAACATTTAAAATTCCCTTAACATGTCTAATTTCAAAATCATACTCTTGTAACAAAATACTCCAACGAAATATTCTGCTATTATTGAATTTATTATTTAATAAAGATATTAGACCACTATTATCCGTTTCTAAAATGAATTTTCTACCTACTAAATAAAATTTTAATTTCTCAATCGAATATATTATTGCGGATATCTCTAACTCACTACTACCATATTTTTGTTCATGTGGTTTTGTTTTCCTCGATACAAAAGAAATAGGTACTACTATCCCTTCTTGTACTTGTAATAATGTACCAGCTAATCTGTACATACTAGCATCACATCTCAGTATAAATGTTAAATTAAAATCAGCATGAAATGTTTTAATATTTTGTAAAAAAGCATGTTTTACCTTTTTAAAAGCAAGTTCATGTTCACTATTCCAACACCATTTTACACCTTTCTTTAACAAATTTAATAATGGTAACTCTAATTCTGTCAGATTTGGCAACAATCTTTTAAAATAGTTAATCATTCCTAAGAAACTTCTCAAACTCTTTAAATTATTAGGTGTTTTATAAGATTCAATAACATCTAATCTCTTAGGATCCATAGTTATACCATGTTTATCTATCTTAAAACCAAGAAAAATTGTTTCTGATTGATAAAATTCTGACTTATCTATGTTTAACTTTAATCCTGCATTATCTAACGCTTTTAAAATTATTCTAATATGTTCCAGGTGCAGTTCCTCGTTTTCACTGAAGATAAGAATATCGTCAATATAGTTTATCGCAAAGTTTTGATATTGTCCCAAGATTTTGTTTAAACAACGAACTAACGCAGCAGAAGCACTTTGTAATCCGAATGGGACTACTTTAAAAGAAAAGATTTGACCATCTACAGAGAATCCTGTGTATTTTTGACAATCTACATGAAGTGGAATTAGCCAAAAACTATGTTTAAGATCTAGTTTAGAAAATATTTTTGCATTGCTTATTCTTCCTAATAAGTTGTTTGAATTTATAGGTTGTTCATATTGTTTAATCGAATATTTATTTATAGTACGACTATCTAGACAAATTCTAATCTGACCATTTTTCTTTTTAACAATTACTAATGAATTAATGTATGGTGTATCTGAATATTGTATTATATTTTGTTGTAATAAATTTTTAAATTCAAGTTTAATATCATTTTTAAGATGATATGGTACAGGGTATGTTTTATTTTTGAAACCTTCAATGTTTTTTACTTCAAAACTATGTGTATAATCTTTGGCAACTCGAGAATCATTATTAAAAAGTTCTATATACTCTTTTACTAACATTCTTATTAAATGTTCCTTATTTTTAGGATATTTCAATTCTATTTCTTCATAATTAAACTCTTCATAATCATAATATGCCATATTTTCTTTATGTGCATCATTAAATTCATTAATATTTTCATTGTACATTAAATCATTCTCGATTTGATTGGTTATACACAATTGTCTTTTTATAGATTCATCTTTGTTAAGGTTATTATTTAATTCAAAACTTACACATATGTTATTAATTTTAAGCTTTTTATTTTCAAAATCTATGACAGCTTGATATTTATTAAGTTGATCATAACCTATTATTATGTCGCATTGTAAATTAGGTAAAATTAATAAGTCTAGTGATATTATTTCATTATTTAAATAAATATCTATGTTTACAATTTGATTGACTTCACAAAGTTTTCTGTTATTAACGCCAAGAATATTAACCTTTGGAATTTTGAAAATATTTTTACATAGTTCTGGAAATTTATTAATAATATGTTGATTTATTAAACTGGCTTCACTTCCCGTATCTACTATTATATTAATTACATTTTTACCCAAATTAGCTTTAATATTTATTAATTCTGATGTTTCAGATAAATCTGATTTATCATCAACTTTTATAAATTCTCTGTAGTGTTCATACTTGCATACATTGAAATTTTTATTATTCGGAAAGTGCCTATCTAAAAATGGGAATCTGAAGAAATTACATTAGGTTCCTGATTTCCACTCAAATCAGTATTATTTGTCACTTGTTCTGATCTGTTTCTAGTGTCTGAACTGTCACTAGAGTTTTCCCTGCTTATACTTTGAAAATAAACTCTTCTTTGTGGCAGACTTGTTTCGTTTTGTGGTCTATTTTGAGAAAAATTGTTATTTTGGACATTACGATTATAATAACTGTTTGTGTTATTCCTATTATTATTGTTTTGGTTACTATAATTGGGATTGTAGTTTTGATTGTAGTTATTATTGTATCTACTTTGATTTTGATAATTATTTTGATTACCTCTATAATTAGTATAATTTTGATTTCTATTTTGATAATAAGAGTTATTTTGTCTATTTAGCAAGTTATTGTAGTTACTATTGTTATTATTAGACCAGTTATTATGATTTTGTGTATTTTTGTTTGCATAAGTTGTAGTATTTTTGTTATTGTTAATAAATTTTGCTTTATTGGTACTTCTTTCAACCCTCATAAGATATTTAATAAAATTGTCCATAGTTCTAATACCTTGTATAGCAATTGCATCATTTATTTCATGTCTGAAATGCCGAGATAAGAGAGTAACTACTTCCTCTTCCATAATTTTCGGTTCTAAATATTGTACCGGTGTGTAAATTTGCATAGCATACAAATGTGCACTATAATTTCTATTTTCGTCAAATTTGCCAAAATGTAATTTCTCTCTTATTTCTGACTGTTTTACACTACCCCAAAAATAACTTAAGAACATTCTTTCAAAATCGTCAAAATTGTTTATGTTGATTTCATTGCTAGAAAACCAAATTAAAGCTATACCAGTTAACTTGTTTCGTAATATTTCTTTGAAATCTTCCCTTTCTATATTTACATTTACTCTATCCTTTATTATCTTACAAAAAACTATGGGATGTACTTTTTTAATATCCCCGTCAAATTTTATATTACTATTACTCTCATTTCTACAATGTGTGACTATTACCTGCCCCCTGTTCTCTAAATTAATTTGTTCAAATTCTTTCTCCTTTCTGCGTTTTATTTCCATTAGTTCTTCTTCTGTCTTTCTTCTAATCTCTTCAATTTCTTTCGTTAACCTTTCTCCTTTTTGTTTCATTCCTTCAATCTCTTCTGTCATGTCGCCATCTATAAATTTTTCATTATTTAATCGTTTTTGATTTCTATGCCTTGTTTCCCACTCTTTTCACTTTTCTTCGGTTTTCTTCAATTTATTTTCCATGTCCATTAGTAGTTTCTTTTCACATATCTTCATTTCTTCCTCTGCTATTCCCAAATTTAATTGAATTCCCTCTTTAACTTCATTTCGAACAAATTCTATCTCTTTATGGTTGCTCATCATATTTCTTTCTAGATCTTTGATATTTTTCTCACATTTTTGTATTGCAGTTTCTGTTTTTCCTATCTTCTCATTTAATTGTTTTTCTTGTTTGTCTATTCTTGTGTTTGTAACTTGTACATCTTTTTCCAGTCTTGAAATTTCTGTCTTAATTTCTTTTCTGACATCTTCTCTGATCATTTTAATTTCATCCAGCATTCTTTGTGTTTCTTGTCTTCTTTCTTGATTCTGTTTTTCTATATTCTGATTTAGTTTTTCCATTTCTTGTCTTCTTTCTTGTTTCTGTTTTTCTATATTCTGATTTTGTTTCTCCATGTTCTGATTTTGTTTTTCTATATTCTGATTTTGTTTTTCTATATTTTGATCCATGCTCTCTAATTTCGCAAATAAAATACTCATATATTCTGGCATTTCTTTACTTTTATCTCCTTCTCCTTTGTTCTCGATCTCCCGTTCTTCTTTCTTCTCTTCACTGTCATTTTCCTCTACATCTGTTTTAAATCTGTATGTCTCTATGTTCAAACCTTCTGCTTCCATTTCCTCTTGTAGTCTCTTCAATAAAATAATCTTATTTCCACTAGTGTCTAAATTTCTAGCAGCTAACTCTTCCTTAAGTTCTACCAGTTTCAATTCATAAATTGTCTTACCTTGTCCTTCCATTTTACTTGTTTTTTTTTTTTTTAGCTAGATTATAGTCACAAATTGTATTTACGTTATAATTTAAATATTTTTTTTTATAGCTTTGCTATAGCTTTAATATAGCTTTGCCCTAGCTTTAATATAGCTTTGCCCTACGTTGGGTACGCCAATTGTAATGATTTATTTAATAATATATGGGAATTAATTTATTTGGTTTCAATTGTTAGTTTGTCCTGAGTTTTATATGAATTTATTTTTTTTATTTTTTTTTTTTAAATTTCTTTGACTGGACTATTATTCAATATTTTTTTTTTTTATTATTATTATTATGCCTGGTCTGTAGCTAGTCGAAGAGTAGAGATTCTAATCTCAGACAGGTGTTCTGCTATATTCTGCAAATCTATCTTATTCTTCTGTGATGAACTTTTACTACCCACCAATAGATGTCTTAACCAAATTTTTTTTAAATTGTTATTTAGTTGTAAATCTTTTTATATAATGAAACACGAATCAGAACACAACAACTATAATAATGATTTGGATGTAAATGGACATATAATATTATCATAAAATGCAAAAAAAAAAACAAGATTAACTACCACCTTAAATCTATTACCAAATCAGTTTCACTCACGGTAGATTCTAATTCCGTTCGAATGTTGGTATCAATGTATATTACGTGTTAAATAACTATTACGAAATGGAGACCTTTTAACACCGTGAGTGCACTTGTGAAAATTATTCGAATAATTTTATGAAATTGGTAAGTATTAATTTTAACATACAGTATATTTATTTACTAATATGCGGGTATATTATTTTAAAATATATTCAATGAACTTATATCACCCTAATTCGAATGATGATACCAAATTATAGACAGTCTCTGTTTTATTTTGGAGATTTACTAATTTCAACTGAACGCTAGATGCGTTCAGCCTGAAAAACGCCTTCTGAATTAACTTCTAAATTCCTACCATAAATTCACGTGAATAGAATATAACGTCTAAAGATCAACTATTATTTTTCTTATAGGATGCAGCAATGTATTTTCATGCACACGAAAGTCGGCTTTATGTGCACAGTGGCAAGATGTGACTATTATAACGGTATGCGATAACACATACGGGACCCTGACAAGGTAAATAGTTAATAGATTTATCTCACCAAATTATAGCTTCTGACTGTGTTATTTGTACTCGTGCTTCCAGTACATTAGATTCAACTTTTTTAAGCACCTTTTAATTGCTCCAATATGCTTTAATTTAATTAATTCGCAAAATTTTCTACCAAAACCTTTTTTTTTTTTTTTGTCATCCGGTCCAATCCGCCGGTCAACAACCTCCTAGCAACCTTTTTTTTTTAAGCTCTCACTTTTTTTATAACTAACCAATCACGGTTATGATA
The DNA here is from genome assembly GCA_927349885.1 of Psylliodes chrysocephalus. NCBI lineage: Eukaryota > Metazoa > Arthropoda > Insecta > Coleoptera > Chrysomelidae > Psylliodes > Psylliodes chrysocephalus. The sequence continues at coordinate 15,464,471 of OV651815.1, forward strand.
TTTTTCTGTCAAACGTATTTTTCTTAGATATTATTATTTTATTGACGTGAATGTTATTTTTACGTATAAATAAATATTTTACAGCGATAGTATGTACAAAATTATTAATGGTTGTGTAAATTCTAATTTAAGTGTTTCTCATAATTCAAATTTCAATGTATACCTGTAATTTTGATTGGTTGTCAAAAAGATTTCAGAATGCAGAATCTGATTTGTTGCTAACGTAATTTTATGACATTTCATATGTCTCTTTGTTTTGTGACTATTTTATATACAAAGTGGTTCATGCTTTAAATACACAGTGTGATTTTGCAAACTACGATCGACGATTTCTTAATAAACATTTATAAATTATCAAATTGACATTGAATGATGTAGATTTAACTACCATGGAGCGTAAAATGTTTCTAATAGTTGACCTGAACAATATTTATAAATAACCATCTAAATTATACAAAACATTTATACAGAGTGATGATGAAATCATTACAATAGATATGATAACAGCAAAGGTATCAAAACTGTTAGGTCTCATTTCTAGGTTTTCCATAGATTTTTCTGCTTATACGTTCAAAACGATGTATTGTTCTCTAATAAGATCTCAATTAAAATACTGTTCGATTATTTGGAACCCATATCACAGTTATAGCTCAAAAGAATCAGTTCGCTCACTCTGCGTCGGCACTTTTGATCTCAATGTTCCAGTTTATACATTGCGCAACTCGGATTTTTATCCCTGGCGCATACAGAATCAAATCATAATAGCCCAAGGGCCTACTGTAAATTTTTACCGCCATCTGATAATGAAATAAAATATACCCCAAAAGCTTGTAAAAACATTGTACTTTACCGAATGGCACCTGTGATAATCCCAATCCTGAGCAAAGTGTTTAAGAAAAAAAATTTATATTAAAAAAATTACATAAGGCATGACAGCGCTAATTTTGTTTGCCCTTAAAGTTTTCCAGATAATAACATATTCAAATATATCTTGATATATATCGTTAACGGGAAACATTTTCTTCCTCTTAACATCGCACAAAAACATCTACACACGATTAGTAGATAAAAATCATTAAAAATATGAATCAATTTTTGCTGATTTAAAAATTTATTTGTATGCCTATTGTTGTGATTCATTTTTACAGGTTGTCATAGAAACGACAAAAAAACTACTATGAATATGGTTTAAAAGAATTGTCTAACAAGAGTATAATTATTATTGACTATCTCTGCCAAAGTTAGGTAAAAATATTAATAATTCACAATGAATTAGGATTGTAATTTTCAGAGAAAACACAATTATCGCTGTCATGTCTTATGTAATTTTTTGAATATAAAATAATTTTTTTAACCAATTTGCTGTGGATTACAGATTGGCACAGGTGCAATTTGGTAAAGTACAATGCTGTTACATGTCTTTGGAGCATATTTCATTTTGTTATCAGATGGCGGTCGTAATTTGCAGTGGGCTCTCTTACTATTACCAATTAAGCATTCCAACGACCTGTCAAACAATAGCTGTCAGTGAGAAGGTCTGGTATATCTAAGGGGGTAGAGACCATAGACATCATATTATCTAAGATAGACTCGCCCTACACACTGTATACCCAATACACCTTCTGTCCGCATGTTTTACTAGACGGGGAAAGGGGAATCGTACTTCGCACATTGACGTAGTGTTTCGGGAGGGTTTACATATATTTTTAGTAAAAATTATTTAATGACCAAATCAATAATCTATGGGTCTTCAGAATCAAAGCTAAATTTAAAGAAAACATATTCAATTTATACAGGACATTCAAAAAGTCATTTTATATTTTTTCTTATAGATTAAAATAGTAGGTAGCTTAAAGTGGAAGAACATTTTTGTTAGTATTTTATTATATATATTTTTTTAAATACATGAAGAGCAAAGAGCAAGTAAAAATATAAAGCCATTTATTATTATTTTTACATGGGTACTGTTTGAAAACCTTTATTACAGGTCGAAAAAAGAATTATATTGCCGGACTACCTTTTTTTATGAAATAAAAAGCTATTAAAAACAGAACAATTTTATTTCAGATACATAAATATACAAATATGATCTTTCTATTACATACCATTTGGGTTGCATGTCACGACACCTATTTTTAGAATTATTTGTGTAATGATATAACTCATTTAGGACAGTAATCAGCAATGATTTTATAATATCTGGACAAGGCTAAAACACATTAGCTTAAGATTATCAAGAGATACCTTATTTCTAATTTGTCCGAATAGAAAAAACACTAAAGGAAGCTTCTTTTGTGACATTTCGAATGTCATTTTACTATCATGATTACTCCTACAAACACTCTTGGTGAAGAATCTGCTCAATAGATTTATTTAGTGTTATAAGATAACTGATATTTTGTAAAGCATATTTTGGAATAAAAGACAAAATAGCTATTTGTGTATTAAGAACAGAAAGTAGCACCTTTGACAGTTGAGACAGAAAGTCTGTCGATGAGAAAAGATTTATTTTATATTTAAACAAAAAGGAGGAAAAATACAATATCAAAACTGTTATCTCAGTTATGTAATTTTCATTTTCAGTATTTGTGTTTTTCCAACTGACCATTATTTTGTAATTGAGATGAAAAGCCGTACGAGTCGCAGATATGTACGGTTTTTCACCTAATTTCACGGGTATAATCAGCTGTACTACATTAACAGCTAGGTATCTAGTACGGTTTTTAAGCTCAATGCGCTAGTTCAGTGCGATGTCATTTTGGTTCGACTGACATTTAATTCTAACCAAACTTTTAACAAAAACATCAATAAATTTAACATATACGTTTTTACTATTTTTATTTTATTTCAAAATATTGTTTACAGGTCATAAAAAATAGTTTAAAGGTATATAATTGGTAACTAAACGATTGTATATTTGATACATGCTATCTACTTACTTTAGGAATATATTTATAAAAGTGAAAAAAACGATATAATTTAGGTAAACAAAACGAACAAAACGCACTCCAAAAATCTACTGTCACTTTAATTGTCAGTAGAACCATAATTACATCATCACTGAAATAGTGCATCGATGAAGAGACAAATTTTAAACGAAATGGCTTATTTTGAAATGTCAAATTTGGGACTTGTACGGTTTTCGAACTCACTGGTTCAATTGCAGAACACTGTTTGCAGTGAATCTTTTTCTTTAAGGATTTTACTATAAAACCAGAAATATAAGCAACTACATCCTGAATGTATTCGCTCAGAAAATATATAGATAGGTAATCATGGTCACGAAGCTCATTTGTAAATTCCAAATTTTCTTTAGTGTCTGATTCGTAACATTTTAAATTTAACGCAATTTGGCTACTAGTGTTGCTACAATCGAAGATGCTGGTGCTATCTAAAGCAATTGCATTGGCAATTTTATTTGACTTTACTTCATTATGAATTAATAATTTTTTATAACGTTACGAACTGCACTAAAAAAAAGTATTTTTTTTTCCTTCATTTTTCGCCTCTTCAACTACCTCTCCCAAAATTCTGTAAAATGTGATGATTAGGTACTCTATAATTTTAGAGCTTACATATAATAAAAATACCCATAATAAATACTGTACTTACTTGATGGGTATAGCATTATGTTTTAAGATGTGTCTACCACTTAAATTTTCATAAATATCTGCCATACAAAAATGGTCAGAACATATACTAAGGCTTCTTTCATTTTCATAATGTTTTCCTCCACCAAGCATAGATTTTGCAGCCAAATTCTACGTTGAATAATTTCTCTAGGAAACCTGATCAGAAAATATAGAACATTATTATTTAAATAAACAATGCTAGTGCTAAATGCCTTTACACTGTTAAATAAATTAAGCCTTATTCCCTGTATATGCCTACGTCTATGCTAACATAATCTTATTTATGAAATGACCGAATAACATTCTTATTCTGCGTATTTCGGCACACTATTTATTTCCTCCCCATCGTAAAAGTCCTTAATAAAAAGTTCAGGGTTTAAATTATTCTTGAAAACTACAAAAAACCACAAAAATCACAATAAAACTTGATCTGTCACTTTGACAACATCAGCAAAATGTCTTAGGTTGCCAAAGTTAAATGATTTATACCAAAATGTTTAATATTCCCATATGATACACATGTAAAAATAGATACTTAAAAGTCTTAAGTGATTGCAATTAATAAAAAACTCATATTGATGCTTTCAATTCTTTATTTCCTTTTTTTTATTAGATTGTATTAAAGGTAATAGTAACTTTTTAAATAAAAATTTAATGTTTGATATTTGATGAAAGAGATCTGACAACATAGGAAGAGCGTACCGTCAAAAAAAAGTAGCGGACAAGTGTAATGTATACAAGGCGTATCTATTATCCGATATCTTTGGTAGAGACATAGTCTTGCATCTTGAACGTTTTTTTTTTATTCGAAATAATAGTCACAAAGCCTGCCAATTTATGAAAAAATGTATCTTATTTTTATTGTGTTTGACATAAAAGATTTAAATGTAATCCATTATTCATGATTTTACGTATTGTAAACAGAATACATCGTATGTCGCAACCCTTGGATATATCAAATCTTCCCACTGGCAGTTCATTTGTTTGGAATGCCTAATACAATATATGACAACCGCTTATATTCAAACAGCAGTCTTCTGCGCATCCTGAATTTGTATCCCTGGAGTGGATGTTATTTTGGAACATCCAATTAGTCCGAGTGAGCGAACTGATTCCTTTAAGCTATAAACTGTGCCCATATTACAATACTCATAAGCATCAAATTGAGACTATTCAGAATAAATTCTTGAGAATATGCGCCTATAAAATGGGTTATATAAGAGGAGATTACTCATATGATTCAATTAATTCTCAATTAAACTTAAAATCACTTGACTTTAGAAGAACAGTTTCTGATATAATTTTTATAAATAAATTGTTAACAGGGAATATTGATTCTCCCCAAGCAGTAGGTCTTATTAATTTTAATACCTTTAGGAGGACTAGACAAATCGACTTATTTAATATACCACTACATACCACTAATTATGCTTTTAATTCACCAGTAAGTCGAATGTTACGTGAATGTAATAAATTGAAATGTAAAAATTGTGATATTTTTGGAACTATTAATGCTCTCAGGACTTATTTAAATAATATGGAAGACTAACATTTTATGTCTTCATTTTCTAACTGATTTTATAATTGTTATTTGATGCCGTTATATTTTATATTTTGTATTGTATTTTATATTACTTATATTAGTTTTAGTTTAGTATTTAGTTCAGTATTTATTTTGCTGTTTTTATTCTACTTAATATTGTATTTTTTTTTAATGGGGTTACCCATAGAAAAACTAAAAAGAGAAGGTTTGAATAATAGGCGGGAATTGTTTCCTTGTTTGTAGTTTATCATATCGCGCTTCACGCGCTGCGAGCACTAAATAAAAGCCGTTTTTACACCCATATGATAATTAAAAAATGAATAAATTTTAAAGAAATCAATAATTTTACTAATGCAATCTTTTAAATATCACTTTAATACAATATAATGATCAGATACAGGGATAATTGTTATAAATTTATAAAGTTAAAGCTACATTTGAATATTATGAGGTGGTGTAAATCTGGCTTTGCTAATAAATTAGGTTATGTTACACTAAAACATGACAGTCGTGGAAAATGTAGGTGAGTAAAATTTAATTAATCTTATTTTTAATTTAGTTTTAGTTAAATTTAAGTAATTTATAGGTGTAAAAATATACTGAGGTCCTTAACGATGTCATTAACTTATAATAAATTCACATTATCATGTGCTGCTCCAAATTGCAGAAGCAAATATTATTTACATTCACTTAATAAGAAATTTTTTACTTTTCCGTCCATTATTACCCTTAGAGAGAAATGGTTTGATATTTTAAATATTCCCTACACATCTAAAAAAAACTATAGTGCGAGGATCATTTTGACGAGAATGCCTTCACCAGCACTTTGCCTACTAAGCTCATTAAATTTGCCTTGCCTTTAGCGCCTTTAGAAGAGAATATTACTACTAATAATAATATTACATTAGATGAAAATTTTTCAAAGCTACCTTCATCAAATTCTCTTGCAAAAATAAATGTAATTAGTAATGTTTTGATTAAACCTTCTGTTTCGAATATAACTTCAGCTAAAAGAAAGCTAGATTTTTTTAATGATAGAATTGAATGTGTTGAGGAACCTTTAATAAAGAAACCACGTGTAAGAACTGGTATTTTAAATCAAATTAATGCAACTACAATTGGTAATTTAACTCCTAGAAAGAGAAAATTTTATTATATTAATCGAGAGCAGCAAAACAAAATTTCAAGATTAAAAAATAGTTTATTAAAATCTAAAAATACAATTAAGACTGCTTTAAAATTATCAGAAACAAATTTATTTAAAAATTTTAGTTTAATTTTAAGATACACACTGCGCCTTTATTTTTTTTTGTTTTAGTTATTCCTGAGTATGGAGATTTTTGGAATGGATATTGCAACTACAATGAACCGAAATAGATGGGTGAAGGGATAGTAAAGTGGTTTAGTGCCAGAGTTACCTAACCAACAAAATTTCAAAACAACTGGTCTTTGTTATTGTTTTAAAATCATTTCTATACATGCCAAAGTTACCTATTCCTTAAAATTATGTAGTTCATGACAAAATTAAATACTTATTTGACAAGTGACTATTTTTAAATTTTTCTTAAACTTTGATCTCAACTTAATTAATTATTTTTTAGCAACTCTGGCACTGGAACACCCAATAGAGCTTAAGAATAATAAAAAAAATTTCAGGTAGTAAACTCAATTTATTTTTAATGTGTACTTTTTGTGATAATGTGTAATTTTGTGATATTAGGTAATTTTATAGATATAAAATAATAATATTAATAACAATAATAATCGTGATTAGTGTAAACGTATATTTTTAAATTAACTTCAACCCTTGAACATTTTTCAACATATTGTGAATATGATGTTTAATATAATGTAATGATATAGTTACCTATTCTAAATAAAATAAACTTATTACAAATGTTTTTATTTTTCATTTAAAACAAGTGACATTTTCCGTTTTTCAGCATTTACTTACAATAAAAATTCATTTTACTTATTGATTGTTTCAATTATTGTAAGTAAAAGCTGTAAAATAGGAAAATGTTACTTGAAATTACTTCAAATTTCATAAATTTTAAAGCCCGCCATTTTTTAAATCTTTTTACCTAGTAGTTTTCTACTTTACCGACTGTACCGAATTATAGTTCATCATAACGCGCTCAGCGCGCCACTGTCGAGGTCAAACAAACTTGTTACCAACTATTTACAGGGGAACTGGCTACCCTGTGAATAAATAAATATCAGAACCAATTATTTTTTTAGGGTTTCAATGATGCAGGATTCCATGGCAGCGATGAAATTCCAACACCCAACATAGATGCTCTAGCCTACAATGGAGTAATTTTAAACTCGCATTACACTCAAGCAGTATGTACCCCATCAAGAGCAGCTTTCCTCACTGGAAAATATCCCATACACACAGGTGAATATTATTTTAACATAATAAATTATTAATAACACTAGTTTACACGGTTTTCATACCTCAGCTAAAAGTTGTTAATTTATTGTTTATTTAGGTATAATGATACAGAAAAATAATAAAATAAAATTGTATGATAAAAGTTAATTTATTTTCAATTCAAAGATATATTAGAATACTAATACGCAAATCTGTTGTAATGGTAGTAGCAGTAGCACTAAGCAAAAATTTATATAATTATAATTAGTAATGGTAAGAAAGTAATTAAAATATAAGTAAGCAATATAACAATATCTACAAATGGTCAATGTATTGACAATATGTATTGTTTACTAATAATATAACTATTAAAACTTTTTTTAATAAGAGATTTTTATGTTCTGATAATTTTTCTATGATATAGTGTCATATATCTCCAACATACTTCTATAAATATTACGACATAGTTCAGTTTCTATCCCAGGTAAATATTTAATTAAGTCTTCATGATATAGGTGCATACCTAACATAGACACAACAATTTAGTTTCTTGAATTAATTTAGCCAAGTGTAATATTTATTTTTTATATCGTCTTTAAAAAAACTGTAATAATAAATTTAGCTTCCATTTTTTTGTAGGGACCAATACTAGACTCACTACTGTTTTGGTATCCTAACCAAGACTAGTAAAAATTTTTTTACCTGATCTGTAGTCAACGTCGGTGTATTTTTGGGCTTTATAATCATTGACTTTATGAAGAATAGGTTTAGTTTTGGGTATAAGAACATGGGTGAAGTTAGGGGAGGGCTTGAGGGGGCTAAGCCCCCCCAAAAACCAAATTAGCCCCCCATTTCAGATTTTAGAACAGAAATTAAAAAATAAAAAGAATCGTGCCATTTGATTGATTCTGCAATTTTACATTTAGCTCAGGAGGCAGTGAATTTTTTTCGTACCTACTCATTTTTCCAGTAGGTGTATATGAGTAACAAAAAACAAAATTTTTTAGTCTGACTCGTATTTTCCCAGTCATAAATATTATACATTTACTAAACTAGAACAAAAAGTTTATAAAAATAGCAGTTTGGATTATCTCAGATAGTGGAAAGTGAGTGTGGCAGAAAATTTAGCATATAAATTGATACAATCATGAAATGTTAATAATAATGTCCGTCTGATTTACGAAATTGGCAAATGAGTCTGGTAACATCTTCAAAATCGAAAAAAATTTTTGCTTTTATTTTCCCGGGTTTGAAAATTTGTCACGTAATAGATTATATTGTAATTTTACACCTCTATTTTATAGCCGATCAAATGCTGTTATTTTAAAACGTTTCCATGACAACCAGAAAAATTTCCGGTAATTTTCCTATTGGTGGGTACCCTAAACGAAATTATACTGAAAATTTTTTTGAAAGTTGAGAAGCCCTTCCATGCATAAAATATTACGACGAACCGCGATAGTGTGATTAAAAATTTGCCGTTTTAGTGGTTAATATTTTATTTAATACCAATTATAACTAGGTAGAAATACACTACATTTATTTTAAGTAAAATAATAATGAGGTTTTTCGCGTCAACTAAACAACTTCAAATATGACAAATGGTCATGGTATGGCCACAGCATTTAAAAATATATGTTTTATATGCTGTGGTATGGCCATCTTTGAAAATTTGATTTTAGTCGTTTTAATGTATGTCAAGTTTTGAAATTTGGATATTTTGGTGTAAAATTTTCTTACCCAATACCACATGTGCTTAAATTATTATCAGTAAATTTTTGCTCACTCACGCATATTTTAAGAATTTTATCCATCGTCTTCGACTAAATTTCAAAATATTCTTAAGTTCGAAAAAATTTCCGGAAATAATTTAGTCACTAGTGGTATTCTAAGTGAAAATACACGTCTGGCTGACAATTACAATCACGAAAGCCTGCCAGACTCACAAGTAGTGTCCGACCGAAGGTTCGGTTACGGTTTCGGCCAACTTCGGCTTAAAATAAGAGTTTCGACTACAGTTTCGGCGGAAAACTGGCCGAAACTGCAGCCGACAGCAAAACTACTTTCGAAAGTTTTCGTATCACACTTGGTTGTGTCCTGCACAATGGCGACTGTGCCGGGTGCCATTCTTGCATAGTGCACGTACACACAAACATCTCTGCTTTGTTTCAAGTGAACAGTCTTCAGTGCTCCTGGCCTAATTTATTCGGATCAAAGGAGCAATTTTTTAGGTGAAAACGTGGAAAAATATTTTTTTTACCCTACAACGTTAGACTGTTTACTTATGAATATTAATTTAATAATTATAAGTAACAAACATATTTAATCCGGTGAATTTGTTTATTTTTTTTTTTTAAATAAAAATTATACATTATATATAATTCCCTTCATAATACTATTTTTTGTTACAAAATATCTACTACAGATGCAGAAATGATTGATAATTTGTAATTCACTTACTTTTTTTTTAATTTTAAAAGTAATAAAAAAAACAATGTCCATACATTTATTAATGGCTACTTTTGATCATCAAAAATAAATAGGTAATAAGTAAATGTAGCTTAAATTTATAATACGAGTTAATTAGTCTAAAACAATAAGATACTGCAAATTTCAATAAGAGATTGCCTTAAAACAAAGTTCTTGTTTCTGTTTCGGTTTCGGCCGAAACTAAGAAAGGAGCCGAAATTTAGTTTCTGTTTCGGTTATAAAACCATATTTCGGTCGGACCTGACAAGCCAGGTAGTTAAACGAGGAGAGGAATAGCAATCGAACGTGCCGAATTTAGCGCGCCTGGCGATCATTAGATGAGTATGGCAAGGCTTTCGGGGTGTTCCACATTAGGCAGATTGTATTTGAAGCTGTTTTCATATTATACATTTTTCTAGTAGTGAGAACACTTGTAACAGGGATCCTTACTGGACAATGCCAACTAAAAGGACACCTTAGTAAACTGAGATTAGTAGAAGATAGTGACTGCAGATTCTGTGAGGAGGACGAAACCTTCGTTCACATTCTAACTGAATGTGTAGCCCTTCAGAATCAAAGGGCACTATACCTAGGAGCATATAAAATAGAAGAGGGAAATTTACCTAACTTGAAGCCACTCCAAATCCTACACTTCCTTGAGAAAATATATTTGGAAGGATCGTTTTAGGCATTTAGACATTTCCTTGCTGCATAAGCGACAGAAGGGGACACAATAGATCTTTTAGGTCGCAGTGTATTAACACCCCATTCCCAACATAACATAGTGAGAACTGCAAAAAAATTAAATCCACCAATCACAGTTCATATTTTGGACACCCAACTACTATTATTTTTAAAATTTTAAATTCTGTCAATATATTTTTTAGTCATTAAGATTACATACGTTAAAATTAGTTATTTTCGTTTAGAATCGATAAAAAATGGCATTTTTATTTTTATTTGGGCCACATTTAAAAAAAATGAATTTTAATCAAATTGTATGAAACTGATTTAATTACGAGTATTAAAACTAAAAACCTGGAGTGGAGCAGAGGACAGAGCATCTAGATTCCACGCGAATAGCCTGGGTTCGAATCTGGACAAGGGGCTTATTTTATGTTTATTATATTTTATAAATTAATAAAACTCATAAATTTTTTAAATTTTTATATTATCCTTAGTGGTTCATAGAAAATTTATACTGTACAACTCGAGTGAATTGTCCATATCTACTCTTGTTGCACAAACTACTATTTCATGACTGCGAAAATGAGAAAAATTTTTTAATGAATTATTGTGATGAAAATTTTTCAGGTTTTTTACTTGACATATATATATATATATATATATATATATATATATATATATATATATATATATATATATATATATATATATATATATATATATATATATATATATATGATATTTTATCCATTTTCATAGATTCGCCAGAATTTTTTTACTTAACTTCAGTATACCTCTAGAACTATTATATATTATATGACTAGGGCTAGGGCTTTAGCCCCCCCAGATCTGATGACATAACTTCGCCAATGTATAAGAAAAAAGCACGAATGAACTTTGCTTTTGTTACAGGTATGCAACATTTAGTCATACATGAGATGGAGCCTTGGGGACTCCCTCTAAATGAAATTCTATTGCCGCAACTTTTAAAACAGAACGGATACTCTACGCATGCTCTTGGAAAGTGGAACTTGGGTCATTTCAAAAAAGAATATACACCAACTTTTAGAGGGTTCGACACACATTATGGATATTGGCAAGGGTTCCACGATTACTACACGCATATGAACCTAGCATCGGTGAGCATTGCTTAACTTAATTATAATAATAATAATAATAATAATAATATCTTTATCACTTTTAATTTAAAAATTGTATGAAATTTGTCAAATTCGTTTCCACTATTTTAAGGCATGTAAACCTGACATATTTACAATAGTCTGTCAAATTTAAATTTTTCACATTGACCTTTGGATATAATAAATCTATCCACCCATCCGTTCTATTTGCTTTGCCGGATTCAGAATGGGCCTGTTGAGGCCTAAGTACTATGTTACAAATTTATAATTCCTAAAACTTTCAAAAATTTACACATTTTGACTTAGCATAAACTTTTTTTTAACAAATCTGCAGGCATATTATTAGAGTTTGAATTTCTATAAACTTATTTTAATTAACCTCCCTTATGTTATGTATGTTACTGAGGGTGTAGATGTAATTCCTAATATTAATAGTTAATAAAAGGCACCATGTCTCTAGTTTTATTATTGACCGCTTTATATGTTTATGTTACAATTCACATTTATACTATAACCCCAGTATATATACCAATCAGTATTGGCTCTCTGAGGCGGCACGTTTGATCTTTAAAAGTAGAAATTTTATTTGACACTTGACGTTTTCGGGATATGAAAAGTTTTCTTTACACGGACTTGGTATACATGGTTAGTTGAATTTTTGTTCTGTTGCTTTTCAAATTCGTGTGTATGAGGGAGATATGAGATACCTTAATAGACAACGGTTGAACAACTTAATTACTTTGAAGAAGAAAATAGATTAGATATCAGGGCAGTCTTCGCAAATGTAAGAAGGACAGAACCGTTTAAAATTTTTTTATATATGTGAAATATTACTTTTTGGTGAAAAGTTTAATTACTTTTAGTTCAAAATATAACGTTAGTTTGTCAAGGGAAATATATAACACACAAGGTTAGAGTAACAAAATAGAGGTATTGCTTTATTTCTTAAGAATTACTCTAATCTAAAACTTTTCTAGTATATTGTAAAAATTTATTCTATACGTTATTTAGGTACTGCAAAATCTATAGGAAAGTATGTAGTTTTAAATTTAAAAATTTGTAACGGAGACATATTTAGTGTAGTTTTTTTACAAATATATACTCAGTGACTTGTTTTTGTGAATGAGTTTAAGTATGGCAGACTAAAATCGTTATTTTTTATTATGAATTAATTTGAATTTATTTTAAAATGGGAACTATATGCATATGGTTTTCGTAGTTTTTACACTTGTGATAAAAATATCAAAGTATACACACACACAGCAAATTCATAGACACAATACATATTACTATTTGACATTCTTGTAAAACCACTAATTTAAAATTTACTTTAAACTAAGTGACTACACACAGAATTGTTTGAAAGCAGCCATAAGGTATAATTTATGTATTGGATACTATAAAAAAATTAATAGTAGTTACATGTAGAGTTAAGTAAAAAGAAATTTAAGACCAAAAACAAAAGAAACCTTTATATCTAGTGAACTTAATTTAGTACAGTCCTCAACTTACTTAGGCTAACATTAAAGATATCTATTTGGATCTCGCTAAGAAACTCATTGGTAACAGCCATCATCTTGTTAAAAAGAGATATACTACTTGGATCTAAATCAAATAATTTATTGTTACTTGGGTTTCTTAGATTAATCTTTGCCGCATTAACATTTATATAGTCAATCAATTCACAATCTTTGTACTTAAAATAGAATACAAAATATATCACAGCCTGTTGCTTTCTTCTTTGTAAAAGAGATTTAATCTTAAAACTATTGAGCATAGTTTTATATGAGATCTTAGGTATAAGGGTACAAGTATTTTTTATGACATACCGTAAAAATATTTTTTGTACTTTTTCAATATGATCAATTTGTGTGGCTTCCAAGGGCATCCATATTTGTGAAACATACTCAAGATGGAGTCTTACTAAGGCATTATATAATCTGATTTTGGTGGTAATCCTAAATTTTTTTTGTATTTCTGATTTAAAAACCTAATGCTTTTATTGCTTTTTTAGTTATGTGTAAAAAATGGTTATTGAACTTCAAATTAGACTGAAAGACAACTCCCAAATCCTTTACCTCATATTAACGATTTAATGTGACATCACTGGTCTTATTTCTAATGTAAAACATTAAGAGGCTATGGATCCTTACAACTTAAAATATGCATACGTTTGTAAGTGTTAAATAGACGGATAAAAAGTGTTGATTTTTATTTACAACTATAATAAGAACCCATTAAAAAGATTAAGAGCAATAGAACATTTCAACAAATGTCTATAGGTACACATATTTTTGATACCTGATAATCAATAAATAATATATTTTTTGGAGTAGCAACAGGTTTATTAATACACAACTATTATTTTGTTACAAATACTTATAATATTTATAATTAACATAATAGTTGATATAAGTCCTTTAAAAATAATATATTTTGATTTAATTGTTGAATTTATACATGAGCAATTTTCCTTGTAGCATTGTTTACATTTTGCAGAGAAATATTGTATTCTGCTTTTAGCTGATAAATCATGTACATGTAAATGGGTTGAATGTAGACAATGTTAATGTTTTTGCTACTACTGCTGGCTAGAAATGCTGGGCTGGGACACCAACAGAAAAAAAGGAAGCACAAAGCACTAGATGTTTTTATCACTTATACACGTACAATTTACAACCATTCAAGTAACTAGCATTTTGGAAATACTTCACGAAAATATATTAAACATAAATCAGTCGAAGGCAATGTATTTTCTTTTTATAACACACCTTTTTAGCTTGATTACTTTTAGTACTCTATTTATTCCAATGTCCTCAAATAAAACGAGCAATAATAAGGATAAAACACACACTGAAGTGTATTTGGGGTATTTTTGATCTAAATCCACTATCAAAATAACAAATTTTCCGTTATTAAGCTGTGAATGTATTACAAAAACTACTTCGATAAAATGTAAACAAAAAGTTTATATTTGTGTACGAAATATGGGTTGCCTGCGCATGGTAGCGAGTTTTTAACCGGATTTATGACAAGTGATAGGTTATATCCCGAAAACGTCAGCGCAGTAAAAGCTGTGCGTCTTTTTCCCGCCCAGGGAGTGTCATGGGCCTGCTATAACTCTGTTTTTAAACTAGGAGGAGCGAATTGAAAAGACGCATTTACACAGGGAAAAGTAACTAGATTTGTTACTAAGAGCGAGTTTCGAAATATAGTCGTGTTCAAAATTTATGAAATAATTATCTTTATCGGCCTTAGTCGGTGAACGGCCAATGAGCGGTTAAGAAACGAATAAATGTCATAGAAGTAATTTTTTAATTGGTCCCAGACAACGGTCGCAAATTTCACATTATTGTGATCTGAAATGTGTGTGTCTAAAACGAAATGTCACTGTCAAATTAAAGTCAATATGGTTGTTGATTGATGTCAGAAATACTTTTTTCTTGCTTTTGAAATCGACTTTTTAAGAATAACTTTTTTTTTTAAAATGGATAATAAATATTTAAGAAAATTGTTAATGGAATATCCAGATGTAGCCAGGTTAGTATAAAATATAAAGATCTGTTTATATTTTTAAGGATATATTTGTTATAGGTATAAAAAGTAAAAGTTAATCAGTAAATGACAAGTGGATCACACAGTAACTGGTATCTCTTCTATGAGTAATGTGGATATTATGGTTTATTTAGTGTTAACCCATGGTTAATGCGCTAGAGGGCAAATAAAGGCATTCAAAAGTTTACAGTCCTATGAGTCAGAATTTGTTTTGAAAACTGGAACCAACATTTTCATAACACTACATGTCAACATATATTTTTTAAAGTGAACTATTCATACATACTGTAATAATCAGAGATTTCAAAGAAAATGTGTATAGAAAAAAAAGAACACTCAGTATAATAAAAAAAATTGTATTAACAAGATATATTTCAAAACATTTTATGCAATACGATAACATACGGATTTCGAAAGACACACGGGTAGCTAAAACAAAAAAAAGCCTTAGTCGGGTTTTTCTATGGGTTACAAAGTAAGTTCAAAATACAAGCGGATGTTACACAATTTAAAATATCATATTTTGTTTATAGAAGTTCATATAATTCACTAAAAACCACGTAGCTAAATGCAAAGCTGACTCAGCTTCTTGTTGAGCTACAAAACAGTACCTTTTGTCGAGACAACAAAAAAAAAAAACAAGGAGCCCATGTTGAGATGGGTACGTCAGAAGGTGTGGCTAAACAAAAAAGGGACAACGTAATTGGTTAAAATTATTATAAACAAACGAGGAAATAATTTTGTAGGTAACGGCCATAATGAAAAGGGAGTGTTCATAGGTTTTGGCAGTGGAAAAATGAGGAGAATTAGGCAGTCGAGCTAGATCATCGCGGGGGGAGACGACTCAAGAAAAAAAAACGGGCTCACTGGGATAACTAAATGTTTTATTAATTATTGTTTTTTTGATTTTTAAGAGAAAAATTCGCGGCGCGACCGGGTTTTGTGTAATCTCGCACCTTGGTTAATAGTGTTACCTAACAGGCTAATCCAGAGCGACCACCTATATACAGGTGGGGATTTACAGTCAACCCTTAAGACGACAGGGGTAAGTCCATTGAGACAATAACTAACTTTATCTTTCGAGTGATATGGTATCAACTTGTAGCTCTATAAAAATTGTTTGAGCGATTATAATACTCTCTCCTTTTGCTGTAATAAAATAATTACAGATAGTTTTAGTTTATTGGGGACAAATTGTAATACCGGGAAAATAGACATTCATTAGATTCATGACGTATTTTGTGTCGAATTGAATAGCCCTTAAATTTTGTGACAATGGTGAAATTATGTTAGATTTAATGGCATGTCACCGGCTTGTATCAGTTCTTTCAATTTTCATTTCAACATCGTAAATTCCATTTTATGAAGGGATAAACGATTTGTTATTTAGATAACGTTAATACCTTACAATTGAATCCATCGTCATAAACTTTGCTCAACTTTTTTTGCTAGGAACTCTGTTTAAGTTCCTTGTGTTTTATTTATCGAGTTTATTTTTATTTTGTTACGTCAATCTTTCTAAATTTCAATTTTACTCATTATATTTGTTTAATTTACCAATGGGTTTTATTTTAACCCCCATACACCCCAGTGAAAGTTATTAGGTGAAAAACCACTTAGTATCTGAGGAAAAGAAAACATCAACTAACAAAAAAAAAAAAGGTTTCACGCATTTAAGCCGTGACGAATCACGCCCTAATAGGATATTTAATTTGGTAGAAAACTATAGTGCCCAAACCGCTCAACTAGACTTGATAGACATCTAAGTTAGACCTATAAGTAAGTACCCTTTTCAGTTTATGTAAGTTCTATTTAAAACCAATGCAGGGTTAAAGTATAGTTCAGTCAATAAGTAGTATAGAGAAATAATACCCCCAAATAAGATAATAAGAGGGTAATAAAGCAGTTATTACATCTGGTGACAGGCCTTTTTTTTTTTAGTTGATTTTTTTTCTCTTCTCATAAAGATACAGGGCAAACTAAACAAGACAGAAAGAATAATTGCAGTATTGCTCAGATCCGCTCAAGTCTGTGCATACCCAGTAGCACAAGTCTCATTCAAAACGTCTTTCCACCTAAGATTCTAATAGTTTCCGACGGCAAAACGTCAAAATCGAGACGGCCGTAAAGTAAGAGAAGGGCCTAGTTCCCATTCTCTATCCTTTTGTTTCTATTCTCTATCTTTTGTTTCTATCTACCTATCTACCTACAGTTCCGACGGCAAAACGTCAAATTCAAGACGGCCGCGAAACAAAAAAAGGGCGTTGTTCCCATTTTTTTTTTTTTCTTTCTCTCTCATGTTATTAATTTTTAATGCTATTTAGTTATTAACCCAAATAGTTTCCGACGGCAAAACGTCAAATTCAAGACGGCCGCGAAGCAAGAAAAGGGCGTTGTTCCCATTTTTTTTTCTCATGTTATTAATTTTATTGTTATTTACTTATCAACTTAAATAACTTCCGACGGCAAAACGTCAAAATCGAGACGGCCATAAAATAAGAGAAGGGCTTTGTTCCCATCCTTTTGGTTTATGCTCTATCTTTTTTTTGTGTTGTTGCTATCCTCCTTACTAACAGTTCCCGACGGCAAAACGTCAAATGCGAGACGGCCGCCAAACAGAAAAAGGGCGTTGTTCCCATTCTTTTTCATGTTATTAATTTTTATTGCTAATTTAATTAAAGTATTTAGAGCCAAGTTGACATAGGCGTACATCAGTCGTATGACAAACTGTGATTTTTCATTTAGTTTCATACTCTGAATTGCTGTAGGCGTACATCGGTCGTATGATAAACTGTGATTTTTCTTTTAGTTTCATACTCTGAATTGCTATAGGCGTACATCAGTCGTATGATAAACTGTGATTTTTCTTTTAGTTTCATACTCTGAATTGCTGTATGCGTACATCGGTCGTATGATAAACTGTGATTTTTCTTTTAGTTTCATACTCTGAATTGCTGTAGGCGTACATCGGTCGTATGATAAACTGTGATTTTTCTTTTAGTTTCATACTCTCCATTGTTATATCGAGCCCTCCTAGGTAGTACTTCCCTACAATTCACACTCAGCTGAAACGGTGTTCCTTTAACATAAGTCAAAAGGTTCTGCATGATATTTCATATAGGCAGTGTAATCAACTCTTACAATCGCAGAGTCCGGTGGCTTTCCTCCACAACCTTCACGATTTATTCTTTTTTTAATAGCACTATTTTCAGTGAGATTGTCACCGTAGAAACAATAATCTCAAAGGTCAGTAAATTTATTTTGCATTCCTTGTCCTCTTCTGTTTCCACATCATAGTCAACTCCTTGTCACTGGAACATATCGGTTCTCTGACAGACAGTATTCTGGGACGTTATAGTACGTATGCCAAAGAGAAACGGACAATTATTGTAGTCAAATTAAGGGACAATAAATTTGGTCAAAAACGCTCCAAGCTTATATATAATACAGTTTTAATACAAACTACTTTAAAATAGCCGTTACACACCGTTACTCCACAGATCCAGAAAGTTGAGATATTCCTTTCCACCCCTAGAGGTAACGAGCTAAATAAACTAAATAAACCAAAACAACATAATTTTCTCTAATAACACAAATTTAACAAACCGTACCCACTCTACAGGTTACATAAAATTCACCCTATAAAATAAACTAAACACATATACGAATAATAATCCTTCGCATCCTGTCCACTAAATTTAGTCTCCTAGGTTTTGAGTGACGGCTTCCGCATTTTGAGAGATACTGTAAATTTTTTCTCTCTCAGATAACTTAGAATAAACCACTATTTGGGAACTCCTAAAAGTTTATTATCTTACACAGTTTTATAAACCAAAATAGATTTTGTGCTTGGAAAAATTTAATCGGGAAATTTACTAATTACATAAAAATAGTTGAAAGTTTGAAATAAGTGAGATTTTACTTTAATCTCATAATATTGAAAAAAAAAAAAAATCCTGGAATTGTCCATTTTTATTCTTTTTCTAGTCGTGATTTTGGTTTTAAAAAAAGTTGTTTTTTTCTAAAAAGAAAAAAAAAATTGTTTTTTGGAATTTTTTTTTGAAAGGTTTTTGAATTTTTTTTCTCGAAAATTTATTTTTGAAAATTTAATTTGGAAAATTATCTTGGGAAATTTTTTTTTTCTCCCTCTTTTCGTAAAGTTAATTTTTTTTTTTTTTTTGAATTTTTTTTTCGGAAAATTTGTTTTTTTTGAATTTTTTTTCCGGAAAGAATTTTAAGTAAGAATTTTTTTTTTCGGGAAAATTTTTTGTTCTCTCTCCCTTCCTCTTTTCGAAAATTTTAGTGTTTAAAAAAAAAAAAAAATAATAATTTTTTTGTATTGGGAATTTTGTTAATTTAACTTGATCAAATTTTTTTTTTGAAAAAAAAATATTTTATAGAAACTTGTTTTAATTTCATACTAATTTGATAAATTTTGAATCCTGTTAAAAGAATTTACAAAAAATATAGATATTTTAGCATACGCGGGCCTAGAGGTAGTTTCTAAGAATTAATAATTGTTCTTATAATATACATACAAAGTATACATTAGAGTCGATCAAGTCGAGAGC
Organism: Psylliodes chrysocephalus; assembly: GCA_927349885.1. NCBI lineage: Eukaryota > Metazoa > Arthropoda > Insecta > Coleoptera > Chrysomelidae > Psylliodes > Psylliodes chrysocephalus. Next base: position 15,484,444 of record OV651815.1, read on the forward strand.
TACCTATTCCTAAATCCTACCTTAACCCACCCCATTTCAGGCAACGTGGAAGCCAAATAAAAAAGGTAAAAATAAGGGTAAAAATAAAAATAAAAGATAAACAAAGGCTATTTAATTCAGACTTACAAGTTGATACAATATGGCGCCACCTACTAACCTAAACATCCCCCAAAATGCCGCAGAACAGGGCGCAGCACAGGAGACACATCATAATTTTAATTTACCAATAACGCAACAACCCCTAGGTATTATAGCAACCACACTTACAGATTTTACAGGTAGAGACCCAGCGAGATATTTGGACAAGCTAGAGCAACGAGCCAAACTAGACGATTGGACGGAAGAAATAACATTAAAACTTTTAAAATTTAAATTTACAGGGGCGGCTCATGATTTTTTTAAATCTGAACCATCACTTGATGGTTTAAATTATAGCGAATTAAAATCTAAATTATTAACAAAATTCTCACCTAAACGTTTACCGGGGGAAAGTTTATACAAGTTAAGTCAATGTTATCAAAGACATGACGAGGACGTCGCAGCTTTTTGTACAAGACTGCGATTATTAGGGGCAAAGGCACTAGAAGATGATCTAAAAGGAGCAACAACTGAAGAATACCCAGGAATTAAGAAAAAAAATAGGGAGCTACTACTAAATCAATTCAAAATGGGATTAAAAAAGGACTTATTAAAAGAAACAGGAGTTTTGCTGTTAAAAGAAGAGGAACTCAATTTAGAAAAAGCAGAAGCACTGGTAGCACTCCAAGAAACAACAATGATGATGGTTACAGGAAAAAGCAGCGGACAACGAGTAGCATTTGTGGAAGAAAAGAAAACTTGTCAACATTGCGGTAAATATGGTCACCTGACAAGGAAAAAGTGTAGAAGCAAACCAGAAAAAAAGAACACGGCGGACAGACCATGTTTCTACTGTGGAAGAAAAGGACATTGGGTCCAGGATTGCAGAACAAAGAAAGCAGATCAAGAAAATACGAGGGATCAACATAATAATAGAAGCTACTACGCACCACAAAGAAGAGAGAATAGTCCGAATAGAAAATCATCATACAGAAACGAAGGATCACAAAATCTGAGTACTTGGGGATACAAGGGTCGGTCAGAAAGAAACACAGGGGCAATACCGAAGAATAATTATTACAGGACAAAGAATTATGAAGAAAGAAAACAAGAAGGAAGAAATTTTAACGGAAATAAATATGAGGAAAACAGGAATTATGAACAAGGTTCAGGATATTATGGCAGAGGAGATCAACAGGAGCAGTACCCTGCAGGAAGGGACCGCCAAAACAGAAATAATAATGGGAGGAATTTAAACTAGAATGGACCACGGAAAATCCCCGAGCTGGTGGTCTATTAGGATTTACGGGGAAACATAGAGGAGAAGAAGAAGGGGTAGCCAAAAAGAGGCACAGTCGATCAAAACAATCGACACCCCCGAAGAAAAGGATGGTAAATAGGTATAAAAAGGTGGTTACTTTATATCACCATGATACAGACACAAGTAGGTTTAATGAAACACCCTACATAGTGTCCCTAAAAATTAATGGAATAATGAGGCCATGTATGATAGATACTGGAGGGGCATATTCCCTGATCAAAAGATCGATAATTCCTCATTGGGATCTGGATACAAGTGTAACGGATCAAATATCGTTACGTGGAATAACGGGTCATTCAATCGAACTGTTCGGCTCAGCAAAAGTAGCAATAGCCACAGAATCGATGGGGAATAACTATAATGTGGAGGTTATAGCATGCGATGACGTCACCATGGGTGAAGTCGCAGTTCTCTTAGGAAGGGACTTTCTGACTCTTCAGGAAGCTACGGTATCATACAAAGGTACACCATCACTAGAAATATGGGGGCAAAGAGTCCCACTGCTCAAGGCGAGCGAAATAAGTGATGATTACGAATATACTAGGAATAGTAGGAAGGAGTTGGAGTTAGAACACTCCATAACAGTCCTAAAAGGAGAAATTAAAAAACTCCAGGAAGAAACAGCGAAGCTGTCAAATAATATGTTAGAAAAAGGAAAAAGTGAAGAAGCAACACAAGGCAAGGAAAGCCAGCAAATAAGATTTCAGTATACAATTAAAGAGGAAAAAAGGACCCAAGGAAAAAGGTACATGGAAGACAAAGGCACTCTGAATAAAAGAGAATGGAGGAAATGGCTCGAAAAGGTAGCCGAGGTAATGACAAATAAAAAGGTGCAGCATAAAAGAAATGCAAAGGAAAATACTAGCGCAAAGAAAAATAGGGGCATAAAGGAAAATGGGAAACAAAAGGAAAATTTGAAGCAAAAGGAAAATGTAAATAATTACAGTATACAAACAAAACCAGAAATATGGTTAGAATGGCTCCAAAAGGTGGAGACATTCATGAAGAGGAACCGTGTCGAAGACACCGGAAGTATTATCAAAACGATGGAACAGACCACTCCAAAAGAAATACTTCAAGAAGATGAGCAGAAAATCAAAAAAGGACAAGTAACGGAAATACAAGGAAAAGGAAGAAACTCTACAAAAAATTTAAGTAACCCTCAGAGTTTAAGATGTCAAACTGACATAATACTGGAAGAAGAAGTAATAATCCCAGCACGTACCGAGGTGCACACAGAAGGAAAATGTAAGCAAGCATTAGAAGGTGCCATAATAGCATGTGAATCCCAAGAATACGGGCAACACATAGTAAGGATCGCCAATAGTGTAACAGAAAATAAACGGAAAGTACCAATAAGGATAATAAACATGTCATTACAGGAAGTAACGTTACAAAAAGGCGAGAAAATAGGCAAAGCATACCGATGTGAGGAAGAAGAAGAACCCACATACAAAACAGAAGAAATAATCAATAAATTTGATATTACAACGGATAATTGGATAATAGAAGGATTCAAACTGGACCACATAGAAAAGAGAACTCGAAGAGAACTAATATCATTAATAAGAAAATATCACCATTTATTCACGGACGACGATGAAATTTTAACAAGTACAACAAAAGTAAAACATAGCATAACAGTGGAACCAGGAACCCAGCCAATCTGTAAGGCACCATATAGGATCCCGTACCAGCAGAGAGAAATTTTACAAAAAGAAATAGATAGACTATTAACAGCAAAAATTATTAGACCATCATCGAGCCCTTGGTCCGCTCCAGTGGTCTTAGTAGTAAAGAAAAATGCTGAAGGAATAGAAAAAATAAGAATGTGTATCGACTATCGAGGATTAAACGCAGTAACCAAAAAAGAATATTATCCACTACCTAACATATCAGATTTGTTACAAGGATACAAAGCAGGAGGACAGACGATATTTTCAGTCATTGATGTGGCAGAAGCCTATCACCAAGTCGACATGAAAGAGCATGAAATTCCACTAACAGGATTCAGTACTTATCAAGGACATTATGAGTATACAAAAATGCCATTTGGCCTGGTCAATGCACCAGCCACATTCCAAAGGTTTATGAATGCAACATTAGCAGGACTCACAGGAGTAAACTGCATGGTATATCTAGATGATATAATTGTGTTTAATTACACAGGAGAGGAGGATCATTTATACAATTTAGAAGAAGTATTCAAAAGACTAAAAATAGCTAATATAAAACTGAAACCAAAGAAATGTAATTTCATGTTGCCCAAAGTAAAATACTTAGGCCACATAATATCCCAGGAAGGAATTTCTCCAGATCCGGAAAAACTGGAGGCAGTCCATAAATACCCACTACCAAAAAATGTAAAAGGAGTAAGAGGATTCTTAGGCATAGTAAACTGGTACAGAAGATTTATCCCAAACATAACAGAAATTGCAGCACCACTAGTTGAATTAACAAAAAAGGACACGAAATTTAAAATTACCGAAGAAATAATAAAAGCAATGGACCAACTGAAAACGTCACTAACTACAGAAAAATTATTAATTTTTCCGGATTTTTCAAAACCATTCATATTGTCCACGGATGCATCTAACATAGGAATTGGCGCAATACTAAGTCAAATAAGAGAAGGAAGGGAAAAACCCATAGCTTATGCAAGCAGAAAATTAAACAGGGCTGAACAAAATTACTCAACAACAGAAAAAGAACTATTAGGAGTCATATTTGGGATTAAAACGTTCAGATGTTATGTATACGGAAAACGCTTCACCATAATCACAGATCATAGAGCACTAAAATGGGTATTAAACTTAAAGGATCCTAATTCAAGATTAACACGTTGGGCACTAACACTGGCAGAGTATGACTTTGAAGTTATACATAGAGCAGGAAGAAAACATGGAAATGCAGACGCTCTAAGCAGAATGTATGACGCAGCAACAAATTACGCAGAACCTTCATATGACGATTTTCTTGAGTATAAAGGAAATAACGATCTTCCAGGAAAAGATAGAGTAAAATATAAAACAGAAGAATTTTTGGCTCTACCAGAAGGAGAAACAATTGCAATATTTACAACCAAAGAAAGAAAAACTCAGGAAGAAACAATGAAAACATTAAATAATATATATGGTCCACCAAACACGTCAAATGAAACAGTCCAGAATGTAACAGAATGGAACACCGCTGATCGAAGAATATATCTCGTAATCGTCAGAACCTCGCCAGAAACAGAAACATCGTACGAAATACTTTGGGAAGGATTAAAACAACTAAAAATCAGCTGCGAAACCAACAAGGAGAAGAAAATAACGTTCATCACAACAAACCAACAAATACCTGGACTAAAATGGGAAGAAGTAATTAAAATGGTTCAATTTATATTTTACGGGACACAAATGTACATAGAAGTACTACTGCAGGAAACGAAAAAGGCAAGACTCGGAGGAAAAATAAATATAGTCGAAGAAGAAAATACTTGGGAACCAATATGGGACAGTGAAACAGTGAAAAAAGCACAACAAAAAGATGAATTTTGCCAGAGAATATTATTACAACTAGAGGAGGACGAAGGAACATCAGCAAAATATTTTGTGGATAAAGAAGGTATATTATACTTACAGGAAAACGGAGACACGAGAGACAAACTCGTTGTTCCAAAAATATTTATAAGAAAAGTATTAGAAGACTTTCATGATACACCTTTCCATTGTCACCAAGGACAACAAAAAACATTATTAGCCATAAAGAAAAGATTCTTCTGGCCTAACATGAGGACAGATGTCACAAAATATTGTACCGAATGCGATGCATGCAATCGAAGAAAAACTTCGCCACATTTCAAGAAAGCCCCCCTCCAAAGATTCACATCAGTAAGTGAACCATGGGAGATAACATCTATGGATATAGTAGGACCACTGGTAACGTCAGACAACGGAAATAAATATTTATTAACCTTTCAAGATCATTTCACTAAATATTGCGAAGCAATACCACTCCCGGACCAAAAAGCACACACAGTTGCTAGAGCTTTTGTAGAAAACATAGTATGCAGACACGGAGCGCCAAAAAAGTTACTCACAGATAGAGGAACAAATTTTATGTCAGAACTAATGCAAGAAACATGTAAACTATTAGGCATAAAAAGATTGCACACAGCGAGCTACGCTCCAACCACTAACGGTCAAGTGGAACGTTTACATAGAGTACTCAAAGACATGCTTTCTCATTATATTGCATCAAATCAACGAGATTGGGATCAATGGATACCGTACGTACTAATGGCCTATAGAGGCAGCGTACACACATCTACAGGGTATAGTCCCTATTTTTTACTACACGGTAGAGACCAAACTTTACCTATAGACGAACTAATAAAGCCTAAGAGGTTAAAATATAATGTAGATGACAACTACGTATCAGAATTGGAGGCAAGACTTCAAAAAGTATACACTCAAGCCCACGCAAATATAGAGAAAGCTAGAACAGACAGGATCAAACGATACAACGAAAAGACCGCAGAAAGAGAATTTGAAGAAGGAGATCTTGTATATGTGTTAGATGTAAGCTCAAAAATTGGAGTCTCAAAAAAACTACAAAGACATTGGACGGGACCATTTAAAATACAAGAAAGAATGGGACCAGTAACTTACAGAGTAACTTCACCAAAAGGGAAGTCATCCCAGGTTGTGCATATAAATAGAATTAAGAAATATTATGGAAAAGAAATGGATGAAAGAAACACACATGTAGAAATATCAGAAGAAGAAGTCCCTAACACAGAAGAAGAGGAAGAAGAAGAAAACCAAGAAGTTAATTTAGCCACAGCAGCATTATTACCATTATGGGGGGACAAAACCAACAAACCTAAACCACAAATAAAAAAACCCAAACGAGAACGTAGGAACAGTATAGGAAACGCATTCAGACCACCCCCTGTACTCAGACGATCAACAAGACTAAGAGATAGACTTGGAAGTGCACCGAGCTACACACATGCTATTAGAAGCTATAAGAAAGGAGAAAAACGAATAATAAAAGAAGAAGAAAACAAGGAACTCACAGAGTTCAAACCAGAAGAAGAAAACGAGGAACTCCCAGAGTTCAAAACAGAAGAGGAAGGCGACTTCGAAACAGAGAGCTTCGAAGACGCAGAAGAATGGGTGGGGACACCATGTCGGTGTCATTCTGCACACGCGGTCCCCAGGTCAGGACTTAAGGACCTGGCGACCTTCGAATAATGAATAATCGCGAGCATTGCGTGTTAATGATACTTGATGTCTCCTTGTAATTTGGCAATATATTTTTTTATTATAAACTAAATAACCTTTACTCTAGCATCAGCGCGACGGTAATTTTAGTGTTTCGAGGCTTCACCCCGTGACACTTTTACCCATTGCGGGCTTCAAAATTTGAGACAGAGGATGGTACATTGCGCGCGCCGAGAGGAACCTGCGTTCCCCGGCATAGGTAAGGAAAAGACTGTATGTTACCCAGGCTACAGTATAATCAGGGTTTCCCCAAAGGTCACGCGGAAATCCGATGGCAAATATATTTTTTAATAATAATAAACAAAACAAGTATCGCAACGGATGAAGAGGGGTGAGAAAAAGTACTCGTACGCAGGAGCGACAAATCTTGCAACCTTAATGTTACAGGTTAGGAGTCCACCTGGATGTTAAGGAGACGTAGGGGAAAGGATTCCAAAAGCAGTACAAGTCCGAAAAGGATAGGGTGAAAAGGCGAGATAATTGGAGTTTTTTTTCTTTGACAGGTATAGGTCAACATTTTGCTGAGAGGAACAGCACGAAAAGGATGCCGTTCGACTAGCAGAGTAGCAGATTTTTTTTATAGGAGTAAATATAAAAATTGGGGTTAATTTAATAAATATAACCGTACTTCTAAGTCTCAACCAACAGTTCTGAAATGATGTAAAGAGCGGTTACTTGAGTAGTAAGAAAAATAGTAAAAATATTAGGGGATAGAATAGAAATATTACATCAGCTGGGAATAGTATGAGAGGTATTAGAAAAAAAAAAATATTCTAGAAACGGGTAGACTCTCAAGTTTTCAGAAAATAAGTATAGGATAATATTTGGGAATTAGGAATAATTAACAAATTCTTTTGGGAAACAGCCTAGGCTTAATTAGAAAAAAAAAAAAACAGTTTAATTTTATAGTGGAATATCGCGCATTGGGAATAAGTAAATAATAAATAATTAGCATATCGGAGAAACAGATTAATCATTAATCATTAATAAGTAGAATAATTAGGTCAAAAGAATTCCACCTATATCTCAAGGGACGAGGTATGTACCGAGTGGCCATTAGGTTATTACCGAAACCCTAAAGATTAAGTGAGGAATTAATAGTTCTGTAAATTTTGGAGAATAATATACTTTAAATAAATAATACGGAATATAAATAATTACGGAGAAGGGTAGAATTTTGGAAAATTTTGAATTTCAGTTTAGATTGTGTTAAAAAATTTTTTTTTTTGGAAATTTTTTTTTGAATTTTTCTTTTAAAAAAATTTTTTTTGAAAACAAAAAAAAAAATTTTTTTTCAAATTCACTTTGTAAATTGATTTTGGAACTTTTTTTTATAAATTTTTTTTTTGGAATTTTTTTTGGGGGAATTTTTATTGACATTTTTTTTTATATTAAAAGGCTTGATAATGATATTCCACGGTTACTAATCTTGATTAAAAATTGGAAAACTATTTTTTTTCTTTAAATTGAGATGAATATATAGGAATAGCTTCAATACGGGGAAAATATACACTTAGGGATAGGAAGCAATTATTTAACTTCACACAGTATAAGATATTTAAATAGGTGGATAACAATTAAGGGAGTTTCTCTTATACTAAAAATAAGAACACTTGTATACTTAGCTTTAAGATACCAGTGCGCGGGTGACGTGCGCAACACAAATTATAAAAGACAGAAAAGAAATCAATGGTTATCTCTATTGTAACAGGTGCAGGGGTAATAGAAAAACCACCATCCAGGGCACAAAGCAGCAATGGTTCAACACCGTAAAACCCTTATCACGTTACTAATATGGCTAGCGTTCACCGTCCAGCAAATCGATAGCTTAATCGCGTATGACTGTTCGGATTCACAGACTAATGTATCGGTTATCTCATTAAAAGACGTTCAACAATGCCCGTCGCCGGAGTCGGCATACGTGAGTGCGAAGGTAAACGTTCAAGTCATACAACGAAATGAACTAAAAACACAAAAAGTATGGACTTGTCTAATTGAAGTTTCGCGAGTAATGTTCTACTGTGGCATGCACAGCCACACGTCAATAGTTAACGGAGGTCTATCAAACACCATCCACAAATTGGGAGCAGAAGAATGCAAGGCGCTACACCGATATCAAGAACTTAAGCTGTTTCACCAAACCATAAGCAACATACTAATGAATGGTACCACTACAGCGTCAGTAACGATAGAAGGCAAACTAGATAATACAGGGTCATGTAAAGGCGTAATGTACCAAGAAAATGGTAACGTCTGGACAGATGTGGTCATAGTCGCATCAATCAAAGTCCTCGCCAGGGATTACTTAGCAGCAGTCAGCCTAGAAGATAACGAAATACATTTACAAGGAGGAATCACATGTCCATTTCTAATAGGATATTGCATGGATTCAACATTAGGAGAATCAGCCCGGTCAAGTTACGAATCAATAACTTGCGAAGATCACCTAAGCCAGTTGTACAAAGGAAATGCAGAAATGGTAACAAATAAAGCCACAATGGAAGAAGTCATAGTAGTAGAAGAAGGCACAAAAATATTTTCACTAACAATCCAAAAACGAGCAATGGTCTGCGGAATAGAAGTCTGGCAAACAGAACATCCAAGAATAATTATAAGCAAACAAAACGACGGAAGAGGCTTAAACCCAACAATGCCATTGTTACCACAAAATGTCAACCTCATGAACTATGTCAACAGTAAATTTTTGTACATAGAACAAGCATATAAAAGAGACATAGATCGATTATATGTAGATACAATACACCGAAGGTGTTTAATGAGGAGAGAAATCCTAAAGAATCGACTACTAATGGCACCGATACTACCAAACGCAGTAAGCCAACTGATGCAACATGCACCGGGATACGTTGGAAGAGTACTCGGGGAAGCGCTGTATATATTAAAGTGCACACCCAAGTCAGTAAATATAAGAAGAACAAACAAATGTTACCATGAGCTACCAATACTAGTCTCAAACCAGTCTAGATTTATGGCACCATTGACAAGGATCATACAAAACCATGCAGAAGAAGTAGATTGCAATCAGTTGATTCCGCCACTATATTTCCTAGATGACCAATGGATAGGATTAGCACCACATCCAACAGTTTCGACTCCACCAAAGGAGTTAGCCGTAGAAGCAGAACCTAACCTGGAATTTTCTCCAATCCAACCAATAGGCGCCCAGGGCTTATACACCCAAAAAGAAATAACAGAAGCTCAACGAACTTTAACATTTGGAACTGAACAAAAAGCAGTACAAAATATTTTCGCACGTCGAGCGGCAGGAATGGAAGCAAATAGTCAAGGATACTCCCTATCAAATATGTTTGAAGCTGCGGAAATGAAAAAATTAGCTGAATCAACCATCAAAGAATTATGGGGATGGTTCTCCGAAATTGGAACATTTATGAGTGGTCTCATAGGATTCTATTGTATATTCAAAATAATACAATATACTTTAGGGGTAGTACTAAATGGCTTGCGCATCTATCAAACTTTAGGATGTGGCATAGTCATATTAGCGAGTGTATGGAATACCCTAACGTCTTGGGTCATACACAGAAAACAGAGAGAAAAGACTCTCAACCCTGAAGAAGTGAAGCTAGAAACAATAACAACCCTCGAACCGGGATCCTCAAGGGCCTTAACGGAAGAACAAATCGCGGCGCGAGATCATTGGACTGACAAATGTAAAAGTGTCGAAGGGTGCTTAAATGGTAGTGACTCTAATCTTTTGGAAAGTAAAACATTAACCGGTCGCGATGAACAAAGTTAAGTGCGCGCGGTAGCAGCAGTAGCAGTAAATAAACAGTCAATCATTTTAAGGGCGAACACGCAGAAGCCATAGCAGTAACTAGCGAAAAGGGTAGTACGGCCATCAAAAAAAAAAAAAAAAGAAGAAAAGGTAGTGCAGTGGCGTACGCAAATATAAAGTAATAGAAATTGTAAGTGCGGGTCTTGTCAACTTTATTGTAGTAGGTTAAGTTTTAATAGTATAGAAAAGGTATTGGACTTGTAAGTCCCAATACTTTTATAAAGGAGGGAGTAGTGTAATAATCAGAGATTTCAAAGAAAATGTGTATAGAAAAAAAAGAACACTCAGTATAATAAAAAAAATTGTATTAACAAGATATATTTCAAAACATTTTATGCAATACGATAACATACGGATTTCGAAAGACACACGGGTAGCTAAAACAAAAAAAAGCCTTAGTCGGGTTTTTCTATGGGTTACAAAGTAAGTTCAAAATACAAGCGGATGTTACACAATTTAAAATATCATATTTTGTTTATAGAAGTTCATATAATTCACTAAAAACCACGTAGCTAAATGCAAAGCTGACTCAGCTTCTTGTTGAGCTACAAAACAGTACCTTTTGTCGAGACAACAAAAAAAAAAAAAAACAAGGAGCCCATGTTGAGATGGGTACGTCAGAAGGTGTGGCTAAACAAAAAAGGGACAACGTAATTGGTTAAAATTATTATAAACAAACGAGGAAATAATTTTGTAGGTAACGGCCATAATGAAAAGGGAGTGTTCATAGGTTTTGGCAGTGGAAAAATGAGGAGAATTAGGCAGTCGAGCTAGATCATCGCGGGGGGAGACGACTCAAGAAAAAAAAACGGGCTCACTGGGATAACTAAATGTTTTATTAATTATTGTTTTTTTGATTTTTAAGAGAAAAATTCGCGGCGCGACCGGGTTTTGTGTAATCTCGCACCTTGGTTAATAGTGTTACCTAACAGGCTAATCCAGAGCGACCACCTATATACAGGTGGGGATTTACAGTCAACCCTTAAGACGACAGGGGTAAGTCCATTGAGACAATAACTAACTTTATCTTTCGAGTGATATGGTATCAACTTGTAGCTCTATAAAAATTGTTTGAGCGATTATAATACTCTCTCCTTTTGCTGTAATAAAATAATTACAGATAGTTTTAGTTTATTGGGGACAAATTGTAATACCGGGAAAATAGACATTCATTAGATTCATGACGTATTTTGTGTCGAATTGAATAGCCCTTAAATTTTGTGACAATGGTGAAATTATGTTAGATTTAATGGCATGTCACCGGCTTGTATCAGTTCTTTCAATTTTCATTTCAACATCGTAAATTCCATTTTATGAAGGGATAAACGATTTGTTATTTAGATAACGTTAATACCTTACAATTGAATCCATCGTCATAAACTTTGCTCAACTTTTTTTGCTAGGAACTCTGTTTAAGTTCCTTGTGTTTTATTTATCGAGTTTATTTTTATTTTGTTACGTCAATCTTTCTAAATTTCAATTTTACTCATTATATTTGTTTAATTTACCAATGGGTTTTATTTTAACCCCCATACACCCCAGTGAAAGTTATTAGGTGAAAAACCACTTAGTATCTGAGGAAAAGAAAACATCAACTAACAAAAAAAAAAAAGGTTTCACGCATTTAAGCCGTGACGAATCACGCCCTAATAGGATATTTAATTTGGTAGAAAACTATAGTGCCCAAACCGCTCAACTAGACTTGATAGACATCTAAGTTAGACCTATAAGTAAGTACCCTTTTCAGTTTATGTAAGTTCTATTTAAAACCAATGCAGGGTTAAAGTATAGTTCAGTCAATAAGTAGTATAGAGAAATAATACCCCCAAATAAGATAATAAGAGGGTAATAAAGCAGTTATTACAATACCTATGTATTAATTTTAAGTATTTTTAAAATATTTTTTGTGAAAATAATGTTAACTCATTGTGCCAAATTAAGATTATCCCTAAAGTAGTAGATGGTGTTTTAAATGTTACAACAATTTTGTAAATAGTTTTATTCTATTCTAATAAATAAAATTTGCTTGAATATTTAGTTACATTTTAATCATTTTGGTAGAAATTCATCAATTTTTAGTTTTAAAAAATCAGTAATAAAATTATTTTTTTCTAAAATACTGCGGAATTCATCTCTTCATGATAATCTCCCATCTTTTTACTTTCAAAAACCAATAATACATTTTCTACAAAACCTTCAGAATCAGCATGTAAAATAATAAGGTCCCTTTCTTGTAAGGCTTTACAGGAATTGCTACCTTTAATAGTACTCAGTTTAGAAGGATCCATAATTGTAGATTTTCAATACAATTGCTTACTGAAGAACTATTATTTACGAAATAAAGTAAAAAACTAAGTAATGGATGAGATATCAAATTATAAAATGTCAGAACTGTCAACAATATCAATTATTAGCTGATGTTCATGCTAAAAAGTAATGTGTGAAACTGACTGTAATCTGACCAATCAGAAGGCTACAGAATTGCCAACTTAAATTCAAATCGCTCCTCTTAGTTTAAAAACAGAGTATACCACCACTTGAAGGACACTGCATGTCGTCGATGTACAGGTAAAGCACGGTTGCCACGCTGACATATAAACATGAACATATACGACACCTTATAAACTGATGTCGCACATCAATATGATTTGTTTTCTTATGCATCACCGGGTTTAAGATCAGTTTTTGAGCACTCTGAGTATCATTATATAAAGTGATACAACATAAATTACCTGTTCAATCAAACAATACATTTTAAAAATAAAGTGCATCTTTTGAAGCCTCAGTAAGTGTCATATAATATACAGGGTGTCTGTAAAAAGTCTTTACAAAAACATACCACATATTCCTTAGACCAAAATAAGTCGATTTAAGTAAAATTACCTTAGTACAAAGTTGCTTCGTTTGGACTCCAGAGGGCCTTGAAGTTACAATTTTTAAATCGTTTTTCCCATATAAATTTAAAACGGGATATGCGATTTTGCTGAAATTTGCTATATTGGTAGTTTTATGTGGCAAAAAAATGGTATTAAAATTTTGTCCGATAATAGGCGTAGAACTTGATTTTTTAAATAATTGCACCTTTAAAAATTCTACGCCAATGGAAGAAAAGGAGTTTAAGTATGAAATTTAGATTGCACAACTCATTTACTTTAAAAAAGGTACTCTTGATAAGACTCGATTACTCTCATGGTTTTCGCTAAATTTCTGTTTTAATAATTTAGAGTGTATAGGTTTCACAAAAATATTTATTTACAACATAATCAAAATAGAGATTTTACAAAAATTGTTCAAAATGTTCACCATTTTCACGCATACAAAGATTTATACGTCGAAGAAAATTAAAATGTATCCTTTCCATAACTTCTTTATCACCTCTAAGATTGTTTATTGCATCTTGAATACGTTGCCAGAGTTGTTCCTCATTTTCTACAGGTTCCCCGTAAACTGTGGATTTCAGATGTCCCCATAAAAAGTAATCCATCGGTGTTAGGTCTGGGGAACGTGGTGGCCAGTTTACAGGTGCGTCATTACCTCTGCCTATCCATTTGTGTGAATATTATTCATTCAAGTGGTTTTTAACGTTTAAAGAAAAATGTGGTGGAGCTCCATCTCGCATAAATCACATATTTCTCCGAAGTTCGAGAGGTAAATCTTCTAACAATTCTGGCAACGTATTTTGTAGAAAATCCAAATAATTTTCTCCAGTTAATCTTCGTGGAAGTATGACAGGACCAACAATGAAATAACCAATTATTCCAGCCCACACATTAATTTTGAATTCGTGCTGAAAATGGTTTACCTTTATTGCATGCGATTTTCAACGGCATAAACATGTTCATTATGGGTATTAGTTATACCTCTTCTTGTAAAACCCGCTTCATCGGTAAAGAGAACCTTCTTGGCAAAGTTTGGATCTCTTTCTCTTTACATATTAACAAATCGACAAGAACCCAAACGAATTTGAGGATCATGAACTAATAATTCTGGCACTGGCTTCTTATGGTATAGATATAGCAATTGTTCTCTAAGCACTTTATAAACGACATCTTTACGTACTCCTAATTCACTTCCAATTCGTCTGGTGCTTAATTCTGGATGTTCTTCAACACGTTCTAAAATGTGTTCTTCAACTTCAGGAATCCTTACAAAACGTTCTCTTCCAAGAACATCATCTAAAAATATGAGGTCACTCATGTATATTAAAAAGTACACAGATAATCCCCTAATATTAAACTATATCAACAACTACAGAATATTGTATCGGAAAATCATCAAATCTGCTAAGAAAAACTATTACAAAAATCGCATCGCAAGAGCTAAAAACTCCTCCAAAGAAACCTGGTCTATAATAAATGACTTAAGGAATAAAACCCGTTCTTCAAACAGTGTAAATCCTAGCCCAGATGAACTAAACAATTATTTCGTAAATGTAAGTAAAAATATCAAATCTAACATAGCTCCGAGTCAGGATGCTCTCTCCTTCCTCCTACCTACTAAAAGGATCACTGAAAGTTTCTTCCTAAGACCAGTAGATAAGCATGAACTAGTGCAAACCATAAACAACATCCAAAATAAATTTTCCTGTGGAATTGATGGCCTGTCCACCAAAATATTTCTAAATATACCGGATGTAGTAATCAACATTTTAACTTCACTGATTAATGAATCCTTTGAAATTGGTCTCTTTCCTAACTGTCTAAAAACAGCTATAATAATCCCACTTCATAAAGGTGGCGACAAAACCAAAACCTGTAACTATAGACCTATCGCGTTATTGCCTACCTTATCGAAGATAGTAGAACGGCTAATGAAAAACCGTCTTTTGCCCTTTCTTTTCAAGCATAACATCCTCACAGCTCATCAGTATGGCTTTCTACCTAAAAAATGCACTAGCGACGCAATGTTTTCCGTTCTTAATGAAATATAAACTTTTCACCGCTTCAGTATTTTGTGACTTCGCAAAGGCCTTCGATTGTGTAAATCATGATATTTTAATTAATATAAGTTACAAATTTATGGCATACGGGGTTCTCCTTTACAATGGTTTAAAACTTACCTAGAAAATAGAAATCAACAGGTGCGGGCGAATGGTGAGGATTCTACAAATCTAGCAATAAGCAGTGGAGTACCTCAAGGATCAGTATTAGGTCCAATTTTGTTTTTATTATTCATCAACGACATCACAGACTTAAGAATAAGTGGTAGAATTACTTTATTTGCTGATGACACCAGTGTAACCTGGAATAATTCTAACATGCAGACATTACAATCTATCATAAGTGAAGATCTAGTGACTATTAAGTCCTGGTCTGATTCGAATGGACTTTGTTTCAACACCAGTAAAACTGTAGCATTGTCTTACAGAGGTACTTTACAACCTCTAACTCTAAACAATAATCTGATCCAAACGGTGACTTCAATCAAGTTTTTAGGTCTTTATATAGACAATTCTCTAAAATGGTCTGCTCATATAGATACCTTAGCAAAAAAATTATCCTCCGCATGTTTTGCCATTAAATCGGTTTCTAAAGAGCTGACTCCTTCTACTGCATTAATAACCTACTTTTCCTTATTCGAATCTCACCTTCGCTATGGTTTACCTTTCTGGGGTTCTTGTAGCTTATACCTTTTCGAATCTATTTTTAAACTGCAAAAAAGAGCAATCCGCTATGTATTTGGTTTAAGTAGTAGGACACATTGCGAAAATTACTTCAAAAATTTCAAAATTCTAACCCTTCCTGCTCTATTTATTTTCGAATCCGTCTGCTTAGTTCGCAAGCACATTCAAAATTTATCCGAAAGACCGACTCGTAGATATCCTACAAGAAATTTAGATACTGATGTTTATTTAACAATGCCCACTTCTGACCTATTAAAACATTCCATTACCTACAATGCCAAAAAATTGTATAATAACCTTCCGATGCAATTAAAATCTATAAATACATACGATAAGTTCCGAAGACTGGCTAAAGCTTTTCTTCTAGAAAGACCATATTACACAGTAGCAGAATTTTATAACGTACTTTAGACATTTGAGTTCCACTTACAATGGCATTAATTAAATAATTAAATATTAAAGTTTAAATTTAAATTTAAATTTAAAAATTAAATTAGAATAATTATAATGACGGATATTGCATATCCATTGCAATTGTTATTCCTATTTTGTCTGTTTGTTTCTGTTTGTTTTTTCTGCTGTTTAGTTATTTTTATAATATGTTTAGTATTTAAGTTACACGCTTTGTCTATAAAATTTTTGTAAATTTTCTTACGACAATAAAGCATATCTCTCTCTCTCTCTCTCTCTCTCTCTCTCTCTCTCTCTCATTATCAACAGTGTTGGGAGCAAAGGAACCGGTCTTCCGAAGGACGTCTCTCAACAGCAGCAAAAGTTGGGTGGCTAGGTACACGACGATTTGGAAACCTTTCAGAGTACACCCTAACACTCTCTCGAGCATTTCCTTCACAAAATCCTAATGTCAGTAATATATCGATATATTCTGCATTGGTATATTGTGTACAGCCATATTAATAAACCACGCATTAGTTTTTTTAATTATTGAGTCAGATAGAACACTTTCAATCGTTAACAAGAGATTAGGTGTTAAAACTTGACAATATTTTTATTTAGATGAAACTATGGAAACCAACAATAAATGTTTTTGTATACGTATTGCAGGCAAATAATTAATATTCCTCAAAAAATGGTACATGGCAAGAATCGAGTATTTTTGTTAAAAGTCTCGATTAGAGGTGTTGAAGAAGATATAAAAAAAGTACATTTTTATGTTTTTCATCGTATAAAATTTTGTCCATAGGCGTAGAACTTGATTTGTTAAATAATTGCACCTTTAAAAATTCTACGCCAATAGCAAAAAAGGGGTTTGAGTATGAAATTTGGATTGGGTACTCATTTACTAAAAAAAAGTACCCTTGATAACACTCGATTTACTCTCATGGTTTTGACAAAGTTTGTGTTTTAATAATTATTGTTTATGTTCTAAAATTACTAAAATGCAAATTTCGTCAAAACCATGAGAGTAATCGAGTCTTATCAAGAGTACCTTTTTTAAAGTAAATGAGTTGCGCAATCTAAATTTCATACTCAAACTCATTTCCTTCCATTGGCGTAGAATTTTTAAAAGTGCAATTATTTAAAAAATCAAGTTCTACGCCTATGTATTATTATCGGACAAAATTTTAATACCTTTTTTTTTTGCCACATAAAACTCTACCAGTATACCAAATTTCAGCAAAATCGCATATGCCGTTTTAAATTTATATGGGAAAAACGATTTAAAAATTGTAACTTCAAAGCCCTCTGGAGCCCAAACGAAGCAACTTTGTACTAAGGTAATTTTACTTAAATCGACTTATTTTGGTCTAAGGAATACGTGGTATGTTTTTGTAAAGACCTTTTACACATCCCTGTATCGAGAACATCAAATTCTGAATAATACGTTCTAAATTAGGATGTTGTGGTTTTAAATGGAGTCCTAATTACAGTTAATTTTGACAGTTTTGAAAAAAATTCTAAGGAGACTTTAAAAATTCCTATACCTAATTTCAGTGGTCATCCGAAATTGGTTACGACTTCAGAAGAAATCTTGAGGTCGACTACGGCGCTAAAGGCACGTACAGTACGACGTTATTTACCAATGAAGCTGTGAAATTAATACGTGAACATGACACTAATAATCCGATGTTTTTGTTTTTGGCTCAAATTGCACCGCATACTGGAAACGAATATGAACAACTACAAGCGCCTGATGAAGAAATTGCCAAATTCACTCATATTAAAGACCCAAGACGACGAATCTACGCAGGTAAGCTTGTAATAATAATAATAATAATAATAATAATAATAATAATAATAATAATAATAATAATAATAATGACAGTTAAAATAAACAATTCTGCCAAAAGATAATTTACGCCAAAGGTATAAAATGAAGGGTGCTAGATTACGAAGATATAATGAAAAAGCGAAAACTCCAGAATCGCCAATTCCAACAAAACCTTCAAAAGTTTTTTCGATCACTAACAGCTAACTTGGATCCACAAAACGACACCATTGACAAAAAAGCTTTTAATAACTATTGGACAGATATCTGGTCTAAAAATCATTTAAACTTATCAAGCATTGATGAAGCAGTAGCAGAATTATATAATAATACTAAATATGGTAGTATCTTTGTGCCGGTGAAAAAATTTAAAAAATCCAGCTATCCAAAATGAGTTACGATCTCTAGTTCAGCAGAAGAAAGTTGTACATAAACAAAAATCTAAATACTCTTACTCTACAGGATTATCAAGTCTTTTCAGATCTTAGAAGATCATGCAAAAATGTGCTATACCAATTATATTAATCAGGTAGACCGTAGTTTACGCAGCAATCAAAAATATTTCTGGAAACATGTAAACAGTAAACGTTCGTCCTGTGAAGTACCAGATACAATGTATTATGGAGATATTATAGCAGCAGAGGGAGAACAACATTGTAAATTGTTTCGCTCGATTCTTTTCCACGGTTTATTCACCTGAATCGCCATTCACTGACCTCAGTGCATTTGGAAATAATAGTAATTTTACCATGCCTAATTTTTTTATCTCTGTTGAAGATATTTTTATTGAAATCATGGCTTTACCCAATAAAATGAGCAGCGGCCCGGATGGGATTCCTGACACACATCCAATATATTATTCTGTGAAACTACATACTGAAAGATTTAAGAGTTTTAAATAAATAAGTGACATTACTTGTTATTTTTTTGTTGTCAAAATAAGTTAGTTTGCTTACTGATAATTCTGTGGTCAATTGGATTAAAAAGTGACAATTGAGAAAATAGAAATTTAAATTGGGATTATAGGTGAAATCTGACTAGGGAAAAATCAAAATAATGTGTTTTAAATTATAAGAAATAACCATGATATACTCTTTGCTCAGACAGTAAAAATAAAACTAAGAATTACTTACTTTGAATTGTATCAGACCCATAAAAATCTTTGATTGGAGAATTGAATATCTAGTAGTGGTTTAATCGGTTGTTAGGCAACGAATTTGTTGAATATAGGGTCTCCATTTTGTAGTTTTCAAAGAAAGATGTTAAAAATTTTGAATCTAAAATTGTAACAAGATGATCGGCTATTAGCAAAGCCGACAACGCCGCCATCCATGTAGCGCCAAAAGACAATGCATAATATTAGACAGTATTGTCAAAGAATACCTACCCAAGAAGCGAAACTAAATGGGCAATTCGTGGACAAACAAAATCTGCCAAGTTTTCTCAGTGTTTAGAGGTGGTTTAACGTCAAATATAGCTGTCAATTTATGTAGAGCAACGTTTAGCATATTATTATTAACGTTTTGAGAAAACTGCAGTATAGTTAAGTAGTTGTATTAAAACTAAGTAGTAATTAAAAATTAGATAGTTTTAGGATTTCGCAAATTTTAATTAACGTTTTCGCATCTGGCTGTAAATGTTTTATTTTTATAATTTCTAAATCAGTATTACCTATAATGATAATTTTAGTATTTTATTTAAAATGTGTTTTTTTTTAAACCATTCGAATTAAAACAGTAAATAAACAATAATATAAAACAATAATTAAAATATATGACAAGCTCATTCCGAGAAAAGTCACTGTTATCAGGATGTAATCGAAATGCATGCATCTACCCACAATAATTCAAGATATGTAGCATGTGGAGAGTGGGTTACCTAATACACTTAGACCTCACTAGACTCTTTGTGTATCCTCCTAAGATAATAGGCACCTCCTAGCACGTGGGCCCGTCTACAGATTGAATGTAGGTGACAACGTCGCCAAGAGATGCTTCTCTTATTCGGCCGGTGTTAGCCAATACTCGCCGAAAACAAATCTTCCAATAAGAGCGTCAGGCAATCATAGAGGATATGCTCAATGGTCTCGTCTTCTTGTTCGCACGCTCTGCAGGGTGCGGATTATGACAGCTCTATTATACGAAGATGCTTCGGTACTTGGCAATGACCAGTCCGAGTACCTGTGATCAGGCGCAGATTCTGTCTAGTCATAGTGAAGTATTTATTTGCTGTAGTGTTGTCAGGAAAACTTAAAAGCTCCCTGGCAACTCTGCAGTTTCTAGTTTCATCCTATCTTTCCTTTCCTTGAATTTCATAAGGGAATGTTCTTTAATTAGGTCTGTCATTACATATGTTGTCAGTCCAATAGAAGAGCCAGGTTCAAAAAGTATTTGGTTAGCTGCCTTCTTGGCTAGTAAATCAGCACCACATTGTTGATGGATACTCTTGCCAAAGCTTCGTGACATTATAGTACCAAACCTGAGTAAATTCGTAGTCTGTCAAGGGTAAGTAGTGCTTATCTGCGAACAGTATAGATGAGCCTGTTTCTACCAGTGAAATTATTGCTGCTATGACAATCTCAGTTAGCTCGGTTTGAGCTACATTGCTCACGGCCCATTTTATGTTGAGGTTCAAGGAATTGAGGTCCACATCCTGAGCCTTGCCGTACTTGCCACTTCCGGCTCTTCTATTCTAAACATCAGTTTCTATTCCAACCATGCAGAGGTGTGTCATTGTCATCAGAGCAACCTCCTTGATGTAAATATCAAGAGGAGTGAGACCAAGAACAACTTCTATGGCTGTGGTTGGTGTGGTTGTCATGGCTCCTGTTATGTTGAAACATGCTGTTATTTGAATTTGTTCTAGTTTGCGGATAGCTGTCAATTTTTGGATTTTCAGTACCCAGACAACTGCACCTTATGTTAGCATAGGTCTTATGATGGCAATGTAAATCCATGTGACGACTCTAGGGGAGAAACCCCAGGTGCGCCCCACTATTTGGCGGCATTGTTCATAAGCAATGTCTGCTCTTTCGACTCTGTTTTGTAAGTGTGAGTTCCATGTTAACTTGTTGTCAAAGGAGCTACTTAGGTACTTCACCAAAAGTTTGTTTTATTTTTAGGAACTCTAGAGGTATCAATTCCATTTTCTTCCTTTTCCTTATGAAAACTACCATTTTTCTCTTCTTGGGATTGATAGACAGTGAATGGTCTTTGCACCACTGTTCCATAATTAAAGACACGAGTGGATAAAGGTGTCATGTTACAAAAAGATTATTTCGAGAAAATCATATTTTAAGTATAATAGGCCATAAAAATCATTTTTTGAAAAAATGTGATATGATACATTTATCCACTTGTCTTCAATTGTTCTCAAAATTCCATAATGGCAGAATGACCAGGTTATTTGCTTGCGCTATTGTGTAGTGATTGTTATTATTGTACCTACAGTACTTATTATGTTATTAAAATAATCTATTTTACATAAGGAACATAGTAAGAATATTCTGTATGTCATTGTTACTTTAGAATTTGTTCAATTCTCATGAACCAAACGACAAAAATTGATCAATTTTCATACGTTTCGCAGTGTATTAAGTTCCCATGATTTAGTACATACAAAAACTCATTCAGTTTCTCTTCTTGGGTAGGTATTCTTTGGTATTGTTTTAAGCTTTTAAGAGTTCATTCCCTTCAGGTCGAGACTTGGGTTTTCATAATTGTTTAAACCCGGTATTTATTTGTTTATACTTAATAATTATTGTTGTTCGTTTCAGTTTTGTGTTTTGTTAAGTGATTAAAATTATTAATGCTAAAGGAACTTTGTTTAAACCCGCACCCACAATTTATTTGATACTAAGTGTCATACTGGCGTCCCAACTATAGGGCCTAAACAAGTGTTTTAAAAGCATTGGTGATTTATTTTTTGCTAAAAACATTGAAACTTTTGTTCGGAAACGATTAAAACGTATTAGGAATACGGTGCATTTATTACAAATCCCATCCAACAAATTTATTTTCGCCGGTTCGGTATAAAAACAAACATATGACATTTTCCTTCGTTCGCTGCATTTTTTTGCACAAGGTGAAGTCTGTTGTCTCGACAAAGCTTATTTCTACTGATAAAACCGTAACGGCAGAGACAATCCAGCGAGACGTGTAACTCAATGTATTTTTTTTGTTCGGTAAAAGTTATTTGGGCGATTGTAACCACAACCAGTCTATGATGGCGCCACTAGTAAATAGCGGGAAAATTAAAAATGCTTTAGGGCGGGAAATTCAAACATGGATTCAGAAATAAATAGTTTTTCTATACAAATTTACAGGAGAAACAAAAACTATTGTTTCACTGTATATTAAAAAAATATAACAGCTTCCAATAACATAAATTTTTTTATCACAAAAATAATCATTTTAATAAAGGAAGTTTTAATCAGTTTAATATAAGCAGTTTTTATTACTCTTGTAAATTTCGCTAAAAAAAACTTGAAAATTCTATTGATTATTAAATATTTAAACTTGGAAAAATAATACACCAAACTCTTTTTCTATAAATTATATTTTTGTAAGGTACAGAAAAACAAACTACAATTGCTTCCTTTAGAAAGTACCTCCTATCATTTTGTGACAAATTACAAAGAAAGTAACAGTTGTTATATATTCAAAATATATTTAAAAACTAATGTAACAAATATTTTATAAAGTATAGAGTATATCGATACTTTTTTGCCAGACTATCATAAGTGCCATTTGAACAAATGTCGCTTACATTAGTCTGGCAAAAAGGTATGGATATTTATGACTGTTTATTTTAATAGAAACCATGGAAACGAAACAAACACACATGTAAGTTGCCATGCCTTCTAAAAGGGAATGAAGGATGACATACTATCATCATTTAAACAGGACATTGCTGAAGGCTTACCCCTGTTATTTCGTTTGTTTGTGTATGTTGTGGGTGTGCATTCCTGTTGTGTCCTCAGTCATGTAAAAGTTTTCCTAGTCTCCTAATTTGGTTACTAGGTGGACCTTTTCTAATTAGTAGTCTAATCTATTCGATCTGTTCTGCAGCAGGAGGTACTTTTCAAACATAGCAAATAATAATAATAAACACTATTTAAAGATGAATACATTTTTGTAATTTTTTTGTCATTGCCCCTTACCTGTCTCTTACACCATCAGGGTATACCTATTTTCCACATTCCCTTTATTACAGATTACCTTACAATGTTTGAATGAATATAACATTTTACTCATGAAAAATCTAATTTCTCTTTTTCAATTTCATTTGGAACAATTGGTATATTACAATTTATTATCAAGGAAATCTTCTAATAAAGTTATAGCAAATCCTACTTAAACTACTGGTTGTTCTGCAGGATTAATTAAACTTTTCTTGATATTGATCTCTCTCTAAAATCCGACATGATGTCCCCAAATTTATTTTCCAATGCATCCTGATTTAAAATTCTGCCCTTTTGTGATTCAATTTTTTTTCTTCCTTTAGAGTGGCTATTAGAGGTAGGTGTATGTAAGAAATAGCCAATCTCTAATCATTTCAAAAGTCCTTTGCCAATACTACATGTGCAGATTTTTTACTCAGCATACATTTTACTTTTCTAATAGATAGGAACTTTGTGGTGCTGCCATTAAAGCTGTCCAGACATTCATCTACCTACTTAATGAACACAAGTAGCTGTAACAATGGATCTCTATTCCAATTCACCTAAAATAATTATAGTCATTGTGTAATATATTATTAAACACACACATTATACAGTGGTTTTCTTAATAAATTGGAAATTACTTACCTCTAGAAAGAAATGTGTACAAAAACGCGAGTTTGGTTCCAGAAATTGCTTCATGCAAAAAATAATATGCAAAAATAAACATTCCCCCCCAAAGAAAATTAATTAAACAACAAAATCAGACTCAAAGAAATATACGGGGCCCAAATTAAATTAATTTTAATAAAATGAACATGTTCATAACAACATTCATAACATTGTCAGTTGTCAGTTTTAATCGATATTTTGACGTCAAAAAACCAGCAACACCAGCGCCCTCTGAAAATGGTGTTAGTTTTATTGGAGAGAGATAGACATATGTAAAGATCAATGTAAAAGAAAAAGAGGGTCATATATGTAATTGGACCACCGAACATATTTTCCTATTAAGTTACACGTCTCTGTTGTCTCTGGTAACGGTCAATTTTTAAACTTTTCAAACGTTTCGTAACAAACTTTGAACTTTGGATGTATTTTTTTTGTGTTTCGGACTTTCGGTCGACACATTCGCGTTCTTGTTTGTGAAAAGAAGAACCAATACATCGAAAATACTAGCCAATGATTTCTGTTATGCAAAGCTGACTTGTCTCATGTTTTGAGATAATAAAAATTAAAACTGCTGATTCATGTAAGTTCGTTCCATTTTTTTTATACGACGAAAAAAATAATTTTATTACTGATTTTTTAAAACTAAAAATTGATGAATTTCTAACCAAAATGAATAAAATGTAACTAAATATTCAAGCAAATTTTATTTATTAGAATAGAATAAAACTATTTACAAAATTGTTATAACATTTAAAACACCATCTACTACTTTAGGGATAATCTTAATTTGGCACAATGAGTTAACATTACTTTCACAAAAAATATTTTAAAAATACTTAAAATTAATACATAGGTATGTATGAATAGTTCACTTTAAAAAATATATGTTGACATGTAGTGTTATGAAAATGTTGGTTCCAATTTTCAAAACAAATTCTGACTCATAGGCCTGTAAACTTTTGAATGCCTTTATTTGCCCTCTAGCGTATTAACCATGGGTTAACACTAAATAAGCCACAATATCCACATTACTCATAGAAGAGGTACCAGTTACTGGGTGATCGACTTGTCATTCACTGATTAACTTTTAGTTTTTATACCTATAACAAATATATCTTTAAAAATGTAAACATATCTTTATATTTTATACTAACCTGGCTACATCTAGATATTTCATTAACAATTTTCTTAAATATTTAATATCCATTTTAAAAAGATCATAGTTATTCTCAAAAAGTCGATTTCAAAAGCAAGAAAAAAGTGTTTCTGACATCAATCAACAACCATATTAGGCATTCCAAACAAATGAATTGCCAGTGGGCAGGTTTGGTAGATCTGACGGTTTCGACATACGATGTATTCTATCTACAATTAGGCATTCCAAACAAAATGGCTACCAGTGGGTTTTGACAGGCTAGGATATGGAAAAATTATGGCAACCTTGTAGGACTGGTGATTTGACAAGATGAATGAAATAGATAGTTACATAGATTGATCATCCATATTTTTCAAAATAAACATAAGCTTATGCCTTGAAGTAAAAATGTAGGTAATTATTTTTTTTTTGCTATAGTCGAAGGCTCAATATGGGTGTGTAAACACATTTTTGCAAAATAGATTCTGATTAATGAGCGCTTGCGAGGCAATATGGCCGCTCGCAAACGACCCGTTTTAAGCAATCTATATAACTATATATGTATCATTGACCCTGTCCGTGACAACAGGCTAACAGGGTTGCCATATCTAAATGTCAGTTCCCACTTGTCAGCAGTTTGACAGGTCGTTGGAATGCCTAATACGTAAAATCATGAATAATCGATTACATTTAAATATTTTATATCGAACACTATAAAAATATTAATTAAAAAAACTGCTTGTACATTTTTTTAAAAACTGGCAGGATTGACGACTGATATTTCGAATAAAAAAAGCGTCCAAGACTATGTCGCTACCCCCTTAGATATACGAGACCTTCCCACTGTCAGGTATTAGGCATTCCAAACAAATGAATTACCAGTGGGCAGGTTTGGTATATCTAAGGGTGGCGACATATGGTGTATTCATCTACTTTACGTAAAATCATGAATAATGGATTACATTTAAATATTTTATGTCAAACACAATAAAAATAATATTTATAAAACCCACCTATACATTCCTTCATAAATTGGCAGGCTTGGCGACTACTACTTTGAATAAAAATAGCGTCCAAGTTGCAAGACTATGTCGCTACCCCCTTAGATATACAAGAATTTCCCACTGGCACCTATTGTTTGACAGGTCGTTGGAATGCCTAATTGTTTGACAGGTCGTTGGAATGCCTAATTGAATTTAATTTGACAGTGACATTTCGTTTTAGACACACATTTCAGATCACAATGTGAAATTTGCGACCGTTGTCTGGGACCAATTAAAAAATTACTTCTATGACATTTATTCGTTTCTTAACGGCTCATTGGCCGTTCACCGATTAAGGCCGATAAAGATAATTATTTCATAAATTTTGAACACGACTATATTTCGAAACTCGCTCTTAGTAACAAATCTAGTTACTTTTCCCTGTGTAAATGCGTCTTTTCAATTCGCTCCTCCTAGTTTAAAAACAGAGTATAGTATAGTGAAATTTCGGCACCAAAATATAATTCATTATGTAATAATTAATTATTTATTATAAAAGTAAAAGACGTTTATAATTTATCTATAAAATTTGTTCAATATTTGGTTTATTTATTGTTAAAAATGTAATAGAAGCCCCATATTTAAATTAAATTACCTTTTCCTTAAGTAAAAATAAGGTAAATAAAATTAAGGGTGCCAAAAAAATTTAGCTTACAATTAAAAAGACATTAAGTTTGAGATATTTAACTAAATATTTGCAATGTGCTTATATTTTCAAAAACTTTTAGGTTTAAAAAGTAATTACATATTTTCAGAATTTCTGGATTTATATTATATTAAAAGGACTTTCAAGTTTATCACTCATTTCTGTATAAACAAGTGTTTTCTCGCCAAGTTAAGCCAGATGTCATTTAAGGTTTATGTATTTAAAATTAAATACCTGGCCTGGCTATCACCCAGACAATACAAATATGTCCATTGGACGTCCATTCGATATACAATTTTGGATGTCTAGACGTCCAAGAATGAGTTTTTTCTGGACTTCCGACATCCAATAGACGTCCAGTGAAGTATACAAATGGAACACTTTTAACCATTCAGAGGACGTTCAATTCTGGAATATATTTGGACGTCGAATACTGAACATTCAAAAAACGTCCAGGATTATATTTCCATTGAGAACACATCCCCACTTTTTTTACAGAACCGCAACTTACCATACACTATTTTATATTATTAATAATTTGTTTATTATTTTCGCAAACCCCCCCCCCCCCCCCCAACAAACAATAAATTGCCGGGATATTGCTGGCCTTTTGCTGTAATTGAAGAGAAAATGAATGCGACGATTAAAAGATAAGAGCCTACTTTTGGCCTTTCGATAGTGGCCCAGCATTATGTTGCTTGATGATGGCCTTATGAAGAGTAAGTAACTGTATTGGGTAAAAGCACGGTAAAAGTAAAAAGGTTTTTAACTGCTGCAAACAGTCCAGGAGGACCCCATCCCGCGTTCATAGATGGAGATACCGATGATCGCTTGTTACATACTCAACGAGTGGACATGCAAGCCAGTCTCGTATTGCTGGTATTCAGAATTCATTGTAATTTTTTACTTTTACATGTTAATTTAGAATATTTTATTAATAATTTTTTTGAAGAAGACATTTTTTTAGAATTATCATATTATATAGCTGAATTAAATAATATTTCTACAATATTCTATATTGAAATGCCTTCTGTTTTTGTATAGATATTATAGTTCAAACGGTGTACTACTAGTCAAAGGACACTATCGAATATCCTGTGATCATGTTCCTGACACATGGCCTTTATTAATATGGTAAAAGGCCAGCAATTTCCCGTTAACTTCCCATCAATAGGCCATTAATTGCCAAAATATTTATTTCTAGACATTAAAGGGAAAATGAAGGCCCATTAATTGGTTATGATGGCAAAGTGACTTCGGCCCGACTGTCGGTCGTAGTGACCTATATATGCTTGTCTTTTAATTAAAAAAGTCAAATGGCCATTAGGACGGTGACAGTTATTAATTAGGCCTTTATTTCCCCTACACAAAATATTTGTTGGGTCTTTACACCATTTTTTTTTATTTATTAAAAATCGCTTGACCTGAGCAGGCATCGAACTCACGACACATCCATTATCGTTTTACCCTTTCAATCGCTAGACGAGCTCGACCAAGGAACCACTTGAAAACTGTTTACTAGATACAGTTATAATTGAATAAGATTTCAAACTTCCGCTGATAGAATGAAATGCAATAGATTCAAGTTGTCAATTTTTAATGACCAGTTGTATTAAAAAAAGAAGTATATATTATAGATGAGTATTATCTGGTAAGCTTAATAAATAATGACCTAAGATGGACGTCCACTGGACGTCAAAATACTACTAAACTTAAAATTAAGTCCAAAAACAAACGTTCTCTGGGTATCAATATTCAGCTGTGAATTTAATTATCATAAACGGACGTACACTGGATGCCCGGATATGGACGTCCTGACCCTCAAATAGATCTAAAGTGGACGTCCATTGGACTATGTGTAAATATGAATGGGCAAAACATCTTTATATTGACATAATTGTAACTTACAATTTAGCTATAATAAAGCGATTTCGTCCACTTTGATCAATCCTAATTGAAACACGCGGATTTATTATATTTTTTTAAATATAATTTCAAAATAAAATAAACAAAATCTGCAGTTCATTGTTTATTAAATTTATTTAAAAGAAGAAAACATATATTTCACAAAATACAATACCTACATATGAAAAATAAAATGTCAAAAATGATTAAATCATTATACTTAATATTTATGCATGTGATAAAATTCTTAGTTTCCTAGTAACTTTTTTGGCACATTTTATATCTGCATTAGAATACCTAAGTGTGTAAAAATCTTCATCTTATTACTACACAAAACAAACACAAAAAAATATCACTTAACATTGCTCACGTACTAAACACAACTTGGAATGACTTTGACAGATAACATCATTTTGAGTGATACACAACTTATTTTCGCACATGCGCGTTACAAAACGGTACACTAAAAATACCAAGCTGTCGCTTCTCCTTGATCGTTATTCTCGGGTAATACTACGTAATTCCAGTAATACCATTGTACTGTTATCTTAATGCCACGTAGTTTCATGTAATTCCAGGAATGCGATTATGATTATTGTATACCTAGGCTACATCGGACTACAATTTTACGTTTCTGGACCAGAAAAACATCACATACTATAGTTTGTACAGGATGAGCATTTTATTAGGGGCCTATCCTTGTCTCAGAAACTACCGACTTTAGAAAAAAAATGTTATTACAAAAGTTTCTTGGGTTTAAACAATTTTTTTAATCAGTAAATTTTTATTGATACAGGATATCTGAAAAGTGCTGCACCGATTTCATACCATAATTTTAAATGGGTCACCCTATATATTTTTATATTTTTCAAATCTACTCTGTTTGCACTGATATATCACACTTACTATCTAGTGTGAATAGTAAATTTTTAAATTTTGTGTGTGTGTGTGTGTGTGTGTGTGTGTGTGTGTGTGTGTGTGTTTGTGTGTGCGCGTTTGTATGTGCGCGTTTGTATGTGCGCGTTTGTATGTGCGCGTTTGTGGGTGTGTGTGTGTGGGCGTGTGCTTGGGTGTGTGCGCGCGTGTGTTTGTGCGTGTGTCTGTGTGTGCGCGCGCGTATGTATGTTTGTGGCAAATTATTTCGTCCTAGTTTTAAGAAAAACGGCCAAATTAATTTTAACGAAATTTTCATCAAAAATCGGTTATATTACGAGGTTATCTAAACATCTAGAGATGATTATAGTTTTTGGCAGAAATCGGAACGTATATCAATTTTCATATTTTTCCGAAATATCAAAGCCATTGGCGTACGTTAAGGGGATATTTAGGAAGATTAAGTGTTTAAAAAAATTGTAAAAACTAAACAAATCGAAACAAATAAACTAATTCAAACATATTTTGGCGTATAAGTAACTTTTGGTAATGTCCTTCATCACACAAAATATGAAATTCATTGGCGTACGTTAAGGGGGAATTTAGGATATTTAAAATTTAAAAAAAATCAATAGAAATAATAGAATTAATTGATTTAAATACAATTTTGCATGTAAATAAACCAGAGAGAATTTCTTTATCTCAAATTAAATATTAAACTCATTGACGTAGGTTAAAAGAGTATTTGGGAGGTTTGGGTGTTTAAAAAAAAATTTAAGAAATAAACGAAAAACATGATTAAATAAAATTTTGCATATAAGTAAACTTTGGTCACTTCCACACAAAATATTAAATTCATTGGTTTACGTTCAAGGGGTGTTAAAGAGGTTTGAAAAACTCATTGGTGTACGTTAAAAGGGGTTTAAGGAGATGAAATATTTAAAAATCCTCCAAAAAAACTAGTTGGTGAATTATTTGCATATTTTTTAAATGAAGTTAAAGTTGTCCTAAAAATAATATAAAATCCATTGGTGTACGTTAAAAGGGGTTTTAAGTAGTATTAAATCTAAAAACAAAATAAACATGTTCATAACCTATTTTGTATATTAATCGAGGAAAAAAACTATGGATAATTTCCGTGTGGCCAAATTATTAAAAATTTGACAAAATAATACATAAATACCTCAATAAATACATAAAATTAATGTCCATTACTTACCTTAACTCCAAATTTCAATAAAAGTTTTGATAAAAACTCACTGCACTTTAAAACAGTTTAAAAATCAACTGACCCATCAACCTTAACTCGAGCCTAACTCCAAAATGCAAGCGCAATTCCGATATTCGTAGGTAATGCCTCGTAATGCCAGAATAATCCCTAGTAATACCGAGTAATGTCACGTAATGACAGAGTAATGCCACCGTAATGCCAGTAATGCCACCGTAATGCCGGTAATGCGCTCGTAATGCGTTGTAATGCCATACAATTTGTACATGTATTGCCACCAGTTGTTACCCCCTCGCTTTCTTCCGAAGAACCCGTATTTTTGTTCGTAAGTAAAAGCTTGGCAACGCCGAAGTTTGGCTCACAATAATAAGGGATCCATGTTTACGCGATAGCTTCTGTTCGAATTATATTCTGGACCATGCGGCAGTCGTACAGCGTTGCCAAATTATTTAGCAATTGTATCTCTATATTAGGAAAACGAAAAAATCGCCAAAACGCCACTGACGCTTAAATGGGATGGACCTGAGAGAGAGGCAAATTATTGCGGCCTTTGTCAGGTATGACGTGTGTGGCTTTTTCTTATTTGAATCGTACTCTACCAATTTCTAAATCTCGAAAAAAAAAAAGTGAAGATTACATCTATCTATGGAAACTTGCGTTGTGGCTGAGTTTTAACGATGAATTAACAGTTTTCGAAAAAAAAGATTAGACTTGATTGCTTGATAGGGTTAATTATTTGATAATAAAGTCCACTAAACAAATTTTCTATTAAATTTTAATTGATTTTGCTGTGAGTGGATGTCAAAAAAGCAAAGTCTTTGTACAGTGTTGTTACTCAAAGGAATTCTTTTGAGTATGTCAAATGAAGATTTGTGCAGAACAGTTTTTAAAACCTCTTCAACAGCAGGTAAAATTAACTGTTCTCCAATGGTGTGCGGTTTTCCAAATTTTGCGATAATTAATGAGATATTGTAAGATGCCCGCAAGCCATCATCGTTGCTTTCAGCCGTTAAAGAGAACACACTGTGCACGGTGGGTCTCTTTTCATATTTTTCCTTTAATGTTTGGAAATATTTCAAATTTTTACCTATTTTATCAGGATGACACCTTCTTAGATGATCTTCCAGCTTTGATGGTTTCATAGAGTCATTGCTCAAAACTTTGTTGCATAAAAGGCATGTGGGCAATCGTTTGTCTGCCTTTGATGGAAGAGAACCAAATTTTAAATATTCAACACTGTACTGACGACACTTCTTCTTAGATTCAGCCATGTTTTGTATCAATTACCTACCTGTAAATGTGTAAGTAAATAGATAATAAAAACTTTGTTTTAGTAATCTTAAGGCGATTCGAACTTATCAGGATATGGCTATTTTAACATAATATGATTAATCAATTATTATAAATATTATGAAATAAACAAAGTTCCGGCTGCAAACTGTTTCTAATTATTAAAAGTAATAAATCGCTAAGATCCACAATAGAGTTTTATGAAAACGGCTAAACTTATTTTAATGTTAAAGGGAAGTAAAAGGCTCAAAGTCTGTCGACCACATAAATTTATTAGGTTGGGTTGCAAGCGCTTTCGACTTAAAAGGTCATCATCAGGCAAAAACATGTTTTGTAAGTGAGTAGGTAGGTAGGTACAATCACTATGTGTCCACAGAAAAAATTAAGTATGTTGAATTTTTTCCCGTGGACCCCTGGCGGTCCACCTGAACCACTTTGGGAAATATTGGTCTAAATGCACGAAGATGTACCTTGATATTGAATTGCTAGTTTTATTTTCTGTATGAAATTAGTCTTAACTCGTTTCTTATATTTACTAAAGCTTAGATATATTTATAATTTTAAGGTTTCTCCTATTGTTTCATATCTCTTAATTAAATAATTTTTTTTTGTAGCCATGGTATCCATGTTGGATCAAAGCGTTGGAGCGGTGATAGCAGCTCTACGAGAAAAGCACATGCTGGAAAATTCCGTGATTCTCTTTTTGTCGGACAATGGAGCTGCAGAAGATGGTTCAAATTATCCTTTCAGAGGGGTGAGTTCCTCTTTTATAGGTATAAAATTTATATAACAATTATCTACTTATCTCTTAGATTCTGCATTATTTGCTACTAACAGCGGTTCTAAGTTACTATAAAATTTGGTTTGCATCCAAGTCAGACTTAGGCACTGGTTGCGCCTACTACGTCCCGTCTCTGCATATTAAAGCTCTTTACAAATTACCTGATAATTTTTCTAGTTACACTGCAGAAGCGATTGCGATACTAGAAGCCTTACAATTTGTAACAGAATCTAATACTAAAGCAGCTCTAATTGCGTCAGATTCTTTATCTGTTTTAAAATCGGCTGTAGCTCTGGATATTCCTAATTTTAATTATAATCCATACATTCTCTTGATCAAAAAGGCATTGTTCCAACTAATTAATAATAACGTAAAGATATGTTTTATATGGGTAAAGGCTCATATTGGGCTTAAACACAATGAATATGTTGATATGCTAGCAAAATCTGCAATAAAAAAAGGAACCAACACCGTTCATAACATCTGTAGCCCAGATATTGTCGCCTTGATGAAATCCAACAATATGAGAAAATGGAGACATGATTGGTCACAATTCTGTTGCACTTATTCGAATCAGTACACTAAAATTCAAAGACATATTCCAAACTCACCCTGGTTTAAAAATCATATAATTCCGAGACACTACATTACATCTTTAATTAGAACCAGATTTGGTCATGGCAGTTATCCCAAACACTTGTTTAAAATTAATGTAAAAGAAGATGAAAATTGCGAGTTTTGTGAAACAACCGGAGACCTTAATCACGTTTTCTTCGAATGCAAGAAATACTCAGTACATTCAAACACTCTTTATATGAATCTTATAAAAAATAACATTCCATCCCCCTTAAATATTGAAACAACTTTAACACATTTTTCTGATGATATTATCAACTGCCTCTTACAATTTCTGAAAGACACTAAGATTCGTCTATAATTGGAATCTTAATCTTGTTTCCTCTGTATTTTACCTATTTGTTTACCCTCTTACCGAGGCCTAATTTTGTTTGTCTATTAAAAAAACGTCCTGATGGGTCCCTGGACGAGAAGCGAGTGTCCCCGTTCTATATTGTTTATATTGTGTCCAACATGTGGTACATAAGGGCTGCTATTAGCAGCCGACGTTCACCAAATGTGGTATACGTTGAATTTCTTATTTAATTCAATTTTAAACCACGACCGCTATATAGGAAGCTTTGAAAAAAAATTACGGCTGTAACTAAGCTACAGGGTGCTGCTTAACTATGCTCCTTCCTCTCTAGTTATTTGCCCCGAATAACTTGATTACTGGGACCTGGTTGGAGCTTACGGGGAGGATCTGATCCATGGTAATGCGCTAACTTTCGAATGTGAATTACCTTCCCGCTAACTGCTGAATGCTGCAGATCAGATCGTTGCGATTTCTGACAAAGTCAGTGCTTAGGACTGTACAGCCGTACTGGGTCGCTTTTCTTAAAATGTGTTTCTGTGGCACGCCTGTCGATTCTAGCTTCTGCTTTATCGCTGGTGACTTTTAGTCGTTTTCGAACGAATCCGTAGACCTCTGTCCTGCCATTGCATACATCACATTTTTTACACCAATTCACTACATTCCGTCGGCAGTTGACCCAATAAAATCTTTCCCGAACCCGTGCCAGTGTTCTTTTAGTACCTAAAATCTCCCCCCGAATGGCTGCTCTGAAGCTCCTTCAACACACTCACTTCTGACATGTGATTTCGGCAGTACCACTTGGTGGGCTACATGTACTCAATCGGGACTCTTCCACTTCCGGTGCAATAAGCCATCGTGAAGATACAGGGAATCCCACTGAGTCCAGTACCCTTTAATAGCTCCACTGTATTTAGCTACCTCTTTCCAAGTAGGTGTGACTTTATTTTTGGGCAATTCTCGGACAACCTTCAAGTCTTTCTTCTCTCCCTTTCTAAGGCTTTCAAGGGTGATTTCTTCTTCTTCGCCCTCTGGCTTGATGGGTTGCTTGAAGAGTAACTTTATCAACTGGTTCCTCTTGTTTTCCGAGCCCTTTACTGTATCGGAAATCTCGTTCTAAACAGGGTCGCCTGGATAGAATGTCTGCGTTGCTATAGAGACGGCCTCTTCGATGTTATACTACCTGGTTATAGCTAGAAAAGCTGGCTAGATGTGGGTGATTGGCTTCATTGGGATGCATAGCTGCTGTGACTATTTCTTGTTGTACTTCGCGACGGGCTTCAGAAGATTGATCTATGTGACTTTCCGGCCTCATTCCCTGATTCTCGGTTAATAGAAGGAGCCCTGCTTCTACAGGTTCTCTGAAGGTGCCCGATTTTTCCACAATTAAAACATCTTTTGGCTGTTTCGTTGCATATTTGGCAGGATATTTAAGATTTGCGAGAGGGTAGGTTGGAGAATAGCATTAGTATTGGCCTTCTCACTTTTCTGGGATTTAATTTCTCTCACTTTTGCGTGAGAAGATCTGGATATGAGTTTTACCGCTTCATATTCCTGGGATGCAATCAGTTTCTTCCTCAGCGTCTTGTGATGTTGTAAACGAAGGGCTTGCTGCATTTCCAGATCTTGTAGTCCATCAATAAATGCCTGTATGCCGATTTGTTTTTTGGAAATCTTTGGGCGCCTTATGTTTCTGACTGCGAACCTCTAGCTGGCTTTGAAATACCCGTTTCAAATACTGCTGTCTCCAAAGCTTGGACTAGAGATGAATAACTGGGTTCTTCTTGGGGAAGTAACTCTAAAACGGTTACTGCCTGACCTCGTAGTGACACTATCAATGTAGCCACCATCTCTTTTTCACCCAGCCATTGACTATAGCTGCAGCTTCAAATTGGCGGCGATACGTTTCCCATGTCAAACGTGGGTTACTTAATGATCTTGCTAGTAGGGATTTGTGAAACTGGGTTTTGAATATGGGTTGGTTCGATTACAGATGAGGACGAGGTAGTGTCTTGAGTTTCTCTATTGATTATCGAAACTAGGCTACGAATTCTTCTTTCTAATTCAACTAGTTCAGTCTTAATTTGCCTTTCGAACTCTACTCTAGCCTTTCCCTGTTGTTTTAAAGTATTAGCCGATGTCAAAATATTTAAATTTGACAACCTCTAAACTGTTTTTCTTAAATATTAGAATTGTTAATTCGTCTATTTATATCTAGAGGGCGTTAATTAGTATCTTTAATCTAAAATAAAAAAATTTATACCTTCAGAATTATAAACACTTCATGTTGTCTAAGAACCCATTTTAGTTCTTGTAGGGTTTAAAAAAGTTTTAAATTTGTTTTGTCTTAATGTCTGTCCGTTCGTGAAATATTTTAATAATTTTAATTAATAGTTTTAGACCTACTTGTGTTTTGACATCAACTTTTTGTTGCAATTACTGTTTTTATGCATTTCTTAAAAAATACTCGCATACTTGTTTTTTCACACCGACCCTGTGATAATCTCTAAGCTTAGTCTTAAATAGATGAGTAATACGGGTGAGTTCTTGATATTTGACAACTTTCATAATTTTTAAACCCACATTATTAGTTATGAGCTCATTCGTTTTTACCTCTCTATTTTAGACCATACCTGATGATGAGGATCTGATCTCCTCGAAACCGGTCGTATTAAATTACTCTTGTGAGATCTTAAGGACCACCCTTGTTTTATTTTTTTTTTTTTATAACTTCTTTACTTTGTAATAGTACAAAATTTTTTTTGAAATTCGTGTGTCTTTTAAGTCGAATGTAACCCCGGGATGCCCCGATGATAATAGATTAACTTTACTTTTACTAACTTTCGGCCTCCTCGTAACTACCACGTTTTCAACCTTCCTTATCGAAAAACCACGCCAGAAGGGCTCAGACAGAAAACTTTTTTTGCTTCCTCACCAGGGGGTCGATTCTCGACTTGTAGGAACCTTTTCCTATAGGAATTTTTTCCTATAGGAATTTTTGACATTTTTATATACATCGAAAATTTATGACATTTTCCTACATATGGGAAAGTGTCACAAATTCCTATAGGAAAAGGTTCCTACGAGTCGAAAATCGACCCCCAGAATGTGTGAATTTGCAACTCTTCACCTATTCCTATTATATTCAAAGGCCTTCTATACCCAAGGGTATCGAGACATTCTAATTAAAAAGATTGCAACAGCCAAACATTATTTCCCTTGCCCCAAACTATTATATTTACAGAAAACTAAAATAATATCCAATAACTTCCCAAAATTCCCTTTAAACATTATCAGAATAATAATATAATAATATTAACTGGACCCCAACTAAGTATAGGCCACTCGAAAAATTATCTGAAGGTTAAGGCCAAGTTCAATGACAAGTGACGGCGACTTTTTTATCACAAGAAATACAGCTCTGAACGATAATATTTTTAAAAACTGTTTTCATAAATGGGTTAAAAAACTGTAAAAAATGATGGAAAGTCTATGGTTTGTTTTACTTTTAATGCAAAATATTTTAATAAGTGATATTTAACAAATATTTAAAAGTTATGGACTTTCCATCATTTTTTATAGTATTTAAAAGTTAAAACGCAACATACATTCTTTTATTTTTGCCTAATTATTTCAGGATTCTTGTGATAAGATTTAAAAATGTAGAGCCCATAAGATGCTGCCATCTGAACAGACGGAATAGACACTAAAAATTGAAAAATTGCAACATCGCTCCCTATGCAGACGAATGTAAAATGGCTTAGCCCAATTTGACCATGTTTATGGGTGAGGGGCGAGGTGGTGTGTGGGGAAAGGTTGCAAGTAAATAAATTATTCTATAAATGCTATTTTCTGTTTGGAACACAAGCATGTTTGTTTTGAAAGTTTGACGTTTATGGTTTGACGTGTCATTTCAATTTAATGGACTTTAATAATTTAAAAGATGCAATGTACTTATATTATTTATATATATTATTGTAGATCCAGGTATGTTTTCGGTTTTTATTTTATTTTTATTTGGCTAGTTTGCTAATATAACAATATTCAAATTTAGTAAAAAATAATGTAATAATATAACAATTATTTTAATAACATTCTAAATAGGAAAGGTAATTTAACTGCAATTGTTTTGATAACAGTATTTGCCTATGGTCTGTGAATTTCATCTGTTTCCGAATAATTACCCTTAAATATTTGAATTTTTCTACTAACTGTATAGATTTTCTTCCAATTTCCTATATTGTTTGTCCACAAACTGCATATAGTTATTACTTATCAGCTTATATTTTGTTTTAGGTATTTGTGTTGATTTTTAACAAATGATTGCAACATCATTTATAAACATTTTGCAGAGTTTCATTAACTCTTAGTTATCTGAATCCTTACAACTTACAAGAAACATAGATAAGGACATCAAAGGCAAACAGGTAAATGTCATATTAATTATTGCAACATTAACAATCATTAATATAAATTAAAAATAACAGGGGACCTAATTTTCTTCCTTTGATGTGGTTAATTTCTTCTAATCAGAACAGCGATTCTTTTGTGCCAACTCGACACATTACATACAGAATAGAGAGTCATTACATCAAAATCGCTGTCTGTCGAACAAAGATAGCAGTCTCTATAGGAGACGTATTGAAAGATGAGAATCCCACTACATATGTTATTTAATTTTAATATCTCTGACCTGATACTTAGGTAATCTACATGCTACTCCAATGTGCATTATGGCATAGATATAAAAAACCACCTTTATACCAATACTTTTTATTTTTTTTTATCGAATGGTTTTGATCAATAGAATCAAGTGCATTTTAAAGAAATACAAGTAATTTTTAATTGTACATATGGCGGGTTGTACAATAGGCAGTTAAAATGTAGACTTAGTTTAAACTGTGAAAATGTTGTATACTCATCGGTTATTGTTAAACATAGTTTTAAAAATGACATTTGTTTTTGAATATAACTAGTTAAAAATAAAACTCTTGTTAGTTAAAATATGTTTAGAATATTTTTTGTACAACCTGCCCATAATGTATTTTGTAATAATTAAAAATCATAATATTCTTGTTAGGAAGTTGGAAAGCTTAGGGTTTGATCAGTCGCTGTTGAGATTATTTTCATCTTACCTAAATCATCGTTTTAATTATGTCTTTTACAACGGATTTTCATCTTCACCCCTCACAGCAACATCTGGAGTTCCACAGAGCTCCAATCTGGGGCCACTATTATTTAGTATATTTATAAATGACTTGGCAATAAATTTAACCTGCTGTTCGCTGCTGACTTAAAAATATTTACCTCAATCTTATCAATTCAAGACTGTTACTTTTTACAGACCCAACTTGGGAATCATTGAAAATTGGTGTAATGAAAACAAGCTGTTTATGAATGTGTCTAAATGTAAAGTATGTTCCTATACTAGAAGTAATAACAAGGTGGAGTTTGATTATTTATTTAACAGCCTACCTTTATCGGACTTGTGCACAAATTGAAGATTAAGCAGGTATATTATTCAACCAAAAAGTTACTTTTTCGGATTATATTGAAAATACCGTTGCTTCCGAGGTTGCTTCTGCGTTGAAAAGCTTAGGGTTCTTAATTCCGTAATACTGGTTTAACAAACTCTTAAAGCTTGGAGATCCTTACTTTTCTTTAGTTCATTCCAGGCCAGAATATGCATCTCTTGTCTGGAACCTTATTTATAATATTCATAAAAGATCATTGGAAAATGTTCAGCGGCGATCTCTTAAGTACCTTTCTTTTAAAATAGATGAGCTGTATATAATTCGAGGTATTGAAGAATCTCTGCTTCTTTCGAAAAAAGAAGGGTAATTTTCAGTGTTACATTTTTTTATAAAATATTACATAACACTATTGATGTACTATTTGCGATAAATTAAATAAATTTTAATGTTCCCCAAACAGCCATTAGATATCATAAAACATTTTATACAGCAAGTATTTGAACGAACTTAGGAAGAAATTCACCTATAACGCTAATGTGCTCAAATTTTAATTAATTTTGTTCTGATTGGGATATTTATTTCGACCATTAGTTGTACTAATTTGTAGCTAATGTATTTAGGATTATTTCTTTTCTTTTTTTTTTCTTGCTGTTGCTGAAATTATTTTCTGTCGAAATATTATGTTTAACATTTATTTCATGTATTTTGTTATGTAAATGGATTAATTTGTTGGGCAATAAAATTATTTTTATTTTAATAAGCAAAAAAATGTTTATTTTGATGCACCTACCACCTTTAAAAGTTTGTCTGTATATTAACGAGAAATCCTATATAATTCCCAAAGAAAAATATTTTTGGAATAAATTCCGAATTCTATTTATTGATATTTGTTATTTTTTAGGTTCAATGACTCGAAATATGATGATCAGCTACACCAAGAATATCCTTGATACTTAAAAAAATGGTACGAGATTAAGCAGATTTGATGCTATGTCACATTGTGGTGCGAAGACGTGGCTTGTATAAATTTGGGGTATCAGTTGATAGAAAACAGTACGCATAAATAAATTTAAATCCGCAGATGCATCAGAGATAGCCATATTCCATACCACAATATGTCATGCGTGAACTCTATGAGATTTCATCGGCTAAGTATCATTCCTCTGTAATGTTTTGTATCATTAGGAACACGCAACATTGTAAACAATTATGACCAGGGTTTTTTGACCTTTTCCCTAGGTCAGAGAGAATAAGTGAATACTAAAAATAATGTATAGTAATAAAGATTGAAAATATATATACTTTTAAGAGTTTTATTATGTCAGCCATAGTTTTATACCAAAAATGAAAATAAACTGAAATTATACATTAAAAATACATTCATAAATTAACTATATTTATAACACTTATCGACTCTCCTGGCTAAAATATTACTAATCTATCTATTAGGCTCTGTTCCGCCTATTTTTTGCCTTTAGCCTCCTTCTGACACTTCCATTCCTTCTCATTCAGTGTAGTATCCACATAGTTTTCAGAATATCAAGTGTTATACCTACCTATCTGATGCTTGGTCTTGCAAAGTTCATCTTCAGTACACCTGCTTATGTGACATCTATCTTGATGTCAAGTTTGATTGAACACCCGTTTATTGCCTATTACTCTTATACTTAACCAGTAGTGGCTTGACTTGAACGCATATGTCAAATTCGGCCAAAACACAGCCTTGGTACACAAATATCTATTTTACCGCTGGTTTCATTACAAAAAACTGGAGTAAAGGGTAAAATTATCTCTTGTCCAGTACACTCGTATAATACACTTGAGTATTAGCCTATATTATTTTTGATTGAAAACGTATGCATTTAAAAATGTCGTTTACTTAAAAACAAACATTTAATTTTGATATTGTATTTAAATTATTATTTTCCATGGCTTATACCGGACCTGTATGTACTCTAGTAGCCATGGAGTAGCTGACAGTGTTGCCGTCAGTTGCCGCCACATATTCATAAGAGACATACGTTTTATAAATTCATCGTGTTAGAAATTTGTTGACATAAAGAGATAGAAATTTAAAGTGACGTCTTTTATTACTTCGAATGAAAAAAATCGATAATGCAATTTTCTAACCTAAAAAAAATCGTGATGATATGTCAAACAAAATTGAACTTGGCCTTAATTAAGTAAAAGGCCTACAGCATACGCTGTTTTCCGTATCGAAGCTAAAGCAGACCATACACTGAATGTATCGAAGCTAAAGCAGACCATACACTAAATGTGAGGGCCTGATTATTTTCCTACAAAATAAAAATAGTATAGTTGTAAAATTAAAACTGGAGTGTAACAAAATGTATTTTTGTCTCATTCTTCCCTCAAAATTTCTACTCCCTGAGATTCAAGAATAGATACCCTGCAGACAACCATTCGAGGGAACGATCCAGCATTGCCAGACCTACTGTTGTGGATCTACTTATCCACTGTTTTTGTCTCTAGCAAATTTTGTTCTTTATTTATTAAGTTTGTCTTATTCTTCAGCAAATGGTCAAAGAATATTTTCTCTAGTAAATCTGCCGAAGTAAAAGCAGCGTAATAAGCATCCACTACTGTATGTTGGCTCAATAAAAAAAACATCAAGATAATCATTATGTTTTTATTTAAAATGAAACAAAGAATTAATAGGGCATCATAAAAAGAACATGCATTCCAAACACAACGATTTAGAATTATCTGATTCAGACTGATCTAGAAGAAGTGGGTACCTATTATTTTTCATTGTTTTTTTTTTTTGTTTCCGTACGTTAAGTATATATTGAAAATGTTATTATTTGGTTTTATTCTTTGTTTACTTTCTGATTTGGGTAGAAAAATTTTTATTTTTCGTTTCTTATATACTTGTTTTTTTTTTTTATTTACTACACTGGAAATTATAATTATTTCTCCCTGTATTAAAATCTACTGTTCTACGGTTTTTTTTCACCCATACTGTTCCAGCATCTGGCAACACTGCCTAGATCGAAAGAAATTTCCAACTACCAATTCTATAAAATATCGAATAATCACCTCCAAATACAAGCAATGTCTGAGGACAGTGACCTCAAGTGCGACACGCAGCAAACGCTTTGCCCGGAGACCTATCCAAAGTGTCGTCAAGGAGTGTCGTGCCGTGCGAAATGTGTTTCATATAATTGGATATGTTTCAGACGTGAAGAGACCGTTCTCGGTCGCGTCTGTTGTCGTCTGTAGCGTCGGTTGTCGTCTGTCGCGCCTACCGAAATGGTACCTTAACTGGCCACTTTCGGTGAGCACAGGACCGGAGCGAGTGGAGGGGAGAATTTTGGAAAAAAAGGCTTGTTTTTTGCAGATTTTAACGACTCTTGCGTAAAAATTCCCATTCAAGAGGCAAGAGGGTGACGAAGCGTGATTTTTTAACGATTTTAACGGCTCCTGAGTAAAAATTGAGCGTGGCAAACCCAAAATTTTCTGCCTTCGGCGGTTGGCCTCCGGCAGCCCCTGCGCGGGGGCTATATTTTACCTTTACCATATTGCCACCCCCAGTAATGAATCCTGGGTACGCCACTGTGTCCAACACATGACTTTCCTATTTAGTTATTACAGGCTTTTTCCGGTTATTTTGTACAACCTATTGCAATACCTCTATAAATGTTTAGAGGAGGATAAACTAAATATATACATTTTTCACATACATCTACTTCGAAACATTTTTCTATATTCATTGAAAACGAAAATACTGAAAAATTTAAATTTAGCACTTCCTACAATTTTTCCATTACGGTCCATTTTAAAAAATCATGTATGAACAAAAATTATAGAGATCGATATCGCAAACAACTTTTATTTCAACGATTTTCATAAAAATCAGAATTTTGCACATTTTGTCAAATTTCTCGAATACGGACCATTTCAGGAAATTTTTACATAAAGCAAAAATTATAGGTAATAATATTAGAAGTAACTTTTATTTGAACAATTTTTTTCTCCAAACATAAATAACAGATATATGCCATAAAATATAAAAACGGCCTCTGATAAAGTACCCCCCAGATTCCGACTTTGTCCAAAATTTAATCATTTCACGTCAGGCCGAAATAAAACTTACAGTACATCAAATTTCTAGAGGCTTTCGACGGATCGGTTGGCGGGGCCGACGGATTTACGCAATGAAAGTGTACTATATACCTGTTTATTAGTTTATAGTATGTTCTTATCTTATAGTTTATCTTATAGTTATAGTACGTTCTAACTCGTATCCATTCAGTTATTTACATTTTGTTATTGTCAAAGTTTAATGTTAAATAAAGCCTAAAAGTTCAAGGTTTATTACAATTTATTTAACATTATGAACAAATTTTTACGCCCGGAGCGGTTTGAAGCTGAACCTAGTTCCCTCAACTCTACCAAAGAATGGACACATTGGTTTAAAACATTCGAGAATTTTTTACATTCATTA
The DNA here is from genome assembly GCA_927349885.1 of Psylliodes chrysocephalus. NCBI lineage: Eukaryota > Metazoa > Arthropoda > Insecta > Coleoptera > Chrysomelidae > Psylliodes > Psylliodes chrysocephalus. The sequence goes on from OV651815.1 coordinate 15,528,387, forward strand.
CCTAACAGTGAGACAGGTATAGGTGAAGAAGAAAAGCTAAGATTGCTTACAAATTATATTAGCCATTCAGTTTATGACCTAATAAGTGAATGTAAAACATATACAGACTGTATCCGGACATTACAGAAGGTCTATATAAAAAACCAAATGAAATTTTTGCCAGACACCTATTAGCTACTCGAAAGCAACAGCCAGGTGAGAGTACTGACCAGTATTTACTTGAACTTCAACACCTTAGTAAAGATTGCGGTTTCAAAGCAGTAGATGCTGAGAAAAATAAGAATGATTACATACGTGATGCTTATATTAATGGACTACTATCGTCACAGATTCGTCAAAGACTATTAGAAAATAGTATTTTAGATCTTGAAGCAGCAATTTCCCAGTCACAGGCATTGGAAAAGGCACAGAAAAACACGGCAGCTTATGCATCACCAGAATCATCACATAGTTTTTCTACAGTCGCAGAATATGACTATAATTCTGCTTCAACATCAGCACTTACTTTTAAAACTTGTTATTTTTGTGGAAAACCAAATCATCCTCGATCCGTTTGTCCTGCCAGAAATACAGTATGTTCTTACTGTAAAAAAATTGGTCATTTTGTTAAAGTCTGTTTAAAGGCTAAAGCCAATAATGACAAGTCTGCTGTAAAATCAACAATAGCTTCTACCTATTTCCTTGCTACTTCTAGCTCATTAAGTCTTCCCTGCTTACCAAAAACACTTGTTAATTGCAGAATAAATAATACGAATGCCACGTCCTTAATAGATACTGGGAGTTCTGACAGCTACCTTGACTATGATTTTGCAATTAAACATAATTTGAAGATAATTCCTTGCTCACACAAAGTAATTATGGCATCTACAACTTTTTCACAGGACATTCAAGGATATTGCGTGATACATCTACAGTTACTAGGTCATAAATACCAAAATATGAGAATTTTAGTGTTATCGAACCTATGTTCTGATGTAATTATTGGCCATGATATTCTTCAACAACATTCTAGTTTAAATGTCAATTTTGGTGGTCCTAAATCTCCTATTTCAATTTGCTGCTTATTGGAAGCTAAAGTAGAGTGTCCTTTACTTTTTGCAAACCTAACTCCAGATTGCAAACCAATAGCAACAAAATCACGCCGCCACTCTGATCAAGATGAAATTTTTATAAAAAATGAAGTTGAGAAATTATTAGTAGAAGAAATAATAGAAGAGAGCATATCACCATGGAGAGCACAAGTACTAGTAGTTTCAAGTGAAAATCATAAGAAAAGAATGGTCATTGATTACTCTCAGACCATAAACAAATTTACACTACTAGATGCTTACCCCCTACCTAATATTGAACATTTAGTAGCCAATATATCTAAATACGAAATTTTTAGCACCATAGATCTAAAAAGCGCTTATCATCAAATACCTATAAGTAATTCAGAAAAGCCTTTCACAGCATTTGAGGCTTGTGGAAAATTATACCAATTTCGCAGGATCCCCTTTGGTGTGACTAATGGAGTTGCGTGCTTTCAAAGAGTTATACATGGAATAATCACAAATGAAAAATTAGAGGGCGTTTTTTGTTACTTAGATGATGTAACTATATGCGGCGAAAATCAAGATATTCATGATCAAAATCTAAATAAATTTTTATGTATTGCAAAGAAATATGGTTTAACCCTCAACGAAAATAAGTGTAGCTATTCGAAACATTCCATAAAGTTATTAGGGTATTGTATCGAAAACAGAACGCTTCGACCAGATCCAGATAGATTAAAGCCCCTTTTGGAATTAAAACCTCCAGAAAAAACTGCTTCCTTGCGAAGAATATTGGGAATGTTTGCCCATTATTCGAAATGGATACCAAAATTCTCGCAGAAAATATGTCACATCAAAGATTGTAAATCTTTTCCGTTTACTCCAGAACTCATAGAAGATTTTGAGAACATAAAACAAGATATTGCAAAATCGTTTTTATGTTGCATGAATGATGACGATATTCCAGTAGTAGAGACAGACGCTTCTGATTTTGCAATAGCTGCTACGTTAAGTCAAAACGGACGACCGGTAGCATTTTTTACTAAAACCCTTTCCAGTTCTGAACGCAGACACTCTGCTATCGAGAAAGAAGCATATGCTATCGTGGAAGCTCTTCGAAAATGGAGACATTTCTTAATTGGGAGACATTTTAAATTAATAACCGACCAAGAATCTGTGTCATTCATGTTTCATGAGAAGCATTCACGGAAAATTAAAAATGAAAAAATATTGAGATGGAGATTAGAACTTTCATGTTTCAGTTATGACATTATTTATCGTCCAGGACCCTCTAATGTAGTCAGCGACTGCTTTTCAAGAATCTGTGGAGCTACGATACATAATAAACTCTTCAATCTTCATCAGTCATTATGTCATCCTGGAATAACAAGAATGTACCATTTAGTTAGAAGCCGTAATTTGCCATACTCATTAGGTGACATCAAGGAAATGACTACATCTTGTCCAGTATGTGCCGAAATTAAGCCTCGTTTTCATAAAAACCAAGAAACACATCTAATTAAGGCTACTAGTCCATTTGAACGTTTAAATATCGATCTAAAAGGCCCATTGCCTAGCAGCACAAAAAATAAATACATGCTAACAGTGGTTGATGAATATTCACGTTTCCCATTTGCTTTTCCTTGTTCCAATTTGCATTCATCTACTATTATAAATTGCCTCAGTCAACTATTTTCTATCTTTGGATTACCCTCATATATTCATTCTGACCGTGGTTCTTCATTCACTTCCAAGGAGTTTGTTGACTTTCTTCATTCGCTTAATATAGCTGTGAGCAGAACTACTGTGTATAACCCAGAAGGTAATAGACAAGTTGAACGCTATAACGGAATCATATAGAAAAGTATTAATTTGGCATTAAAAACTAGAAATTTGCAGCAAACTCAATGGGAAATGGTCTTACCTGATGTTCTTCATTCTATCAGATCCTTATTATGTACTTCAATTAATTGTACACCCCATGAACGTATGTTTAAACATGAACGGCGTGCATCTCAAGGAACTTCCCTTCCTACGTGGTTGTGCCCTTCAGAAATCGTCTTAATGAAGAAGCATATTCGGCAAAGTAAATACGATCCGTTGGTCGAAGAAGTTGAAGTTATAGAGGTTAATCCAAATTACGCTTTAATCCGAAATAATAATGGAAACGAGTCGACTGTTTCGATTAAACATTTGGCCCCTAGAGGAAATATCACCTTAACCGATAATGCTCAGAATTCCTTGCATATGAATCATGAGCTAATCCAAAATTCTTCTACAAATAACATTTCTGAAAACATCCTTCCTACTTCCAGCTCTGGTGAAAACCAGCAAAACACAAGTGATATTCCCTTAAGAAAATCATCAAGAGTGAAACAACCTCCAAATTATCTAAAAGACTATATTTACAAATATTAAATGGGGGAGAATGTACTATATACCTGTTTATTAGTTTATAGTATGTTCTTATCTTATAGTTTATCTTATCTTATAGTTATAGTACGTTCTAACTCGTATCCATTCAGTTATTTACATTTTGTTATTGTCAAAATTTAATGTTAAATAAAGCCTAAAAGTTCAAGGTTTATTACAGAAAGTACACTCTGCGCATCAAGTATTTCACTATTTTATTCAGACGTAAATGTCAGATGTAAATTTCGCTAAAACATTTCTTTTATTTTCGTTTGTGTTTTTTGCTCATTACAGTTTAATAGAACCTAAGTATGGAGTTTAATAGCAAATTAAGAGGCCGCGTGATTAACAGTCAATCTCGCGAAATAATAGCCAATGTTATAGAGGTTATGAGAAGAGAAGGAAACTTTAATTCACCTTCAATACCATTTAAAAATGTAAATGATCGTGTTGCTGCAGCCACAGGAGTATCTAAAAACACTGTCGTCCGCATTTCTGGAGAGAAAAAAAGAATCGATAACCGTGAGATATCGGAATTTTCATCACCAAGAAAAACCATTAAAAAACCAAAAACAGTTAATGATATAGATGAAGCTGACAAAGGTATTTTAAAAATAATTATTCTGTTCATGTTAATCTCGGAAAATATTGTTCCAACATTAAAAACAATTCTGACTAAATTTAAAGAAGCTACAGGGTACAAAGGAAGCTATGAAAGTTTAAGAAAAATAATAAAGTCGCTAGGATTTCGTTGGCGGAAAACAAAAACAAACAGAAAAATATTAATGCAAAGGTTTGATATTCAAAAGCTACGTTTAGACTATCTGATTCGTTTAAAAAGTTATCGAGCAGAGGGCCGTCCAATTGTCTACTTAGATGAAACATACATTATCATGCCTCCCACACACACCAGAAAGCTTGGAGTGATAATTCAAATGAGGGATTAAAGAAACCAATTAATAAAGGTGATAGACTAATTATTGTCCATGCAGGAGGTGAAATGGACTTTATTCCGAATGCCCGGTTAATTTTCAAATCTGGAACCAAAAGTGGAGACTACCACGATGAAATGAATTTTAATAATTTTTCTAAATGGTTGAAAGAAAAGCTGTTTCCGAACCTCCCTCCAAGAAGCGTCATTATTGTTGATAATGCTCCTTACCATAATGTCCAGGTAAATAAAGCACCAACGTCAACTTCTAAAAAAGCTGACATGCAGGATTGGTCAAGGAATCATAATATTGCTTACGAAGAGGATATGCTCAAAACGCAATTATACAGTTTAGTGCTATTGCATAAGTCACGATTTAAGAGGTATGCAATTGAAGAAATGATAAATGAACATGGTTTTAGTTGTTTGCGTTTGCCACCGTATGATCCCGATCTTAATCCGATCGAATTAGTGTGGGCATCATTGAAACAATATGTAGCTAGTAACAACACTACATTTAAGAGGCAAGACGTACAACTGTTGTGTGAAGACTTTTTTGATACGTTTTCTAAAGAGGAGTGGCAATCTCGTTGTAATAATGCTAAAATGTGGGAATCTAAATTTTATGACAGAGAAGTTACTTTGGATGAGGCAACTGATAGATTTATTATTAACTTAAACAGTGACAGTGAGACTGATTTTGAATCTGATATGGAAACTGAAGAAAGTTTTTCGGAAGACCATTAAAATTATATCTGTACCTAAGATCAAAAAAGTATTATCTATTTTTACAACGAAGATGCACAAGAATCAAATTTTATTTTTTTATTATTAGATAGCTATTTTTGTTTCTGAGTTGTGTTCATTTACAGGCTCAATTTTTTTCCGTTTCTCCTTTTTGATTTTATATGGGGTTTCAAGTTGTTTTTGACTTATTTCGACGTAAATCACAACAACACACTTTTTTAATAAAGCAAACAAGTGTAAACGTGTAAACTACAATTACAAAAAATTGATATGAAACCCATGAAACCACCAACAAAAATCTGATGTGTCCAACACATGACTTTCCTATCTAGTTAACCTATTGCAGCATCTCTAAAAATGTTTAGAGGATAAACTAAGTATATACATTTTCCACATACATCTACCTCGAAACATTTTTCTATAGATATTCATTGAAAACGAAAATACTGAAAAATTTTAATTTAGCACTTTTCCTCCAATTTTTCCATTACGGTCCATTTTAGAAAAGTCATTTAAAAACAAAAATTATAGAGATCGATATCGCAAACAACTTTTAGATTAACAATTTTCTTAAAAATCAGAATTTTGCACATTTTGTCAAATTTCTCGAATACGGACCATTTCAGGAAAATTTGACATAGAACAAAAATTATAGATAATAATATTGTAAGTAACTTTTATTTAAAGAATTTTCTTCCCCAAACGTAAATAACGAATATATTCCATAAAATATAAAAATGACCACCAATAAAGTACCCCCCCAGATGTTCCGACTTTGTCCAAAATCTAATCATTTCACGTCAGGCCGAAATAAACCTTAAGTTTAAAATTTAATGTTTTTTTCTTTATCCGTTTTTGAGTTTTCTTCAAAATTCGAAATTTACACATTTTCTCAAATATCTCGAATACGGTTCATTTTAGAGAAATTATGTATAGAATAAAAATTAAAGAGAATTATATTACAAACAACTTTTATTTGAACAATTTTTATAAAAAATTATTTTTTTTACATTTTGTCAAATTTCTCGAATACGGACCATTTTAGGAAAATTTTGCATAAAACAAAAATTATAGATAATTATATTAGAAGTAACTTTTATTTGAAAAATTTTCTTCTCCAACCATAAATAACAGATATATTCCATAAAATATAAAAATGACCACCTATAAAGTACTCCCCCAGATGTTCCGACACTGCCCAAAATCTAATCAGCTCATTGGACGCTGAAACAAAGCTTAAGTTTAAAATTTGGTGTTTTTCTGTGTATTGGTTCATGAGTTATGCGTTATACAGACACACACACACACTGACACACACACAGACATCATCGCGAAAATAGTCAAAACGGATTCAGGGGACCTCAAAACGTAAAAATCCGTCGAAAACTCGAGGTCGAAAAAAATCATGATTCCTATACTTTCCTTATATCTGTATACAGATAGGAAAGTAAAAATGTAAAGCTAGCTTCCGTACTAGAACATGGTGTCATTCGTCGAGATAATTTATCGTTTTGTTTAATAGATCAAGAAATGTAAATATTCCCCTGTTATTTTTTATAAAATTATAAGAGAAATAAATTTTTTTCTAAATAGTATAGTTTATTATTTTGTAGAAAAACAAAATTTCGAAAATTTTAGTAATGTTTCAGAAACAACCGTTATTATTAATAGGTATTATTTTCCTTAATAAGGTAGAAATAAAATATAAACTATTTCCACGATTTACAAAGGCCTACAAAAAAATTATAGGTATTTTCCGCTATCCTATAAAATTTATATTTTCTGACTCAATTTCAAAAGGTTGAAGGAATTCCAAAACACCTTTTATGGCATAATAATTATTTTCAATTCTACATACTATCTTTAGCTGCTTTTAAAAACGTTCTAAGAAAGTCCAATCAGACCAATTTAATCCCTAAACTATTCCACACTTTTAAAATTTAATTACCTAAAAATATTAAAAACTATTTAAAATAACTTGTTTAGCAGACTGTACAATAGCTATCTTAGTCACACGTAGCGCGTTCTCTGTCTGGGCGTCGAACACCTCTAGAAATTTGATGAACTGTAAGTTTAAAATTTAATGTTTTTTTCTTTATCCGTTTTTGAGTTTTCTTCAAATTTCGAAATTTACATTTTTCTCAAATATCTCGAATACGGTCCATTTTAGACAAATTATGTTTAGGATAAAAAGTATAGAAAATTATATTACAAACAACTTTTGTTTAAACAATTTTAATAAAAAAATATTTTTTTACATTTTGTCAAATTTCTCGAATACGGACCATTTGAGGAAAATTTTGTATAGAACAAAAATTATAGATAATAATATAAGAAGTAACTTTTATTTGAAGAATTTTCTTTCCCAAACGAAAATAACAGATATATTTCATAAAATATAAAAATGATCACCTATAAAGTACCCCCCAGATGTTCCGACTCTGCCCAAAATCTAATCCGGTCAATGGACGCTGGAACAAAGCTTAAGTTTAAAATTTGGTGTTTTTCCGTGTATCGGTTCATGAGTTATGAGACACACACACACCCCACACACACACACACACACACACACACACACACACACACACACACGCACACGCACACGCGCACACGCACACGCACACACACACACACACACGCACGCACGCACGCCCACGCACGCACGCCCACGCACGCCCACGCACGCACACGCACGCACGCCCACGCACGCACGCCCACGCACGCACACGCACGCACACGCACGCACACGCACGCACACGCACACACACGCACGCACACACACAGACATCATCGCGAAAATAGTCAAAACGGATTCAGGGGACCTCAAAACGTAAAAATCCATCGAAAAGTCGAGGTCGAAAAAAATCGTGATTTCTATACTTTCCTTATATCTGTATACAGATAGGAAAGTAAAAATGTAAGAAAGAAAACATTACTATTCTAAATCTATTTCAGATGAAATTTACGTCATGGGAAGGAGGTAACAGAAATTTGGCAGCGATATGGAGTCCCCTCATTCAAAAATCCCAAAGAGTTTCTAATCATTTGATGCATATCTCCGACTGGTTACCAACATTCTGCTCCATAGCTGGTAAAAATATTTTAATTAAATTAAGAGCGTTAATAAAATCACTAATTACAAATACTTTTAGGTTTAAATAAAACGCAAATTCCAAATATCGATGGTCTAGATATGTGGGAATCAATTTCCGAAGACAAGGAGAGCCCAAGAACAGAAATGCTTTACAATATCGATGATCCCACTACTGGTTGGGGACCATGGGGTCCAAGTGGAACATGGGGAGCATATGAAGCTATCAGACAAGGTGATTGGAAATATATGTACGGCTCCACAGGCAAAGAAAGGGATTCGTGGTTCGGAAATGACGGCAAAAAAAAGGAATATTCGTACGACGTCAACCAAGTATTAAAATCAAAAACAGCGACAGCTTTCGCTGGACTAATAACTGACCAACAGATTAAAGACAAGTACTCAAACAGGACAACGATGAGAGAACTCAAAATAATTCAGAAACATGATATCGAAACGTTACGATCGCAAGCCACAGTTAGTTGCGGGCCGTTTAATTTAGAAGATCAACTAGAAGAGCACAAATGTAATCTTCAATCTCCGTGTTTGTTTAACATAAGAGAAGACCCTTGCGAAAGAGTAAATCTAGCTTCCGCTAAACCGAACATCGCAAGAAAGCTGGAACAACTTCTTCTGGATTATAGGAAAAACATGGTACCTGCCCGAAATAAACCTCGAGATCCCAGGGCCGATCCAATCAATTGGAATAACACTTGGAACAACTGGAGAGACTACGATCATGTTGATAGAAATAGATTAGTAGTAACCAGTTTAATTGCAATTTCCTGTATAGTTGTACTCTTTATGGTATTTGGTTTATTTAAACTAGCTGATATCGTAGCGAAAAAGAATGAAAAGGAACTAAAATCAGAAAGGTTGTTAAGCAATAATAGAGCTTAGTATTATAATGTAAAATATATAAGACAAGGATTATATACTATTTTTGATAATAAACAAAGATGAAAAAAGTAATAAATATAATTTCAAAAAAAATATTTTATTCAAAAATTCAAAATCTGCGAAACCAGGGGTTGCAATGAATTAAAACTGTGACAACCATATGATTCCTAGCATATTTTTCGATTAAAGAGAAGAATAATATAATAAATATACTAATAAATAAAAATACAATAATAAAATATATAAATAAAACCCAAGGTGATTGGACTATTCTTCCTACCCTTGACACCGTTTTGAGTTCAAAATTTCCAATCTTTTTTTATGCCTTCTGTTTCTTATTTTTTATCATTATATTTGTTTCTCTATTTTCTTAATGTTTCCAGAAGCCTTTCATATTCCTCGATTTGATTTATTTCTAAAGCTTAAACACGCTAAACTTGTCTTAAAAGTTCTCCTTTTTGTGTTTTTATTCTTCCTCTTCTTGGAATTCCATCTTTTCCCTGAATTAGTACCTATTGGCACAATGTTTCCAATTTACCCTTCCTTTAGCGACTGAACACTACGAGCAGGGGCGGTTTCTCCATTGGTTCATTTGTGCACTGAACACCCAGTTAAATTTCATAAAAACACATTATTTTAATATTACATAAATAACATAAAAATATAAATAAACACCCAGTTACACTTCATGAAAATACATTATTAAAAAATAAATAACATAAAAATATTAATTCAATTTTAATAATTTTATTGTTTTCATAAGTGTTAATATCTATTTTTGGGTACGCCACTGCGCTTTGGCTAATCGCGTTTCCGTGGCGCTCTTTTATAAGTGAGTCCGAAGGAATGAAAAGCGTTCTTAAAAGTCTTTAGCTAAAAAAGATAACAGAACAGGGATTCTTATGTATGAACTAAACTCGAAACGAATAGAGTAGAGAGAAGAATAGCATTCTGTTGAACGTGCCATATTTAAAGATGAGAATTCCACTGCAAATCCCTGAAACGTAGTCTTAAATCAGCTTAATTTGACAGTGACGTCACAAAGTAGTGCGGAGCATACGAATGTTTTAAACCATAGATATAGAGATGCAATGGCGGTACTAAACATATCTGCACATTTGCATTACCCTTTTTTTTAGAGAAATTGAAGTAGAGGAGGAAAAGTTTGTTTTGCTTGAAGCCCCTTTGTTTTAGAGAAATTCAAGTAGAGGAGAGAAGTTTTTCCTTGAAAACCTTTTTTTTTAATTGTCGCGGGGCCCGATCTGGAGAATTGTCCTGGGGCCCGACCTGGCTCTCGGCGGCCCTGTGTCCATGGGCCCAATCATATCCTATGACTAGATTTTGAGATACAGGGTGTTGAAATTAGAAATACCTAATTCTTTAAAATGGACACCATAAATCACCCTTAAATATTTTTGGAAGTTTTTTGCTCATTATATGTAGTCAAAATACATACTTAACTACTATAATTAAAATATTGTACCTTACAGGGTGAATAATGATTCGGCAAATCTTTTTTGGTCAAAGTATACCGAAGTAATACCGAAAAAAAAAAAAAATCACCGTCAGTCTCTCAATATTTGATATCGTATAGTACTCGATGTACTCGTTTAAAATTCTTATTGGTAAAATTGGATCATATGACTAGTTTTCCAAATATAACTATAACAAGTAGATACCAAATAAATGAATTTTAAACAATAGATATATACTGACATATGTACTGATATTTTCAAGAGAAATATCTTATATTAAATATTTTGACACACTGTGTTAGATTAGGAATATACCAGAGCTGGGGAGGATTCGAATCACATAGGATTCGAATCCAGGATTCGAATCCTTTTTGAGGATCCGAGAGCGGGATTCGAATACTTTAGAAAAAAAGGATCCGTGATAAACCAATGTGTTTGGCGTTGTGCACGATTACAGAATTAACAAATAGTCTGATATAGATCCTCAATACAGGTAAGTGAAAAAAAATTCTGCATCCACATCCACATCCACATATACAAAATAAATATGTGGGCGATATTAGTCTATTGAACGAATATATTATTATATCCATTCTGTTTTCTATCAATTACAATTTTCATTACTTAATGTCAAGTTGACTATTTTTTTTTATTATTTAAAAAGAGTTTTAGTTATTAATATAAAATATAATTAAAAATTAGTGATTCTTGTGAAAAATCGATAAATAACGGCAATCAACTAGAGTTTTTTTATATTTACAAGGAAACTTAAGTAAAGTTTAAACAATTTTTATACTTATACGAGTATGTAGTCACTTAGGTAATCGCCTATATGCTAAATGTGACAGCCAGCTTCGTTTTTCAGCTTCAAGTTTTAAATGTTTTTATTTATTAATTTATTTATTTACGGGTCAAAACTAATTTTACAGAATTGTATAACAAAGTTCCTTAACAAATATAAGACAATTGGCAGCATTACAACGAGTATTATTAATACCACAGTATAACACTGACAGTGGTTCGGATCCGTGATCCGAAAGAAAGGATTCGAATGACTGGATTCGAATCCTTTTATTTTGAAAAAGGATTCGAACATTGGATCCGTGATTCGAATCACATCTCGTGATTCGGATTCGTGATTCGAATCCATTTTTCGAGGATTCGTCCCAGCTCTGGAATATACCCTTTGTACTATTTGGAAACAGACAAAAATTTTGTACTTACAGGGTGATCGCGATTGAATATGTAAGATAAAAAAATCAACAAAATGTTGAAATTGTTACCAAAGAATGGAAAATAATTACTTTGTGAGTTATTCATCAAAAAAATATATTAAAATAAGTCCACATACAGGGTCATACTTTATTCCGGTACAAAAAAGTTGATTATAAGGTAGGTCTAAGTAGGATGTGAAGAAATGAATTATGATCGGATTACAGATTTATTTGGCTCTAGTATTGTCATAAATATTTGTATTGTATATTTAAATAAGATTATGAGCTCTATTACACGCCACCAATGAGGTAAAGCCCCCAATACATTTTGTTTTAAGTCGCATTCCCTAAAGAATGGTTACAGTTGAACTTGCAAGGTGAAAAAATTAACAATATATAAAATTATTGCCAAATATTAGAAAATTAATTGCTTGTGAGTTCTTTATTGAAAAAGATTATAAATAAATATACATTTATATTTTAAATATGCAATAACAAACTTTGTCAAACTGACATAATGGATCCTCAGAATAAAGTAGTCAATGAGCAGAAAAATCTGGGAAATTATTCACTTCTTAACTGTCTTCTTAATTTCATATTCATTGCGAGTTTTCTTCTATGATATCAATTGAGTATATCTACTTATTGGTACACATTCATATAAGAAATAGTATTTTCATGTTATTGGTCGTTCAAATATTTAACATAAGTCGACCAGCTATATTATTGAAATTTTTACGAAACAATTGTTGAATAGTTTAAAGCTTATCTGTTCTTCTTTTGATTTTTCAAGGGCTTCTCAAAACAATATAATATAAATACAGGGTAATAAAATATTCAAAATTTTCGAATCACCAGCCTGTTTTTATATTGTCATTATGCAAAGGCATGCAAGTCGTTTTGTTAAGTATTTAATGATTATAACGCCATAAATATTTGAACTTGGAACTATAGATATTCTTTAACATTCTGAAACTCAGGAATTTTTCACTTCAGACGTAAAATGTTATAGCTTGTTGTAATCGACAAAACCAAGGCATTTTAAACCGTCTTTGGTCTGGTACCGTGTTAAGAATCACCCTGTATATTTTTTCAGATAAAATATAAAGCTTAAGACTGCGTGCACGTCTGAAGTTTTGCTTTTTTATATCTACTATGATAATATATCATTTTTCCGAAGATTTTCACAAAAATTGATTATCCTGTATATTTTGTAACCTTGAGTTTTAGACGATTAATAGATTATTTTAGTAAATTCTAAATAGTGGTGAATATGCCAACAACCTTATAGAATATATAAACATGCTTACATTTGATTTATATATATTCATCTAGAAGAGTATGATTAAATATTTTCCGAATAATTGAACATCCATCTATTGTTAAGTTTTATAATAAATGACGTTTGTATTATTTTAAGCGACCCTTCTGTATTAGTGTTTTAAATAAATATTTTTGCAAGTATGGCGTTTGCAAATAGGATAAGCTGTTACGTTTGCAATAGACACTTTCAACTTTGACTCACTATTCGTTTAGACGAGGACCATAATATAGATGTGCTTAACATTGCTAATTTTAGAAGACAAGCTGCCGGATATCTTGCAATCGGTAATCTACAAGAAGTAAGATTATGATTAAACTGTTTTCACGCAATTACACAGGAAATATTGAAAATGATCCAAATTGCCTAAAATGTTTTAACACCCCACTCAGTTCGTAGTTGTATAATTTATAACGCACAAGTAAATGTAAGAAAACTATCGGCAGTATGCATAGCAAATATTTTTTTGGTTTCAAATATGTATGTACCCGAATATCTGAAGATTTGTGACATTCATCTAAATCATTCAGGTTTACTAATGATTAATTTATATGCTGGTTTGCGTTTTGTTTATAGACCATTCCTCCGCGTTAATATTTAGCAATTTTTATCTAGTTTAAGAGCAGCTGCTACCGCTAATAATAATTTTAAAAATTGGAAAGACATAAATACTTTTAGTTTAGAAGAATTTAAATATTTAACTTTAATTTCTAAAGAGAATTTTCAAGTATTATATGAATTTTGTGAACCAATAGAATATGATAACTTAAGAAACATTGCTCAAAAAGATTTACTTACTTTCCTTGTTAAACTAAGACATGGATTGTCAAATTAGTCCATAAAATTATTTTTTAATTATTCATTGCGACAAATCACTAGTATAATCATATTTAATGTCCGTATGTCCCTGCTTCAAAGATTTGAACCTAGTAATATTGGATTTATTTAGATCAATGACTAGAAAAAATTATATCATCAATCATGTTCCTGAATTCTTAAAAACCCGCTTTACAACACTATTCGCTCCGTGCGCGGCAGCAGCGCCAAATTGTTTTGGTATTAAAGGACTATTTATGCCTATACTGACAAATACAATTTTTAATAGAATTCGTAAATAAAAAGTATATATGTTAGTTTTAATAAAAGTATATGGATTTATAAAACAATTAAAACATTAATTTATTATTATTATTATATATTTTTCACGCTTAAATTGAAGAAAATTATGTATAATCATTAAAAATCAATAATAAAATATAGGCAGGCAACAGTATTTACTGGAAAATGTATGAGAAGTTGCCTAAGTCTAATAAAATGTCATTGAAGAAACCATTTATAATAGCGTGAAGTTAAAATGTATAAAAAGGATCGCTACTTATATTTTCATTTTTGTTCTAAAGAAAACATAGAATGAATGATTAAAACTGGTTTCCGATCAGTAAGTCACAAAATTGCATACCAGCCAAATATTATAATCAACGGCAGAAATCTTGAAATCTAGTCCTTGCTGAATGAACATTTAAAAATAAAGGGATATTAAAGAACATCGTAAAATGATAATTTATTGTTTATTTAAAAACTTTCTAGTTTTTGATGTCTACTATTTCCAGCATTACTGTTATTATCACAAAAATAAAGGTAATTTTTCTTCTTATTGTACACCTATCCATTTATTTCTTTGATTTAATTTCCACTTTGTTAGTGAAATTTGTTATATAAGTTTCATTTTTTTTTTGCTAGTATTTGTACAATTTTCAACACAGCGACTCCGGTTGCTTATTGTGTTGTTTTTACCTACTTTTTTGAAAAAAAGTAAAATGTATACGTGTATTTGATATGCCAAAATTACAAAATATCCCCCTAAAATTCACGAATTATCCGCAGCTAGCGCTAGTATCGCTTTTGCTTCCCTTTCCATGACTTCGCACGGAGCGAATAGCAGATACTCCAAAAACCATATTGTATGTCGATTGTACATATCCCAGATAGCACACTATATCCCTGGCATATGCCACCAATCTGTCTATTTGCCAAAATATATTGCAATATTTATAGAATATTTAAGGAATATATTGCATATTCTACATTCTAGAAAGATAATATTCCAGGCATTTGTATTTTTCATATTGTATGGATATCTCTGCAGAATATTATGTTACATTTAACTATTTTGTTTTATTATTTATAAGTACAAATGAAGACATAGTTAACAGGATCATCCTTACTTAGTTTATAAAGACCTAAATTAAACAAAAACGTGAACTTAGAACTCCGGAAATCATTATCATGCAAATTTATTTTCAATTAATAAAAAAAATTAAACCTCCTAGATCAAATTATCTTTCTCTTCCTCTTCATAGACAAAATAAGTATGTATAGTTTTCTTATAATGTAGACAAGAAAAGGAGTAAAGAATGATTTTAACTGTCAAAAGTATGCGCCTAGTACGTATTAGTAGTTAGTAGTAAAAATTACCTAATAGTGTCTTATTGGCTCCACTCATAATCTAGCTTATCGTCTTTGTTACACGGGAAGTTAGATTGTGAGGAATATTTTTTATTCATGATACCCTGGTCAAATACTCTAAACGGTGAAGGCCACTAATGAAAAAAAAAAAAAAGAAGAAGAATATGACATAACCAAACATTGTCAGATTTGCCAGGGGCCCACATACTTTGATTTTCTTTTACTATACGGAGAATGGTCGCACTGCGCAGCTTTCTGAGTGCCTTTTAAAAGGAGATAGAAAACTCCGCCATTTTGAACCCTTATTACGTGTTGCCTACATCTTAGCGCAATATTTTTAATATGCGTTTTAATCATCCGCTTCTGCTTCGGAATTGTCGGTTTTCTTGTTTTAATCTGACAGGTTAAAAAGACTAAACCGACAATTCCGGAAGCAGAAGCGGATGATTAAAACGCACCTGATATTTTGCTTGCTGCTGTCAGTGTCAGTGAATATTATTTTTGAAGTCACAGTTTATTGCTAAAGAATCAGTTAGCTCACTCGGACCAGTTGAAAGTTCCAAAATAACATCCACTCCAGGGATACAAATTCAGGATACGCAGAAGACTGCTGTTTTATTATAGGCGGTTGTCATATATTGTATTATCCGAGTTGCACAGTGTATAAACTGAAACATTGAGATCCAAAGTGCCGACGCAGAGTGAGCGATCTGATTCTTTAGCTGTAAACTGTGTCACAGGGTTCAAAATGGCCGCGCCCTATGTTGGGCGTGTCGGACCTCTCTCTTGCCTCGTATAGTAATCAAAGTATGTGCCAGGGGCGTGATGGAGTTTTTGTTTTTTCTCACGATATAACCACCTATGGTCCTTCTGTAGTATCAGTGTGGTACTTAAAATCATAAATATTTTATAAGAAGTGTAAATCAATTTGATAGACGAGTTTTTTTGTTCTCAAATAATAAAAGAGCGTAAGCTTCAGATGAATGTAAAATGTAAGCTGCTTACTGAATCTTCTCAGGAAATACCATTATTCTTTTCACCAGGAAAAATCTTGTGTAAAATTCAAGAATCTGAGTTTATTTCTGTTTTTGTATAGGATAATATTAATTCAAAGACATCTAAGGCTAATGAATTACCTCTTCTTAGTAATAAAGTAACTGATCATTATAAAAGTGTTTAGGGGAAATCAAAACATCGGCAATTCGTAATAAAATTGCAGACAAGGCACTATGTAAACCTATTTTTGTTTATTTTAGACATGTGTAGGAAAATCCACAGTACACAAATGGCAACGGAACATGTAGAGGCCTTTACTATAAATAAAGTGACCCAAAGATGCTATAGAAGTAAGTAATGTAATGTTTGTCTCAATATTTTTAAATTTTTCTATTTTACTGATATTTTCATCTCAATTCTAACACATTATTAAAAGCATCAAAATGTAAATAATTTATAAATATCTCATAATACATATACATATATTACATATAATTTTTTTTAGGAGAAAAGTACGTGAAGAAACTCAGCAAATAAATTTAAATTGTTAGTTTTTAATACGTATGTATTGTTTTATTTCTTAAAATTTGCTTTATTTTTAAAATAAAATTTATTTTGTATTTAAGTATAGGTTTCATTTTCAAAACTGTGGTACATTTCAAAAAAAAATTGAATATGCCATGAATATTCAAATAGGCATCCATAGATATCCTCAGTAAATCCAGAGAATGTGCCATACATATATTTTGGCAAATAAAAACATATCGTGGGCATATGTTTCATGGTGACCTTGAATATTCCTGCAATCTTCCTGTCATATGCCATGGCGGATATGGCATATCCATAGAATATGCAGTTGATATATGCATTGAATATTCATGCAATATTTTTGTGCTGTCTGGGTATAACTCAATTGAAAAAGTAGTAATTTTAGAATATTACGTCAGTCCTATTGCTACTTTAAGAAGAAACATTTAGTTAAGCCAGAAATTACAGTAGCTCCTGACGGATGACGGATATATTTTATCAATCAATGGTCCCTATTTTTCTGATGCATCAATCTTACTGCAACAATTGGCTAATGATAATAATGCATTTATAAACTGGATTACAGAAGGAGATATAGTAATAGTAGATAGAGGCTACAGAGATGTTATTCCTAGATTAGAAGAACTTGGGTTAACTACTTGTATGCCACCTTTGTTTTATCAAAAGCAACGGCAATTATCAACAAGTGAAGCTAATAGAGCGAGACTAATAACTAAAATTCGTTGGATTGTAGAAGCCGGAAATGGATATTTTAAAGCCATTTTTAAATTTAAATCCACGCATCATGCTGTTAATTTGTCAGATTACAGGTGCGATGTTAAATAAGTTGCATCCTCTTATAAATGTACTAGTTACAATGGACATAGCATTTGAAATTTTAAACAAACTAGATGACGTTAGTCTTACCCCATTGGTAACGCGAAAAAGAGATCCCAATCTGATATAAATATACAATATAAAGAGGCAATGCTCCAATCAAAATAAGCATGTAATGCGATCATTATTCATTTCCCTAGATCCTACTTAGACCTACCATATAATGAACTTTTTTTGTATTGAAATAATGTATGACTTTGTATGTGAACCAATAAGATTTTTTTGATAAACAACTCGCAAGTTAAAAGGCAATTATTTTCTATTTTTTGCCAACACATTCAACATTTTGTTAATTTTTTCACCTTACATATTCAACCGCAAAGACACTGTGAGTACGAAATATTTTTGGCTGCCTCAAATAGTACAAGGGGTATATTTATAATCCAACACAGTGTGTCAAAATATTTAATATACAGTATTTTTCTCTGAAACATATCTACTTATGTCCAGTGGCGTACCCAGGATTCATTGCTAGGGGGGGGCAATATGGTAAAGGTCAAGTACAGCCCCCGCGCAGGGGCCGCCGGAGGCAGAAAATTTTGGGTTTGCCACGTCCAATTTTTACTTAGGAGTCTTAAAATCGTTAAAAAATCACGTCTTCGTCACCCTCTTGCCAAAAGTCGTTAAGATCGTCAAAAAAAACACGCCTTTTTTTCCAAAATTCTCCCCTCCGCTCGCTCCGGTCCTGAGCTCACCGAAACATTTTTCTTTTATTAATTTAAAAACTACACAAACAAAACAAAAAATACATATAGCGAAACAGGCACAAGGGCTCAAGCAAAAAAATAAATTATTCTAAAGTAACAAAAACAAATAATTCTTGATAAAACAAAAAAAAAGTCAAACTTCAATATATTACCTACTAAAATTACTAAAAATACTTTAATTATATTTTATTAATAAATTAATGTATTTTTTCATGATAAAATAAAACATAATTTTTTATTGGTTTTCTAGGGGGGCTATTTTTTCAATTTTTCATGACAAAATAAAATCTAATTTTTCCTGGCTTTTCTAGGGGGGCAATTGCCCCCTTTGCCCCCCCCCCCCTATGAGTACGCCACTGCTTATGTCAGTATTGTTCATATATTTGGTACATATTAAGATATATTTTGAAAACTAGTCATAGGATCTAATTTTACCAATAAGAATTTCGAACAAATACATCAAGAACTATACAATATTAAATATTGAGAGACTTTGACGGTGTTTTTCGGTATTTCAGCTATTTTTAATTATAGTAGTTAAGTATGTATTTTGACTCCACAGAATGAGCAAATAATCTCCAAAAATATTTAAGGGTGATTTATGGTGTCCATTTTAAAAAATTGGGGATTTCTATTTCAAAATCTAGTCATAAGATACGATTGGGCCAATAAACACTTTTGATGGGGACATCAAGTAATTTAACACATCAAAAATTTAGACATTTTGACGGTACTCCCGTTTGTATAAGAAAAGTGCGTGGTCCTTTGTAGATTTTCGTAAATGGGTCGTAGACAAAATATACTGTATAACTCGAGTGGATTGTCCATATCCACTCTTGGCATGAAATCAAAAAAATCGTTGCCACACACTTTTGTAAACCTAATAATTTTTTGTTTATTTATTTATATTTTAATATTTTCTTTAATTAAAAATTCAATAATTAAGTTATATATTTTCTCATTAAATGAACTTAATAAAATAGAAATACTTGATGGAAAAAGGATATTCAGGGAAGAAAGTTTTTTAAGAAAATCTGAACGATGAGAATTATGGTGGCTACAAGAAAAAATGAGATGGTTGATATCAGCAAAAGAAGAATTATCGCATTGACAGAAAGGTGATATATTAATACCAATTCTGAAAAGGTGAGACGGAAAACCCCCATGATTTAGTTTCATCCTTGTTAAAGTGGTACAATAATACCTAGACATTTTAAAATTTGTAATGTGGGGAATAGATTTTGGAAGAACAGGGTGAATAAATGTATATGGGTTATTTGAATGAGAAACAAAGTGTTCCCAAAGATTCTTTAGCAGCTAAATCGACTTTTTCATTTCCAACTATCCCTTTATAATTTCCAACTATCCCTTTATCACTTTTAACCCAGATAAAAACGATCTTGATTTTAGAATTATGAAGAGTAAGGAGAGACTGAATAATTTCTCTAATAATAGGATTTTTGTTAATATTACAGGAATAGTTAGAAATTGAAAGTAAAACAGATTTCGAGTCTGAAAGAATAACCGATTTGTTTTCTCCATAGCTTTTTATCCAATTGAGTGCTTGTAAAATTGCAAAAGCCTCCGCTGTATAAACAGATGAATAATTTGATAAATGAAATTGGGAAATAAAGTTTTCATTTTCCACATAAAAAGCGCATCTTGTACCTTGTTTTCCTTTAGACCCATCGCAAAAAATAGTATTAACTGTATCTAGCGTTCCCAATACCGATTTTATTTATTAATTTTAGGGGAAGAAGTAAACTCAGGGAATAAGATTGTTGGCTTGAACAATAAGGAGAAAAAATTAAACTGGTATATAGGAAGAATATCGTAAGACTCAATTTTATTTAAAAACTGTTTTAAAGATACACAGGCTTCAGCCAAAGGTGGACTATTTTTAAATTTCCAATATTTGTTGGTTAAGTTTTCAATATTCAGGATAAAGGAAGAATTCAGAATTTTTTCCGAAAACATTTTAAATGTAACTAACTTTTTGCATGCTAGAAATGTCTTCGTAAGTGAAGAGGAGGCTCTTGTGCTTCCGCAAAAACCGCTGGAGTAGGGGAAGATTTAAAAGCACCGAGACATATTTTGACTGCTTTAACTTGCATACAATCTAATAACTTAAGGCTCGAGTTCGCAGCTGATCCATATAATATGCACCCATAGTCGATGATTGATCGGATGTAAGATCTATAAAACATTAACGACCTTGTTGTGTCTGCACCCCATTTAAATTTTGTGACACATTTAAGAATATTAATGCCTCTTTCACATTTGGATAAAGTATAATCAATATGTTTTTTCCATGTAAGCTTATTGTCTAAGACAATTCCTAAGTATTTGAAGGAACTTACTATTGGAAGAGATATTGAATTAAACTTAATGACTTCTTCTGTTATCAGCCTGTGACGGGTATAAACCATCACAGCTGATTTATTTGCAGCCAAAGAGAAATCATGATCAAATAACCAGCTTGTAAGGCAATATATGACATATTTAAGATCTACAACACAATCGTGATAAGACTTACATAAATATAAATACATAAATCATCCGCGTACTGAATTCACTTAATCGGTTGATCAAAGATATCATGCAAGCTTGCCGTGTAAATGTTGAAAAGAAAGGGACTCAGAACGGATCCTTGAGGAATACCCTGGTTGACAATTCTAGGGCCATGCAGAATGTTATAGTGATCTCTGATATATACTTTTCTGTTTCGAAATAACTCAATAATATTGGCAGAGGCGTTTGTATTAAACCGTAATAGGAGAGTTTTGTTTGTAAGATGTTCAAATCAACTGCGTCATATGCCCCTTTAAGATCTAAAAAAATACATGCTGTGTATTCATTTTTTGAGAATGAATACTGAATATCATTAACTAACTGAGTACAGGCGTCTAAAGTACCTTTAGACTTACGAAATCCGTACTGGGAACTAGGTAACAGAGAGTTATGTTCAAAATACCATTCTAAACGACGTTTAATATTTCTCTCAAAAGTTTTAGCAAAACACGATAACAGAGAAATTGGACGGTAGGACGATGGATCGCTAGGGTTTCTCATTGGTTTAATAATAAATATAATTACCACTTCTTTAAAAGATTCAGGAAGAAGTCCTTGTAACCACCATTGATTATAAATTTCAACTAAGACACTTTTTGAATTGTCTGGTAAATTTCTAATCAAAGAATAAGAAAAGCTATCTTTTCCAGAAGCTGTGTTACAAGTGGTTTTAATTGCTAATTCTAATTCAGTTAAAGTTATTTTTGAATAAAGATTATTTTTATTTCCCAATTCCCTATTATTTACCAGCTGAGGAATAAAACTTAGATTAACAAATGGAGGAGCAATATGGTCAAATAATTTTTCTATTAGATCTGGAGCCGGACCAGTTTTTTTATTATATTTATTTTTGTTTGAAATACTTTTAATATATCTCCATACTGAAGATATTGGAGTATTTTTGTTTAAACTACTAACAAATTTTTAAGAGCTTCAACTAGACCTAAACCACTTCGATCATTACTAATACTACCCCATAAGGAATGGTGACAATTTAAATCTCCACAGATTAATACCGGTGAATTGAATTGAGAGAAGAGGTTTTCCCAGTCAGTAGTTGAAATGTTGTTATTTTTCGAATCATTGTATAGCGATATTATGGAAATTTTAGATTTTTCCAGTTGAACAGCACATGCTTCAATTTTATTGTTATAATTTTGATTAATTTGTAATTGCTTAAAGGTTATTTTATTGGAAACAAATATAGCTACGCCACCATACCCATCTGCTCGATTTTTTGAAATTAATGAATATCCGTTAATAGAATTGTTTTGGCCATTTTTAAACCAAGTCTCAGATATTATGATAATATCTACATCTTTTGTTTTAATTAATTTAAGAAGATTAGGTTTATTTTTATTTAAAGATCTTGAATTCCATTGTATAATTGTAAGTGTATTTTCGTTAGAAAGACGATTCACTGTCGCTATTAATTTCCATTAGTTCTGTTTCATTTTCAAAATTAAGTAAATTTGAAATAAATACCCTAATATCAGAATTAAGGTTAGAAATTATATTTTGATTATCA
The DNA here is from genome assembly GCA_927349885.1 of Psylliodes chrysocephalus. Taxonomy (NCBI): domain Eukaryota; kingdom Metazoa; phylum Arthropoda; class Insecta; order Coleoptera; family Chrysomelidae; genus Psylliodes; species Psylliodes chrysocephalus. The sequence continues at coordinate 15,551,205 of OV651815.1, forward strand.
TTAATATCAATATTAATATTAATTTTAATCTAGTCGTACTACTGGGGTTGCCAGATGTCACACTTTAGGTGCCACGAGTCACGCCAAAGTACGCAAATGCCACATTTGTTGCAGGGGCGATTTTTCTCCATTGGTTCATTTGTGCAGTGTCGCATTTTGATTAATTTAATTTTAATAATTTTATCGTTTTCATACGTGTTAAAATCTATTTTTGGGTACGCCAAAATTATTAAAATCAAATTAATCAAAAGGCGACTCGAGTGTTCACTTCACATTATTTTATCTCTTAACTTTAAACAAATCTTAGATTGCTGTTGCCAGCCAAAAAAAAATCATTGTAGATTGTACCAGAAGGTATATCATGTATGACAATTTTATTACATATTTTATTTGAACAAGGATAATTTCTTGACCCTAGTACAATTTTGTATGAATAATTGATTTATTTTGAAGGTTGTCTCTAATGAATTTATAGAAATATGTCCTATCAATAAATGCTAGAGGTACTGATAAACTGTGTCTGATTGATCTACCGGTGAGGATTTAACTCGAATGATGGTGTACCAAAACTAACAAGTCATGTATATTAAAAAAAAAGTTTTAATAGTTAGATTATTAGTAAACAATACATACTCGTATATCTGTTATTTACGTTTGGAAAAGAAATTTCTTAATATAAAAGTTACTTATATAATTATTCTCTATAATTTTTGTTCCATAGAAAATTTTCCTAAAATGGTCCGTATTCGAGAAATTTGACAAAATGTAAAAATTCAAATTTTTATGAAAATTGTTCAAATAAAAGTTGTTTGTGATATAATTCTCTATAATTTTTGTTCCATACATAATTTCTCTAAAATGGACCATATTCGAGATATATGTAAATTTTAAAGGAAACAGAAACGGATAAAGAAAAACTCATTAAATTTTAAATTTAATCTTTATTCCGGCCTGAGGCGAACTGATTAGATTTCTGGAGGGATACTTTATATAAGGTCGTTTTTATATTTTATGAAATATATTAGTTATTTCTGTGGATATTTGCCAAAAACTGATATGTAATTTTTTGTCAATTTAGGAATTTTATCGCCTTGGTATATCATATAGATTAAAGTTTTATTTCCCAAAACATTATATTTCAATCTCCGACACTGCGCCTGTGCTATGTAGATTCCTTTACTTGATATGTTCCTGAACCTAGCCAAAACCTGTTATGTCTGACATATCATGTTCTGTTCGTTTTTTAAAAGGTAAACATTAGACATGTCAAGTTTTGACCGTTACATTATTAAAGGTTGTTTTTTTTATGAAGTTTTAAAGCAAATATCACCTTATTTTTGTTAAATAAAGAAAATATTGTCACGTTAAGCGTGTTTTAAATAATTAAGGGGCTATCTATGTCCCGGGGGTTGAATAACAAAATATAACACTCTGGACTTACATAACGTAAGAACCCTATATTGCCTTAAATTTGGCTTCGTAGCCCTTAACTGTATAAGGGTCCTACCCTTGAAGTTAGAACCTAACTCGTCCCTCAAAAGAGGCTGAAGAAAACACAGTATTCCCAAAACAAATGTAAAACGATTATACAAAATTTGTTCTAACTCGACATACACAAATATAGGGCTCAATATAATAACAAATAGACAATAAAAGATTAACTTACCACTTGTAGGAAATAATATAAAATTATAATGAAACACGATAATAACGTAGCAAACTGAATTTATTTCAATCGATTTTCTAACATAAAAATTTGTTACATGTAGAGAATTTCAAATGAAAAATAAAAAATTGAACTTGCCAACAAAAATGAAAATCAGTCATTATCATCCAAAATATCATAATCGTCATCATCATCACTGTTATCACCATTAATTGTTATTATGAATGATTGGACTTATTTCGTTTATTTTATTTTCACGAGTCCACCAATCTTCTATTAGTTTCTCGCACTTGGATATAGAGTTCCACCACACTTCTGGAGTTGCAATTGAAAGTGCTTTTCGCCAAGTTTCCCGAACTGCGTCGTCACTATAACCATTAGGCCCAATATGGTTGTCATAATATTGTTTTGCTATTCCCCATATACAGGGTGTTTCAAAAAGGTATGTCATAAATTCATCCTCAGATAGATTACCAAAAAATAAGTGTATTTGGTAATATTTACCTATATCAAAAACTGGCTCCCAACAAAGTTACAGGGTGTTAAACTAACATTCAGAAAAACTATTTTTTTTCGTAAAAAGTTTACTGTTGCGATTTTTTCTTCGAAATTTTTGCCGGTGCTGTAGATTTAAAGGCCCAATATTCTAAGGAGAAAAAAATTTAAAGCGACTCCTTTAAAAAAGTTGGGGGTTGGGTACCTTTTAATCCTCCCGTATTTTTTTTTTGACATAAAGAAACTTGCTTTATCAATCTTAAAATCAAAAGAACTATGAATTTTTAAAAAAATTTTTATAGCGAAATGAACTTTGTATCTTTCTTATTTAACGAGCTATTTACAGTTTTTTAACTAGAAAACTATGAATATTACTTAATTATAACTATAAAATAAATAAAATTAGTTTACATTAAAAAGTCGGTCTTAAAAAAAATATTGTACGTCACACGACCGGAAATTAGTGTTTTACAGGTCTCACCAAGCTTCCAGGACTCGCCTACGGCTCGCCCTGGAATCTGCTCGTTTCGACCTGTAAAATACTACTTTCCGGTCTTGTAACGTAAATTACTAAAAAGGAAGTTACAAATTTCTATACCATATCGTTTAAATATTTGCAAGATGATTTTCATTAAAATTAAAATATGTCCATATGTGTTTATACCAGGTGTTTTAAATTAAAGCGTTACAGCTATATAAAGCTTTTTATAAAAAAAAAAAAAGATTCAGACGAAAGTTTTATAGTTTTGTGGGGAAAAACTTTTGGCTAAAATCGTTTTTTATAGCTAACCATAATATGGCCAACTTTTTTTTCACGCAGCAACATTTTCAAGTAGCTGTTACTCAAAAAGTAAAAGTCCAATAAAAAAAATATTTCCCTCAAAAGTTTCTTATTTTTTTATGTACTTTAAGAATATGTAAGAAAAAAATGGGATTCCCATTTAAAAAAACAAAGTTCACCTCGATATGGCCATATTATGGTCAGCTATAAAAAATGAATTTAGCCAAAATGTTTCCCCCAAAAAACTATAAAACTTTTGTCTAAAACTTTTGTCTGAAACTTTTTTTTCTAAAATGCATATGCAGATCTTTTTTGGTCAAAGTAGGTATTTCCACCGAACAAAAATAGCTGTAATACCGAAAAAAAAATATCACCGTCAAAGTTTCTTAATATTTGATATAGTATAGTACTTGATATACTCGTTCAAATAGTTCACATACAGAGTCATACATTATTTCATTACAAAAAAAGTTCGTTATACGGTAGGTCTAAGTAGGATTTAGGGAAATGAATAACGATAGGATTAAATGTTTATTTTGACTGGAGCATTGGCTCTTTATATTGCCTCTTTATATTGCCTCTTTATGTATATTTATATCAGATAGGGAACTCATCTGACAATCCATGTCTTAGTTGAACAAGGAAAGCAAGTAAAGCTTTTCGAGCAATGCTTAAGTTACCATAATATTGTTCTATTGGTTAGCAAAATATATCAAGTAGATACCAAATAAATGAATTTTAAACAATAAATATATACTGACATAAGTAGATATTTTCAAAAGAAATATCTTATATTAAATATTTTGACACACTGTGTTTAGATTAGGAATATAACCCTGGTATTATTTGGAAATTCGTACTTACAGGGTGATTGCGGTTGAATATGTAAGATAAAAAAGTCAAAAAAATGTTGAAATTGTTGCCAAAGAATAGAAAATAATTACCTTGTGAGTTGTTCATCAAAAAAATATTATAAGTCCACATACAGGGTCATACTTTATTCAGGTACAAAGAAGTTGATTATACGGTAGGTCTAAGTAGGATGTAGAAAAATTATGATCGGATTACAGGTTTATTTGGCTCGAGTATTGTCGTAAGTGCTGTAACCTACCGCACCCAGGTACCTTAATAATTTATTAATTCCATTTATTAAATACAATATTGCATCCTATTAAATTTAAAATTCTTCATTTGACGAAAAATCTCCCAGATAATTAAATCTTATTTACACCTAATAAATAATAGCTATAACCACGTCCGTAAAAGATCCAAATTTCTGAACGTGTCTGGGAACACAGACCATATTTCTTTTCACGAAGTAATTATCATTAAAATACTTAACTCGCTTATTTTTCTAGTTTCAATGTTAAGACCGATATCGACAATATTTCGATACACAAAGCTTTCAAGGCAAGTAATAAATAAGCCACCCCCTGCACCTACAGTATTTCTATGAGAACTAAAGACATAGAGACGTCACAAAGCCATTAAAACTTTTATTATAAAAAGCCAGACAAAAACGAGCTCGGGTCATTCATTTTCAATTATTTGATGTGCAAACATTCATTTATTATTTGTATCCAGTTATATTTCATGTTCAGTAGTCAGTACCTTTCCTAAAACGCTCTTCCTAAACGACGTTTATCCTACAATATCTCCTATCCCCGAAGGTGTCACCGTCTCGACGCCCAACGTCCTGCCGTCCTACTCCCTACGTCTCGAACGCTGTCATATTTCTCATCATCTAAGTATTTCCTACCGTACATTCATTTCTACGCTCAACGTCCCACGCCTTATTTCCGACGCTTGCCGTCCCTAAATATTTCCTTCATAAAATTAGAAATTAATTAGAAAGAAATTATTAACTTCTAATTGTCTTCTTATTCATTCCGAGTTTTCTTCTATGAGCTCCATCTTGCATAAACCACATATTTCTCCGAAGTTGGAGAGGTAAATCTTCTAACAATTCTGGCAACGTATTTTGTAGAAAATCCAAATAATTTTCTCCAGTTATTCTTCGTGGAAGTATGACAGGACCAACAATGAAATTACCAATTATTCCAGCCCACACAATAATTTTGAGATCGTGCTGAAAATGGTTTACCTTAATTGCATGCGGATTTTCAACGGCATAAACATGTTCATTATGGGTATTAGTTATACCTCTTCTTGTAAAACCCGCTTCATCGGTAAAGAGAACCTTCTTGACAAAGTTTGGATCTCTTTCTCTTTGCATATTAACAAATCGATAAAAACCCAAACGAATTTGAGGATCATGGACAAATAATTCTTGTACTGGCTTCTTATGGTATGGATATAGCAATTGTTCTCTAAGCACTTTATGAACGACATCTTTACTTACTCCCAGTTCCCTTCCAATTCGTCTGGTGCTTAATTCTGGATCTTCTTCAACACGTTCTAAAATGTCTTCTTCAACTTCAGGAATCCTTACAAAACGTTCACTTCCATCAACAGTGTTGGGAGCAAAGGAACCGGTCTCCCGAAGACGTCTCTCAACAGCAGCAAAAGTTGGGTGGCTAGGTACACGACGATTTGGAAACCTTTCAGAGTACACCCTGACACTCTCTCGAGCAATTACTTCACAAAATCCTAATGTCAGTAACATATCGGTATATTCTGCATTGGTATATTGTACAGCTATATTAATAAACCACGCATTTGTTTTTTTAATTATTGAGTCAGATAGAACACTTTCAATCGTTAACAAGAGATTAGCTGTTAAAACTTGACAATATTGTTATTTAGATGAAACTATGGAAACCAACAATAAATGTTTTTGTATACGTATTGCAGGCAAATAATTAATATTCCTCAAAAAATCGTACATGGCAAGAATCGAGTATTTTTGTTAAAAGTCTTGATTAGAGGTGTTGAAGAAGATATGAAAAAAGTACATTTTTATGTTTTTCATCAAACTCCTTTTCTTCCATTGGCGTAGAATTTTTAAAGGTGCAATTATTTAAAAAATCAAGTTCTACGTCTATGTATTATTATCGGACAAAATTTTAATACCATTTTTTTGCCACATAAAACTCTACCAATATACTAAATTTCAGCAAAATCGCATATGCCGTTTTAAATTTATATGGGAAAAACGATTTAAAAATTGTAACTTCAAGGCCCTCTGGAGCCCAAACGAAGCAACTTTGTACTAAGGTAATTTTACTTAAATCGACTTATTTTGGTCTAAGGAATATGTGGTAGGTTTTTGTAAAGACCTTTTACAGACGATGTGCTTAACGTTGCCAATTTAAGAAGACAAGCTGCCGGACATCCTGCAATCGATAATCTACAAGAAGTAAGATTAGGTTTAAACTGTTATCACGCAATTACACAGGAACTTAGAAATATTGAAAATGATCCAAATTACCTAAGACTTAATGTTTTAACACCCCACTCAGTTCGTGGTTGTATAATTTGTAACGCACAAGTAAATGTAAGAAAACTATCGGCAGTATGCAGATCAAATATTTTTTTAGTTTCAAATATTTATGTACCTGAATATCTGAAGATTTTTGTGACATTCATCTAAATCAGCCATACTTAACTTGCAGCCCGCGGGCCTCATGCGGCTCTCCAAGCTGTTGTGTGCGGCCCTCCAAGCTTTTTTGTGCAGCCCCAAACACGATTATTAGTAACTGAAATGGTTGAGCTACAGTCCTGTATTAAAACAAAATGAGGACCTTTTTTTTTGAAAATATTTAAAGCGGATCCCTATCTTCACCCATTGTCCTTTATTAGCATTTCAAAAAGGTGGCAACTTTAGTTATCACCCAAAAATATTGTTGCCCGTGTAACATAACAAACAGATATATGTGGCCCGAAAGAAAAAAAAAAAGGTTGAGTACAGCTGATCTAAATCTTCAAGTTTACTAATGATTAATTTACATGCTAGTTTGCGTTTTGTCTAGATAGGAAAGTCATGAGTTGGACACATCAGATTTTTTTAAAAACATTATAAACGACCTTAATGTAAAAACGCGTAAAAGTAATGGTAGAGGACGTTTTAGTGAAGAACAGAAGATTGTGAAAACAAGGATAACCTTTGCAGATTCTATTCCATAGAACGAGGTCAATGTCTTAAAAAAAGAAAAAACTCTGAATATAACTAAAGAAAAGCTAAACTACATGTACTTTCGCCATAAAACAAAATTTCTGAAAACAAACAAGTTTGATTTCTATGAGACCGAAACAGGAAACAGGCAAACAACCGCACAAGACGATCGAAATGTGTCTCTTGCATCTAAATCAAATATAATTAAATAATTAAGCACATTTGGAACAGCGCGACCGATACAAGAGACGCGACAGCTCTTTTAATACGAAAGTGTTTGCTGCCATGCTGCCTGTCGCTTGCATCTGTTTTCAAATGTGCTTGATTTAATTACATGTCTCCTGTCTCGGTTTTGCGTTTCCAGATGGCACCTTAACAAATCCATATTGTAAACAAATTTTAACAATAATCTACTAGGTGTAAAAGAAGTGGTTCAAATTGATGCTAGAAGCAGCAGCAGCTTTCTTAGTGCTGGTACCTACTTATCACGTTTTATATATTTTTTTTTTAGAAAATTCATTATTTTTTCGATGTTTTAACTGGTTTTTTATTTTAAACTGATTTTCCGCTAAATTTTGAGCAAATACAAAATAAATAATGTATTATGTTGTCTTATTATTTTTGTCATAATTATCTCAAAATATACATTTTGGCACTTATCACCTTTGTTACGTCTACTCTTCAATTATATTTAAATATCTGATGTATATAAAACATTTTAATACCCAAATTTTATTTATTCTTGACTCAGTATCCATCTAAACTCTAAACAATTAACTGTCGAGTGACCGTTCAAATTTAAATACTAAAAAATGATGTCTGATATTTTAAATTGGATTATCACGATCACTGCGAGCTTCATCGAATTTTGGAAAAATGTCGTTGGTAAATTTAAGAAAACAGCTTTGCTTAATACAGGGTGTGAAAAAATTCTACCTAGAAGCGTAAATTATCATTTTACGAGGAAATGTAATTATGAATGCGGATTTTGTTTTCATACAGCCAAAACGTCTTATATGCTAAATTTGGAAGATGCCAAGATGGGACTGAAGATGCTGAAGGATGCTGGTGAGTACAAAATTTAATCTAAATTCTAATTCAATGGAAATTCGACACATTTTATATTGTACAATATTGATGTGACATAATTCGTATTCCTTTGACGTAGGTATAAAATTTTAATTATTTTTAAATGTTTTAAAAAAAAGGTAAGTAACAAAGTTATTTTTAATGTTTAAGAGCAAACATGACGGGCGCTCCTCCGCCAAAAATCAATTTTACATTTGAGGCAGTTAAAAAAAATTGTAAAAAAAAATGGTTTAGGCCAATCGTTGTAAAAATGAACTAAGAATGACGCTAAACCGCGAAAAACTTATATTTTTAAAGGAAAACAACAAAAATTTCAACTTTTTAACAAATTTAATTTTTTGGCTCTTTAGCGTCATTCTATAACAAATATCTTAACTATTTTCTAAATAACTTTTTTTCAAAAAGATTACCAATTTTAAACAGGACCGAAGATTAACATAGTTTTCATTCCGATACTAATTCTAGTAAAACAATGATACCAGTGAATATGGCAACGCTGCTAGTCTATGAAGCCCGTGGTTAAAAGGGTAGCTGCTGTTTAGTTAAATTTGTTAATTCCTGTGTCGAAAAATAGGTAGTTGTTTTTGAAGAGGTGCGAAATGATTGTGATCGTCTTAGTTTGTTGTTGAGGCGTTGTTAGGTTTTTGTTTAATTTTTTTTTTCTCTTCTGAGCTCGTCTGACTATGTGTCTCCGAATAACACTGAAGCCTATTGGCTTATTGTGTTTTACCCCATGTTAGTTCATAGCACCCACTCTATCACCTTTGTACCTTGTACATATCCTTGGGTGAGTGGGTTCTATACGTTGTTGAATCAACCTGGGGTTGTCCAAAAAGAGCCTGTCTTTTGCGATCTAGAGCTTCGCATTCGCACAGTATGTGTTTGGCCGTTTCTGGTTTCTTGTGACATAGTCGGCACATGAGTTCCCCATTGTACATGCTAATTTTGTTCAAGTGTCCCTTTACTGGGGCGTGCCCAGTCATGAACCCTGTTATCACTTTCAACTGGTTCCTATTCATTAAGAGTAGTTCTCCAGTTCTTTTGGGACATGGTCTGCCTATGAAGGCTTTTTCATGTGCCTGTTTTGGGGTGCTTCCTCAATAGTTGATATGTTGTTCCCGAATCCAGTCATTTATAAAACCCCGGACTGTACTTTTTGGTACTCCTGGGTTTGTGTCTGGTTCCGGTGTTTCTTCTGACCCTCTTTTTGCAAGTTCGTCAGCCTTTTAGTTGCCTTCGAACCCTTTGTGACCTGCCACCCAAAATAGTTTTACTCTATTTCGGTCTGCCAGTGTTCTTAGTTCTTCGATGCATTCCCATACCAGCCTCGACGTAACTTTCTGACTCGATATGGCCTTAAGTGCCGCTTGGCTGTCTGACATTATTTGAATATGCTGATTTTCGACAGCTCTTTCATTGTTCGTTTTTGCACATTGCAAAATTGCGTATACCTCGGCCTTAAATACCGAGGAATGTATTCCTATAGCATAGCTATGGTTAGTATCAGGGTTTTTGGAGAATACTCCTGCCCCAGTGCCTTCCGCAGTCTTAGACCCGTCTGTATACCAGGTTTGTTCCTGTCGTTGGGCATTGGGCTCCCTTATGGTGATCTCCGCTCTTTCCTGTATTAAAACCTCAAAGGGAGTATTAAAAGAGTACCTCTTGGTTAAGTGGTCTGATCTCATGTCTAGCACGTCTCCTGTCACTAACCTTGAGATACTCATGTGACCTGGCCTGTAAAATAATAAATCCAAAGGAAATACTACGTTTAAACTTGAAATATATTACAAAATTGTAATTGACATGAACATTCAAAATTATTATCAAAAGTGACATTCATAAACTACTACATAAAAAATTTAAAAAAATACATAGGCGCTCGTAAATAATATATTTTCTACATTCTCCACCCCGTGAAGGATCTTCACTTACGTTTGTTTAAGAAACTGGGAGAACACATAATTTTGATACAGTTCTAGTATAAGTACCCTTCGTGGTGACAACCTTGGCAACTCGAATTACACCATCTTTCCCAGGATATACTTCTTCGATTCTTCCTAGAAGCCATTCGTTCCTTGGTGATTTTTCATCAACGATAACTACTATATCTGAGGTCTTAATGGGTGTACCCTTTTGATGCCATTTTTGGCGATTAATAAGACTTGGTCTATATTCTTGAACCCAACGTTTCCAATATAGATCCGCTAAAGCTTGTGCGAAAATCCACTGCTTCTTTGTTACTAGATTATTGGGGCCAGATGATCTTACACCACCAGGTCTTAGCAATAAAAAATGGTTAGGAGTAATTGCTTCAGGGTCAATAGGATCGACTGAAATATGAGTCAGGGGACGCGAGTTGATAATATATTCAGCTTCAAGGAGTAAAGTTAGAAGAACCTCTTCTTTTGGTTTTACAGTATTAAGAGTTATCTTTAGAGATCTCTTTACTGACTTTATCATTCGCTCCCACACACCAGCCATGTTTGGAGCTAGAGGACAGTTAAATTTCCAGATTGTTCTTTGAACGCTTAAACTATCGGAGATCCTTTGGTGATCCAATGAGTCAAACCAACCCTTTAACTCTTTTTCTGAGCCCACAAAATTGGTTCCGTTATCTGTCCAAATTTCCTTAGGCTGTCCTCTTCTGCAACAGAAACGACGAATGGCCATAATGGTTGAACTAGTTTCTAAGGACGCAACTAATTCTATGTGTACCGCTCTTATGGTCAGACAGGTGAAAAGAATACCGTAGCGTTTTTCTGTTCTACGCCCTATACATACATTCATCGGACCAAAGAGATCAATGCCGACATCTGTAAAGGGAAACACATTTTGTTCTAATCTCACGGAAGGCAGGAGACCCATCTCTGGAGTAACAGGTTTACAGTTTCTAATTTTGCAGAACTGACATTTGGAAAAAACTTTTTTAACGGCCAAACGAATATGTAAAATCCAGAATTTCAATCGAAGGTTATTTATTACAGTTTCAACACCAATATGCCCTGCTTGTTTATGGTAGTAATCAATAAGCAATTCTGTATATTTGTTTTTCGGGTCAAGAATTATAGGAAATCGAGAATCATGACTTAATTTCAGATGTGTATCTGGGAACCTACCACTGAGTCTAAGAATTCCATCCTCATCTATAAATGGGGACAATTTGAAAAGACGACTAGATTTGGGGATATATTTATTTTTTGAAAGAACAGAGACTTCTTCAAAGGAATTGTATTGACTCCATTTTATCCACAAAACAGATGCTTCATTTATAAATTTTATATCAAGGATTAAGGAATTCTGCTTAGAAACCGGGTGTTTTACAGTTTTCTTAGATTTTACAGAGACTTGGGAAAGTAGAGCATCTTTAAATTTTAAGATCCACCCTGTGGAACGAATTAAACGAGACCAGTTGGAGAATCTATTTACATCAGGCAACACAAAGATTTTATCGGGATCTTCGCATTTTAATTCAGGTTCTTTAGGCCAAAGATCTTCCGACAATCTGAGAAATTCTGGACCTTGGAGCCAAATATCCAGATCAAAATTTTTACCTTCTTTCGTAGCTTTATCAGCTACGTTTAATTCGGAAGGAACCCATCGCCATTGAGAGATATCTGTTTCCTCTTGTATTTCCCCTATCCTACATGCAACAAAGCTTGGGAATCGTCGCGATTGAGACCGAATTTGTTTTAAAACAATCATGGAATCCGTCCAGTAAAAGACTTGGTCGATTTTGTATTCGATTTCATTACAAATCGCTTTGCCTAGCCTGCAACTTAAAACAGCACCCTGAAGTTCTAGCTTTGGGATGGTTTGTTGTTTTAGGGGAGCAACTTTAAATTTTGAGCTAATGAAAGAAACATATTTATTTTCTGGGGTACCAGAAACAATGTAACCTACGAAAGAGACGGGAAATAGTATCTAGGGATCTTAACAGGCATTGCCTCTTGGAGATCTAACAACCATTTTTGCCATTTAACGAAAATATCATCAGGAATTGATGTATCCCAATCTATAGACACTTTCCACACTTCTTGCATTAGAATCCGTGCCTGAATTATTATTGGAGCTAAAAAGCCTAAAGGGTCAAATATTGACATAACAAATCGAAGAATTTCCCTTTTAGTTGGTATCTTTGTTTCGGATGGAATTTTTTCACAATTTAAAGAGAAAATAAATTCATCACATTTAGGAAACCAACACAATCCAAGCACTCTTTCAACTTTTTCTGAATCAATTTTTATTTGACTTTGAGAAGGTGATCTTAATCCTAGAGGAATTGATCTTAAAACTTTCTCAGAATTGGTTATCCATTTAACCATTTGAAATCCAGTCTTATTATGGACAAAAATGACATCAGCAGCCCTTTTTATAGCTGCTTCTTCATTAAAACAAGAATCAAGATAATCGTCAACGTAGTGTTGCCTCTCCATACACCTAGAAATACCTGGAAAATCCTTCTCAAATTCAGAAGCGTTTTTATTCTTAACAAACTGAGCAATGGAAGGAGAAGAAACAGCGCCGAAGATTAAAACATTCATTTGATACACATCAGGATCACGATTTCTCTCCATACCCCTCCACAAAAAACGCTGTGCATATCTGTCCTCCTGGCGAATTACTACCTGGTGGAACATCTCTTTCACATCTCCGCTAAATGCTATTCTCCCTTGTCTAAAACGCCAGAGGACTGTCACCAAGGAAGGCACATAATCAGGACCTTGCAACAAAAAATCATTTAGACTTTTACCCTCTGAACGACAAGCAGCATCGAAAACAAGACGAATAGTATTCTTTTTCTTAGCGTGCCAAACCGCAAAATGAGGAAGGTACCAGGTCTTCTTTGGAGTAACAGCAGCTTCTGATGGGCTTAACTTTCTTGCATACTTCTTAGTGATATAGTCCTTTATTTTCTGACAGTACTGCACTGCAAAATCAGGATCTTTGTTTATCTTCCTCTCCATGCAAAGTAGACGATTATAGGCGTTGGGATAACTATCTGGTAAAATAGTGTTTTCGTCTTTCCATAAATGGCCTATTTCAAAACGATCGCCAATTCTAGTTAACGTTTTCTCCATGATGTCCACTGCTTTCCGATCTTCGACAGATTTAACTATAGATTCAGGTTTTAAACCGAAAGACTCAAGTTTAAAGCTATCTTTAACAAGAATGTGAAGATCTTGTAAATGCTGGCAACAAAGGTTAATGTGTCTAGGATTTTCTTTGTTAAAATTGACAGAACCACTTATTGTCCATCCTAGTCTAGATTTACTCATTACAGGAGCGTGCAAATCTGGTTGAATAATCTGTCTAGGGACAATAAGGCCGTAATTATCTTGTCCAATCAATATTTGGGGAATAGCGCTCTTTATGGACTTTAAAATGGTAGAATCGAGGTAAGGAAACTTATGATACAGTTCTTCAACGTTAATACTTTGTGTTGGAAGCTTTAAAGTCTTCACAGTTCTTACTCCATTCATCTTGTAGTAGTTTGGATTTAGATTTGCAGATGATATATCTAAAGTGACTAGCTTAGAGTTATCTTCAAAATGAACTATACCATTAGTCCACTGAAAGCACAAAGGAAGTGTGGGTCCGGCTAAGCCTATACTTTCTGCAACATCTTCATCTATCATGGAACAAGTGGAACCTTCATCGAAAAGAGCAAAGGTTTGAATTTCTGCTGTTGGCCCACGAATTTTGACTGGAGCAATTCTTAGTAAGGCGGTTTTATTGTCTTCTTTATTTAGATTGCCACAGAAATTTGAATTGGGAGAAGGTTGTTCTTCAGGTTTTTGTTCAAATTTTCTTTCTAAATGGAGAAGTTTATCATGTTTACCTTTGCATCCGTTTTCACCACATCTTTTTTTTCGAAAACATTTTTATGCTACGTGGCCAGCTTTTAAACAAAGGAAACACAATTTCAGTGCCAAAACAACATCTCTTCTTTGTTCGATGGGTTTCTCCAGGAAAACACCGCATTCTTGTATGTTATGTTTGTCATCTTTGCAGAAATTACATCCTGTAGCAAAGGTTGAATTATGCACCGACCTAGCGTGCCTTTTTTCAGATACTAAAACATTTTCTTTCTTACAACTAGTCTTATTTCTGTCGAAAGGATTTTTAATGCAAGACATAAGGTCAGCTTCTTCTTCCAGCCAAATTGCAAAGTCTTTTAGGGTAATCTGCTGATTTTGAAGTTCTAGTTGTCGTCTATACTTTGCCCAATTATATTTTTGAACTACAGGAAATTTATCCAACAGCGTGGATATAAGTTCTGGATTATTTAAATAGGAGGAACCATTGATATTTTCCATTGTAGTCACCATATTATTTACTGCATTAGATGAAGATATGAAAGTTTCTAATCGATCTTCCTTCACTGGCGCAAATTTTCTAACTTTATCTATTAGTGACATAATTATCCATTCGGTTCTTCCATAATTCATTTCCAGCATTCTGAGGATTTTGGGAACATTATTAGGAGATGTCAATAAAGCTCGAACTGTTTCTCTAGCTTTTCCCCGAAGAGCTCTGTCTAATCGAATCAGATTTTCTGCATCGGATATACTATAAGCATCTGTAGTTCTACGAAATTCACTAATAAAGATTGGCCATTCACTAAGTTCTCCAGAAAAATGTACCAGATCTCTCAACCTTTGACCAAAGAGGAATTTATTTGTATTTGCAGTATTCTCAACACACTGCTTGGCAATATTTAAAAGCAGATTATGGTCGGTGTTTTTATTATCAATTTGAACAGACATAGAGTTGTTTAAATTATCATCAGTTAGCTGATAATTGATAAAGTTATCTGTGTTAGGAACCTCTTGACATAAATTAGGAAGTTGATATTTATTTACAATTTCAGATATATTTTTTCCATCTTCTATCCACTTCCTTATTTCTTTTCTACCATAGAAACTATTTAGGCGACTAGTATGGCGAGATGAAGGAGATGATGAGGAAACACTAGCACAATGCTCAAGTTCTAATATTTTCTTTTGAGTATCAATCTTTTGTTTTAAAATTTCGTTCTTCCTACTAATAGCCTTCATTCTTTCTTGGGCTTCCTTCATTCTTTCTTGGGCTTCTTCTTCCTCCAACCTTTCACGTTGTTGAATGAGCTCCAAGTCTAATCTTAATGTAGCTAATTGAGACTGATTTGAGCGACAGGAACGAGGTTTACTTTTTAAAGAACAGTCATCAGTTTTGTTCTGAACTTCCAATCGAGAAGAGAAATTTGCTACCAGATTATCCTCAGAATGATACTTATTCTTTCCTGGTGAATTCTGTGACATAGCAGCACATACACTAGTCTTAGACGTTCTACTAGGAAGTATTGCATCTGGATATCTTTCTGGAGCGACTCCAAAATTTTTTCTTCTGCTCCTACGGACTCCAACTTCAGAGACTGATGTCCTGTTTTCCATAGCGCGTTCGAATTAACACGAAGGACCAATGTAAAATAATAAATCCAAAGGAAATACTACGTTTAAACTTGAAATATATTACAAAATTGTAATTGACATGAACATTCAAAATTATTATCAAAAGTGACATTTATAAACTACTACATAAAAAATTTAAAAAAATACATAGGCGCTCGTAAATAATATATTTTCTACATGGCCTAATGTCAAGATTTCCCAGTGTATTCCCTAATCTGTAAGCACCTAATCTTGCCTCCCCTTGTATCACATAGTGAAGAGGTGGGAGTCCTATTAGTGCTTCCATTGCAGCAGTGGGGGTTGTTTTCATTGCTCCCGTTATTCCGAGGCAGGCAAGTCTTTGTGCCTTGCTAAGCCTCGTTATTGCTTTCCTTTGCTGTGTCTTTGGCCACCACACCAAAGCTGCGTATGTTATTATGGGTCTCACCACCATGTTATAAATCCAATATACCTTGTCTGGTTTTAACCCCCATTTTTTTCCAAAGGATCGCCTTGCCATCATTAATGGAGTTTCCGCTCTCCTTGTGGTTCTTTCTAGATGCTGGTTCCAGGTAAGTCTCGAGTCAATCATAACCCCGAGATATTTTACCTCCCACTTAAGCTGGATTCTTGCACTTCTTAGGTTTAGAGGCCCTAGTCCCTCCAATTTCCTCCTGCGGGTGAATGCAATTATGTCAGATTTGTTTGGGCTAATGTTTAGTTCTTCCGCCTCTGTCCATTTTGTTACTATATTTAGAGCCTCTTGCATTCGATCTCTTACTATAGTGTTGTATTTTCCCTGTGCCATGATCACTAGATCATCGGCATATCCCAGGGTTCTATGTCCCTTATCTTTGAGAGCCCTAAGCCACTACAAGGTTCCACAGGAGTGGAGATAGCACTCCACCCTGTGGACATCCTCTCGCTACCCGTGCCGCTCTTTTCTCTCCCATAAGGGTCTCTCCCTTAACATAGAGTCGATCCAGGACACGCATGTGTCCTCGATTCCTCTGTGTTTGAGAAATCTAATGATCGATTCAACGGAGGTATTGTCAAATGCACCCTCGATATCCAAGAATGCTCCCAGCATTATTTCCTTGTTTTCCAGTGTGTTCTCCACCCTTTTTATTAGTTGATGGAGAGCTGTTTCAGTTGATTTCCCTGCACTATAGGCGTATTGGTCTTGGTATATTGGCCTTTGAACCAATATCCCGTCTCTAATATGCCTATCTAGCAGTTTTTCCAAAGTCTTAAGTACGAATGACATAAGATCTTTGCGTACCCAATTATTCAGTGTATAATAAAAAACATATCCTCCTTGGTTTAATCCCAGTATCATTAAAAAAATAAGAGAAAAATCAAAATTTTAGCGTCAATATAAAAAAGACAATGATATCAGGGCTTTCGAAAAATTTAAGCGCATAAGAGCTGAAGTTAAAATTGCAATTAAAAAAGCACCTGAAAATTATCTGTTAAAAGCAGAGAATGATATATCTATTAACTCTAACAAGTTTTGGGCCTACGTCAACAGTAGAAAAAGTTCTAGTAAAGTTGCTAATAACATGACCTATGAAAATAATACACTGGATAATCCTGCTGACATACTAAATAGTTTTGCTGATCTTTTTAGCAAGTCCTACGTTCATTCTAAAGTTTCTCATGTTGATGTGAATGAACTTCAATTAACTTGTTTAAATATTGACAGTTTTGACGAAAGCCAGGTACTTGACGCATTAAAATCTATAAAACCTAAGCGTACTACGGGACCCGACCATATTCCTGCATTCATTTTGAAAGATTGTGCCCAAGTACTCGCTTATCCTCTGACAATCCTGATCAATATTTGCATCCGTTCTAGTACTATCCCGTCCATGTGGAAGAGCTCTAAAGTATGTCCGATTTTTAAAAATGGAAATCGAACTGACATTAAGAACTGCCGACCTATTTCTATTATTTGCAATTTTTGTAAAGTATTAGAAATATTACTGGAACGCAGTATTTATCAACATATAAGGAATGCGTTATCCACTCAACAACATGGATTTGTAAAAGGTCGATCAACAGTAACGAATCTCTCAGTCATTACTCAGCATATAGCAGAAAATATCGATAAACGTATTCAGACTGATGTTATTTATACAGATATGACTAAAGCATTTGACAGACTTGACCATGGAATTTTAGTAAAAAAACTGTCTGCTTTTGGACTCTCAGATAGTCTTATTGACTTACTAAAATCATATTTGTGTAACCGTTCACAATACGTTCAGCTCAATGGGTTCAAGTCTGTTAAGTACCTTGCCACATCGGGTGTCCCTCAAGGGTCGAATCTTGGCCCACTCTTATTTAATATTTTTATAAATGACATTGGGAGTGTAATTAAGGTTAGTTATCTACTGTATGCTGATGACCTTAAAATTTATGCTTCCATAAATAGTATTGCTGACTGCGAGCGACTTTCTGAAAATCTAAAACGAGTTAATGAATGGTGCCATAGAAATAATTTAAAATTAAACCCAGCCAAGTGCAATGTAATGTCGTACTCCTTAAAGTCAGATCCAACTTTTTACCAGTATATTGTTGATGAAACTCCCTTAAACAGACCAAAAAACTTCGCCGATTTAGGAGTCCTATTTGATTCAGCACTTTCTTTTACTGACCATGTCGATAGTATTGCATCCTCATCTAATCGTACATATGGATTCATAATCAGAAACAGTCGTGATTTTAAGAAAGTAGATACCATAAAATGTCTGTATTATGCTTTTGTTCGATCCAAGCTTGAATACGCGTCATTTATATGGAGTCCATTGTATCAAGTATACATTGGTCGTTTGGAAGGAATTCAGAGACGATTCCTAAAATACTTAAGTTTTAGACATGATCTAGTTTATCCACCCATTGGCACCCCACATGACGCCTTATTAAATAAACATGGATTTTCAAG
This sequence comes from Psylliodes chrysocephalus, assembly GCA_927349885.1. Classification (NCBI taxonomy): domain Eukaryota; kingdom Metazoa; phylum Arthropoda; class Insecta; order Coleoptera; family Chrysomelidae; genus Psylliodes; species Psylliodes chrysocephalus. The sequence continues at coordinate 15,569,688 of OV651815.1, forward strand.
TCTCGATATAAGGCGAAAATATTTTTCTGTAATTATGCTGCATAAGGTCATAAGCAATCAAATAAACTGCGAATGTCTATTACATATGCTTAATTTAAAAGTTTCACGTCTAGCCTCAAGATATACTGACTCATTTTACTTACCAACACCTCGTACTAATATTTTAATGAACTCACCGTTGTATAATATGTGTAATAATTACATTCAGATAAGTCAGGAATTGGATATATTCCACATTAGTATTCAGGATATCAAAAGGCATTATTTAGGATAACCATCATTGTACTTTATTTCCTGTAATATTTTTCATTTTTGTACGTTTCGTCTAAATATTTTTTGTCATATTTTCCTATTCTGTAATTGGGTATTACTTGTAAAATAGTGTATTTAATAAATAAATAAAAAGACTTATTGGTCTTAGGGACTTTGCCGTTTCCTGTCCCATTTTCCCAGGTTTTGGTATAAAAGTTACCCTAATATTTCTCCAAGCTTTTGGATGTGTCCAAAGCCAGGCTACTTCTGAGTATGTTACAGAGTCTGCTGTATAAAATATCAGGACCTCTTTGTAACATTATTGGATAAATCCCGTCCATGCCCGGTGATTTATATGGTTCGAATGAGCAAATTGCCCATTTCAGTTTATCATAGTTCACCACTTGTTTGGCTATCCTCCAATCTTCCCTGTTGGCTCTATATTATGAGCTTCCAGTCCGTTTAGATTCCGGTTAGCCGGTGTGTGTGCTATGGTTTGTGCACCAGGGAAGTGAACCCTGAAGAGTTCCCTTACTGTTTCCTTCCCTGTGATTGTGTACTCCCCAAGTTTATTCTTAAAGGTGTTTATTGTGTGTCTTTTGAGAGAATTTTTTGGAGCCTGGCACATTCTTGAGTGCTTGTTATCTCCACACAGTGCCTTCTCCAAGACTCTCTCTTGACTTTTCGTAAAGCTATGTTGTAACAGGTGCGTATGGTTCTATATGGTTCCCATTCTCCAGTTATTTTAACCTTATTAAATTTTTGACTCACCTGTTTCCTTAGTATAGCAAGGTCATCATTCCACCATGGAACTTTCCTGGTAGAGTTCCTTGCTATTAAGGGACAGGTATCGTTGAAAGCGCTAGTGACTGTGTCATTAAACTCATCCACAGCCATTTCTAGGTCAATTGTTGTTCTTATCGTCTTTCTCATCTTCGGAAGATTACATTCCAGGGAAGCATTGTATGCCTCCCAGTCTGTTTTCCTGGGATTCCGATAAGTTTCTTTTGCAATATTACCTTTAATATTGAAGTTTATGTGTCTGTGATCTGATAAACTCTCTTCGTCAGACACATGCCAGTCTCTAACAAAGTTACTCAAGTATGTTGATGCTATTGTTACATCTAGTACCTCCTTTCTGTTTCTTGTTTAATTTAGTTTTTAGTTAATTTATGAAATGAAAAATTCTGGAAGGCAAAAATGCACAGCTGACAAATTTCTGTTTTATTTGTTTGCTGCCAGAGTTAGTAAATCCTAGAGAAATACGACATGTGCCAATTAGGGAAAAGAGATTGTCAAGAATTTTGCCCGCTTAAAAAAATGTGTAATATACAGGGTGTTTCTAAATACATGCGACAAAATTCAGGAACTGATTGCTCGTATGAAATTAAGATGGGTCTTTCCTATAACAAAATTTCCTCAGCCCACCCCTTTTCGAGATATCACCCTTAAAAGGTGGTGACTAAAATTGAGTTTTTATTTTTTTTCTAAAATTTCAGTAAAGCTAGAAACTTGAAATTCTGTAATGGCAAAGGACTAACCACGGGTATTTTTTCAATATTTCTGTTACATTAAGGGGGGGGGGGTGAAATTAGCAACACTTACTTTATTTCATATCAAAACGTTTTTTCGAGATGAACTTTTATGAAATCTTTGTTTTATTTAATTTTTTTTATTCTTGAATTTTTTTTATTCTTGAATTTTTTTCCCAAAACCAATAGCTTCAAAGAAAAAATTAACACCCTAATTTGTCATTTTTTTTTAAAATTGAGTGGAAAACGGTTTTTTTTTCTATGAAGGTATTGGTTTTGGGAATTTTTTTTTAAATAAAACAAGTATTTCAAGTTACAAAATTATTTCATAAAACTTCATCTCAAAAAAAAGTTTTGACATGAAATAAAGTAAGGGTTGCTAATTTTACCCCCCTATAATGTAACAGGAATATTGAAAAAATAACCGTGGTTAGTCCTTTGCGAGTGCACGAAAATTACAGAATTTCAAGTTTCTAGTTTACTGAAATTTAAAAAAAAAAAATAGAAACTCAATTTTAGTCACCACCTCTTAAGGGCGATATCTCGGAAAGGGGTGGGCTGAGGAAATTTTGTTATAGGAAAGAACCATCTTAATTTCATACAAGCAATCACCTCCTGAAATTTGTCCCATGAATTTTGAAACACCCTGTATGTTGGTATATTAAAGTGAATGCAGCAGCCTTTATAATTTTCGGACCAGGATATTTCAAATAGTAATTTTGTTTAAAAACTAAAATGTTGGCAAACTAAATTAGGAAATATTAACTATATATATTTTAAAGTTTTAATTCCTTTCAGTTTCCGGGAAAAAAAATCAAATATGATAATGAAAATAAATGCATTCCTCAACAGCACTATTCCTATTATAATCCCGAAATTTAAACTCTTAATGTCTTGGTAATGATTTTTTAAAATTCGCCAAAATTGGTGGCTAAAACGCCTCGTTATGTGCTGCCTTCGGGTGTAACGCGCTTGTAACTATCGTATCGTACACTCTGTCATTATTCGTTTCTTGCAATAATTTACACCAGTTTACACCAGAAGATAGCACTTAACGAAGCGTTTTAGCCATTAATTTTGGCGAATTTTAAGAAATCATTAACAAGACATTTGGGGATTATATTAAGAATAGTGCTGTCGAGGAATGCATTTATTTTCATTATGATATTTCAATATTAAAGCCCTTTTAGTTTTTTGGGAAACTGGAAGGAATTAAAACATTATATATGCATATTATAGATATTATTGCCTAATTTATTTTGTCAAAATTTAAATATTTTGAGATATTCTTGTCCGAAAATTATAAAGGGTATGATCACCTTAAGATTGAAAGAGAATTAGCTTTTATTCATGAGATGCAAAGCATCATAATTGTCGCGTCACAAAAACCACCTGCTGCCAAGAGAAAATTTTGATTCAACAGTATTGTATATTTTGTGTTGTAAAAGAGAAAAAATTCACATTTCGTGTTTTAATAGTTATTTTTTTAATTTAATAATCTATGTGAAAAAAAAAATGTTTATTACAGACTTTAAAAAATTGTTATATTAATATACTTATTTAATTGTACTTATATTTGTTGTTCCTTTAATACAATAAATACAATTTACCTATCTCCAATACATCACTTTCCATATCCATATACCTAGGGTACTACGTCATAACTATTATTTCGAATTTCCAATAAACAGGGTGTCCCGAAATTAGACGGTCATATTTTAACAGCGTAATCTACATCCTACAAGTATTATAAATTAAAAATAAAAAAAAACCGAATTCAAAAGCGTGCAAATGCCGTCACCACATCTTAACCAAATTTATATAGGATCACCCCTTACTACCAAAAAAGGAATCATATAAATCGGACAAGATGGTAAAGCATTATCGCTAAACATACATAAAAAATGAAGAGTTTGAGAATTTTCTCATGGGCCCAATTATTAGATTTTGACCAAATTTATATGGAACCACCCCTGAAGTACCCCCTTTCTAACAAAAAACGAATCATTGAAATCGGACACCGTGAATTATCGCTGAACATACATAAAAAAAAAAATTGCGACGAATTGAGAACCTCCCTCCTCCTTTTTTGAAGTCGGTTAAAAATAGGAGTAAAAGTTTATATAAACATAGGTCTGAAAACGTTTCGTTTTCGAGATACAGGGTGTTACAAGTGAAGTCCAGATGAAACATTTTTGTAAATATTTTCTAAAATTTTTTAGTTACCGGTTTTTCAAAGTTAAAAAAAATAAAATTTCTAATTCTACAGACCTACTAATTATTGTTTACACTTTCGAATAAGGTAACATGCTTTCCTCTTGAAAATGGCGCGTCCTAGCGAGATGCAACAAATGTAGCTTTATTATACAGAAAATATTGGTTTTCCAAATTTTATAATAAAAAATCTGATGTGTCCAACACATTACTTTCCTATCTAGTTATTATAGGCTTTTTCTGGTTATTTTGTACAACGTATTGCAGTACCTCTATAAATGTTTAGAGGATAAACTAAATATATACATTTTCCACATACACCTACCTCGAAACATTTTTCTATAGTTATTCATTGAAAACGAAAATACTGAAAAATTTAAATTTAGCAATTTTCCTACAATTTTTCCATTACGGTCCATTTTAGAAAAATCATGTATAAAGCAAAAATTATAGATAATAATATTAGAAGTAACTTCTATTTGAACAATTTTCTTCTCCAAACATAAATAACAGATATATTCAATAAAATATAAAAACGGCCTCCCCTAAAGTACCCCCCCCCCCCCCCCAGATGTTCCGACTTTGTCCAAAATCTAATCATTTCACGTCAGGCCGAAATAAAACTCAAGTTTAAAATTTAATGTTTTTTCTTTGTCCGTTTTTGAGTTTTCTTCAAAATTCAAAATTTAAACATTTTCTCAAATATCTCGAATACGGTCCATTTTAGAGAAATTGTGTATAGAATAAAAATTATAGAGAATTTCAAACAACTTTTATTTGAACATTTTTTATAAAAAAATAATTTTTTTTACATTTTGTCAAATTTCTCGAATACGGACCATTTTTGAAAAATTTTGTATGGAACAAAAATTATAGATAATAATATTAGAAGTAAGTTTAATTTACCCACCTAAGAAGATGATCTGTAACCAACAAATGAAGCGTAAAAAGGTAAGTATTTGTAACAAATTTTACCTAATTATCTTTAAACGTTTAGAAAATATTTACAAAATTGTGGTATCAGGACTTCACCTTTAACACCCTGTATCTCGGGAAAAGAAAAGTTTTCGGACCTATGTTTATATGAACTTTTATTATTATTTTAGGATGTAGATTACGCTGTTAAAATATGACCGTCTAATTTCGGGACACCCTGTATATCATCTATAACTATCAATAAATAAAAAATATTTGTGTTGGTTGGTTTAAAAATAGCATTCCTACATTCCTATATTAACAAGCCACTAACCCCCAGTAGGCGGCGATAGCCAACGAATTATACCTGAATTGTAATAGGACCCTACCCAATATGATTATCCTCAGCGTACGACACACAACATTGCCAAATTTATGTAGCGAACAAGGTTCCAAATACTTTAAGGGGAGGTCGTGAGATTCGTGCGGTGTGACGTCAGAAGGGACTGGATTGCTCTTAAGGAAGACGTCGTAAAAAGGTCGATCCTTCTTCCTTCATATAACCTTTTTCTCCTGCCTTCCTATTTTTTGAATTATATTTATTTATTTTTCGTTATTTGTTCTTAAAGAAATATATTTATGTTAATACCGTTCTATATTATTTTTTTCCAATTTATGTATCAGAAACATATTTTCTGTTAACAGTATTAACTACTAATTTTATCACAATCCGGCAACGTTACAATTATATTTTTCAAATTTGACAAAAACCATCGAGTATCGATGTTTACACTTTTCAATATGAGTCATTTTGGGTAAATTTTAAGACCGCAGTATCACTGTATTTTTCATATAAGAAGCAGGCGTTCACCATTTCCTATTGCGTTTAAATCCCGCTAAATCTATTAAAATGAATCTTCTACCAACTTAAAGTATAAGGTTTAGAGAATGAAATATCCTATTTTTTATTTGTCCTGTTTATACACTGAAAAAAAATCATAAAAAGTGATTTTAAAACCAAGAGATAAAAAGTAGGAGATTTCATTCTACATATTTTTCCAATTATCCCGCAAACATATTTCTAAATTTTATTGCATATTTTTCAAATCTAACTGGAAATACGATTAACAAATATTTGATAAATTTATTTGTCAAATTAGAGATTTTCTATGAATTCCTGTAATTGTGTAGTTCATCTATTTTTAAGAAGATGTCATCGTAAAAAACAATGGAGCTACTCTGTTTTAGAGATGGTTTTAATAGGTAAATGATTGTTTAGAGCAGTGGTCGCCAACCTGTTGATCGCGAGCTACCGGTAGCTCGCGAAGGCAATTCTGGTAGTTCTCACAACGATTTTAATTTAAAAAATACAACTGCAAAAATCAGAGAAGCTTCCGAAAATTCCACAAAAAAATCTAATTGTCATAATATTAAACATAAACAGCGGCAACGTTGCGGTGAGCGATCTGCCGCTGACGTTATCAAGCTAGAATCGGCTAGAACCGACCAGCCGGACCTGCACGTTAGTGTTCGAGAACGATCAGGATTGCTTTAAACGGGATAAATACGCACGGCGCGGCGACATTGCGCTTAGTTTAAAACTGAACGCGTAACAAACGTCCAGCGGTTGGGTTAGTAGAGAACAACAAAAAATAATATTATGGCAAGCAGTTGTAAGAAGGTAAAGACATACCACTTTCATTCGGAATGGGAAGAACAATACTTTTTTACAGAAGTTAAAGATAAAAATGTGTGTTTGTTATGTAACACTTCGGTCTCCGTTGCTAAAATAGGAAATATTGAGAGACATCATAAAACTGTACATTCTAATTTTGAAAAATCATTCCTACTACATTCTACCGCCAGAAAGGAGAAACTGAAACAGTTAAAAAAGCAGTTAATTGGACAACAATCAATATTTTTAAGAACAGTCGACAAAAATAAGGCTGCAACTGAAGCATCGTACCGTGTGTCCCAGATTATGGCACAAAAAAAGAAACCTTATGAAGACGAGGAAATGATAAAACAGGCGTTTTTAGAAGCTGCTGATTCGTTATTTGCCAACTTTAGAAATAAAGACGAGATAGTTTCAGCTATAAAATCTATGCAACTTTCTGCTAATACAGTGATGAGACGTGTAGAAGTAATAAGCTATGATATTTTTTTACAGTTAAGAACTGACTTAGATAACTGTATTTATTTTTCACTTCAACTGGATGAATCAACAGATGTCGTTGACACTGCCCAGATGGCTGTGTTCGTCAGGATGGTTTTTAGTGAATTTACGATTAAAGAAGATCTTTTGAAGTTTATTCCACTGAAAGGACACACTACTGGACAGGAGTTGTTTTCTCATTTAAAAAATATTTCTTCCGAAAAAATTCCAATATCGAAAATGGTAGGCTTGACAACCGATGGCGCTCCAGCTATGGTGGGTTGTGATAAGGGTCTGATGGCATTATGTCGTAAAGATGAAACTTTTCCGCAATTTCTCTGTTACCACTGCATTATCCATCAGCAAGCATTATGTAGAAATTTCCTGAAAATAAACAACGTTATGAAACTGGTGGAAAAAATTGTGAACAAGATTAGAGCTCAAGCGTTACAAAGAAGATTATTCAAAACCTTGGCCGATGAAGTTGACTGTCAATACGGGGACCTACTCCTTCACTCTGAAGTCCGATGGTTAAGTAGAGGACGGGTGCTGAAACGTTTTAATGATGTCCTATCTGGCATAGTTCAATTTTTCAAACAACACGATGAACCGACTCCGGAACTAGAAAATTCAATCTGGCTTAGAGATTTTGGTTTTCTCGTGGACATTACAGAGAAATTAAACGAACTTAATTTGCAGCTTCAGGGGAGAGACAAAGAACTAGCGGAAATGATTTCTGATATAAAAGCATTTATCAAAAAGCTGTAGTTTTGGGAACAAAACCTAATTAACAGCGATGCCAAGCATTTTCCTATTCTTTCAGAAAAAATATCTCAAAATCCATTAGAACCCCATGACAGCAAATATCATGTAGAAATAGTTTCTACCCTGAAGAATAACTTCAAAAATCGTTTTAAGGATTTCAACGAAATGGCTTTAGTAGCGCAGTTTGTTGTTTCACCCTTTATGGAAATTGATATCCAACAGTTTGCAACTTGTGTTATGCAGAACTTTGGCGAAGACATCGCTGCAACAGAAATGGAAGTAATTGAGTTTCAAAATGATTTAGCCTTAAAATCATTAGTCTCAAGTACCAAATGTATCTGGCCTATTGTAAGTAAAGACAAATATTCAGTTCTATGCCGTGTTGCCTTGAAAGTGAAAGCATTATTCAGTTCAACCTATTTGTGTGAATCTTCCTTTTCCAATATGAAGTTTATTGAGAACAAATATCGCAATCGACTTACAGATGAACATTTGGATAATTGTATTCGAATGGCTGTATCAAATTATACTGCAAACATTAAAAAAATTATCCATGAGTCTGAGTGTCAGCCTTCTCATTGAACGTGCTTTTTTATTTTTCAATGTTTATGTTCATGATAGTGCGTTACTTTTTTGTTGTTATTATTAACTATTTTTAAATCTTACGTGACATGCCGTTGTGGCTGGATAAAAGTTTGTGTTTATTTTTCAAACACCTTCGTTTGGTAGGTAGGAATGTAGCTATGAACAAGTACGTACTAGTAATATTAGTTATTTTGTTATTAGTTTATTATTAGTACCTATGTATTATGTATTACCAGTTAAATAGTAAAATAAATACATATAATAAAAAATTAACTGTGGATTATTTCATTTACGTTGCGTTACGTGGCTTCCGTGTGGGTAGCTCGCTGTTTATTCCAAAATTAACAAAGTAGCTCAACACATTGAGAAGTTGGCGACCACTGACATAAATAAATAAAACAAACAGTTTTCATAAAAAGATAGCTGCAACCCACCAAACACAAAGTACGTTTATGAAATTTACAACTTGGTCTAGAAATATGATCAAAAGTAACTGCGCTGTTGCCAAACATAACATTTTTCCGATGATTTAAATTCAAACGGTATTGCAAGCTGATGTATTTACATTATTACTGTTAAAAACACTGTAAACTTGGCTTATTTAATTAAACTTATTTAGGTATGGAGAAGATAAATTTCAGTGGCGGAGAACCGTTTTTGCCGGAGCGCGGAAGACATCTGGGCGAGATGGCGAAATTCTGTAAAGCCGAATTAAAAGTACCGTCTGTGTCTATCGTTTCGAACGGGTCCTTAATCAGGGAGAGCTGGTTCCAAATATATGGCGAGTACGTCGATATTTTGGCCATTTCTTGCGATTCTTTTTACGAGGATACAAATAAGGTAAGAAATTGACTTGAAACAGTTAGAGACCAATTTCTGTAAGGAAATTGTAGTTTGTGCAACAAGAGTGGATATGATGGCCGTATATGGCACTAAGACGAAGTTTCTATAGAATATTTCTATAGTTTATACTTTTTTTACGACCCTCTAAAGGAAATAATGATAAATGTGTCCGCCCTAACTGTACTTATTTCTATTTTTAAATAGATTAGCTAGAAATAATTATAAAAGTTAATTTATCAAAATTCTCTACGCAGCTATTCATAATTTATAAAATTATTTCTCGAAATTTCTATTAGAACCTATAAAAAATTTTTGGTACGCGTATGTTTTGAATGTGAAAGACAAATTAGATATTCCAACGACCTGTCAAAATACTGCCCGTGGGTAAAGGTTATGATATGGCAACACCATGGAGGTATAATCACATACTTTAGGTCTTTTCCTTTGCATCGAAAGTGTAGCATTGATCTACACCACTTCTGAAAATATCGTTCCATTTATACAAATTGTATGGATGGAACGATATTTTCAGAAGTGGTGTAGCTCATTGCTAAACTTTCAATGCAAAGGAAAAGACCTTTTGATTACTATACGGTGCTAGAGAGAGGTCCGACACGCCCAACATAGGGCGCGGCCATTTTGATTCCTATGCCACAGTTTATAGCTAAAAAATCAGATCGCTCACTCTGCGTCGACACTTTTGATCTCAATGTTCCAGTTTATACACTGTGCAACTCGGATAATACAATATATGACAACCACCTACAATAAAATAGCAGTCTTCTGAGTATCCTGAATTTGTATCCCTGAAGTCGATGTTATTTTGGAACTTTCAACTGGTCCGAGTGAGCTAACTGATTCTTTAGCAATAAACTGTGACTCCAAAAATAATATTCACTGACACTGACAGCAGCAAGCAAAATATCAGGTGCGTTTTAATCATCCACTTCTGCTTCCGGAATTGTCGGTTTAGTCGTTTTAACCTGTCAGATTTAAACAAGAAAACCGACAATTCCGAAGCAGAAGCGGATGATTAAAACGCACCTATTAAAAATATTGCGCCAAGATGTAGGCAACACGTAATAAGGGATTAAAATGGCGGAGTTTTCTATCTCCTTTTAAAAGGCACTCAGAAAGCTGCGCAGTGCGACCATTCTCCGTATAGTAAAAGAAAATCAAAGTATGTGGGTATAATACTAATGGAGATGCAATGAGGCAATTGTTTTGCATATGACACGTTTTATTAAAAATGACCCCACTGGGCGTGGCTTAAATGGTTGACTACGCAGGGTCGTATTCAAATATAATTAAAGTCCGTATGCAGAATTACAACTTTTAAATGACTTACTTACCTAAGATTTGTTTCAACATGATCGATTCGAAATTAATTTGATGACATTGCGCAATTATGACTTCTACACTATTTACTATTATTTATTAACCGTTTTCCGACCAAGCCAATGCCAAGACCATAAAAGAGATTAATATTATTATATTGTTCTGTCTTCGCCGAAACCGTCCGATATATGACCTGTGTGATCGAAAATTAACGTTCGAATAACACTGTGCATCAGATTTGTTAATCTCTTTGTGCTTTAAAACTAAAACCCGAATACGATTTTTTGTTCAAGGACTCTCTTGTCTAGATCAAAGCTGCCAATGTCAAAATCTGACAATGAGGAGAATTATGACATCAAATTACCAAACCAAAAACCAAACCACTACGTGAAATGTGAATAAATATATTTCAGTAAAAATACAACCGAGTTTGTAGAAAGGACAATTAATTACTTTTAAATGTAAAACATGTAGGTCTTTCTGCTGCAGATGACATACATTAAAAATATGACCCGCTACAGTCAAAAGTTTAAAAAGACCAAAAATTCAGCTAGGTATGACTTTATGGTTAAAAGTAGATGGAAGAAAACCGTGATCAAAACTACTCTGTCAAAACCAATCGGAACTAAAAAGACTCAGATAATAGTTGTTGGTTATATTTATGTTTGAAATAATTAATTATATAGGGTAGGTACATATATTACTAAAATTGCAAGCAAGTACTTACTAAAGATTTTTATAATTGGTACCTATGTATAATCAACAACAATCTCACAGATGCACAGCATACAACTATACAAATGGAATTATAGAGATAATTTATTTTAAAAATAGGCATTCAGTTGCGATTTGTGATTACAAAAAGAAAACTTTAACCACTTTTTCTGATCAGTAATGTTAGTGTTATAGTGAAAAAGTTTCTAGAAACTGGTGTTTTTAATCCTAATAAAGCATTGTGAATTTCCAAGAAAAGTGCAAACTTCGTAATATGTTTTAAATTATATTTATTGTGTATTGTGAACAAAGTCGGCAGGTTTTTAAATTAAGGAACATCAATTTAATGTTTGTTCATTTAATATTAATAATAATTGTAATGTGGTACATGAGCGGGCATATTATTTTATATCATGAGGATGAGGAGGTACATAGCAGTGAGTGATGGCCACAAATCTAATTAAATAATAAAAATACATCACCAGTATTTATTATTATACAGTATATTCATTATCAAAACGGTATAATAATAGGAAATTAGGATCTAATAAAAACTGCTTTTAAATACTTGAAATTTTATTCTAAATTATGTGTTACTTAAAAAGTTAGTCATTTAAGTGTAATTATAAGTTGGTTTTTAAGTTTAATTATAAGTTGGTTTTTAAGTTTAATTATAGTTGGTTTTTAAGTTTAATTATAAAGTTAGTTATTTAAGTTTTATTATAGTTATCTAAGTTTTAATATAGTTATTTGTCTTTATTATAAAGTTAGTCAAGTCAATGTTCTTTATTAAGTTAGTTATTTAAGTTTTATTGTAAATAAAGTGTATACTAACTAAACATTCATTTATTGTCGGAACAGCATTCTTCTTCAATCCGACCCTAAACTCACTCTTATCAAAAAATTCTTCCTTGAAGTGAATAGAGCACAACATACTATTCGGTTTAGGCTCAAATTGGTCTTTTCCCACAAATTTAGACCAAATTTTGAGATATTGTGGGTCTTTTGGAAACCTATAATAAAAAAAAGTTAAGCATTCTAAAAAAAATTCTAAGAACACTCCTTATACTTATGAAAACTTAAATTAGATATTTTCTTACGCTCTTTCACTGAAGAGTTTTTACAATTAATTTTGGCACACTTAGTCATGATTTTTATACAAATTAATCAAAAAAACACTTATTAAGATAGAAATAACGCCGAAATATTTAAATTTGAACAAAGTTCTGACAGCTCTTTGACAACTATGACATGACCACTAAGAGAGGGGGAAGGGGTGTTGTTTTTTTTTTTGGCATGTCATCTCCATAGTATTCAACCTCATTGGGCAACACTGAGGGCCTTTGGCATATTCAATTATACATAGTTATATAGATTGCTCAAAGCTTGTTTACTTTTAACACATGGATGATCAATCTATATATCAGTCAATATCATTGACCATATCAAATCACGAGGTCCACACAGTTACCATATCATAACCCGCGGGCAACCAGTTTGTTTTACAATGTCTAATAATGAACATTATTCGTTTTTTAAATACTTTATTTTATATTTTTATTTAACATAAGAAAGAGATAGTACACCTTTGTCTTTATCATTTCGTAAATAATTTTATTTCCTACCTATGTGTTATTTTCTTTCAAACTTGTTTATGTTTTTAGGCCATTGGAAGAGGACAAGGAAACAAAAATCACATAGAGCAATTGATGAAAGTGAAAAATTGGTGCGAAAAGTACGACGTTTTATTTAAACTTAATACGGTGGTTAATACGTACAATCACGATGAAGATATGAACGAGAAAATATTAACATTGAATCCGATAAGGTATGAAAAATCTTATGAGATAGGCAATTCGCAATTCGTCATTGTGTATTGTGGGTTGCACGATGACATTTTGATTGTGAATATAATTAACGTTTTTTTTTTTTTATTTTAGATGGAAAGTATTTCAATGCTTATTATTAGAAGGAGAAAATGCTGGACCGGAAGCTTTACGCAACGCAGAAAACTTTTACATATCAGAAGAAATATTTAACACGTTTTTGGAACGACACAAAAATGTGAAATGTTTAGTGCCAGTATCGAACACCGTGATGCAGAATAGTTACCTTATATTGGACGAATATGTAAGTTGAACATACTGTAATACTTGCTTGTTTGGGGTTCTATGACTGCGGATTTTACATCCATTCGCCTATCTTTATCGTTTTTAGTTCTTATTTTGATTTTACAATGTTTTATTTTTGTGTAATTCCTACTAACTAAAATTTGTAATATAGAGGAGAAGTACCAAATATGGAATACCATTTTGTTTTTGCCTTGTATTTTTTGTTTTTTTTTTAAAGAAGTTTCTACTTTTATTCGTAAACATACATTAGTATTTTATTTATCGGGTTTTGATATTAGAAATGAGAAAATTTGTATACCGGCATCCTCAAAAAATAATCTTTGAAAAAGGGGAATTTTGTACCTAATGTGGAATATGTACATAATATGGAATAGGCTAAGAATAAAACAATATAAATTTCAAAACATTTTTTAACTTTATTAAATATATATGAATTCCTTTAAGAAACGAAGTTTAATTTAGTTTAGACCTTGAACAAGTAAAAGTAAACCTACCTATAAAAAATAAAATAAAGGTAATGTATTTTTTAATGAAATGCATATTGGCAAAACAAACTAATGTTCTTTACAAAATTCACAAATGAAAATATCAGTTTCACATCCCGAACAATCGATATGGCACCACTCTTTGCAGACAACGCATTCTATCCACTTCTCCCCTTTTCTATCATCCAAAAACTTTCCATTGCAATAGAAACAAGTAGCGTCATCTTCCTGTGGTTTGTCTGCTCCCAATGTCCTCCATGTCATCCTCCTCAGAAGAATTGTCTTTGAAACTCGCGGACTCTGATTCTGAAGAAGAATCTTGAATAATCGCCTTCTTCTTTGAAGCACTGGTTCTGCGCAAATGGATGTTACTACAGGATGGTCGCTAACACTTTACGCTTCACTGTTTTAGCTTCTTTTGAAGAGACTGCATTTATTGAAGTTTCTAACTCATCTTTATATGGAGATGAGGTTATAATTGCTGCCTTTCCAGGTGCCCTTCCTCTTCGAGGCCCTTTCTTTTCTTTAAAAGTTGGCACCGGTGAAATATTTTCGGGTCCAATAAATTCCCTTGCTGCTACAGTATTTTCAGCAATATTTTTGTCTGCTGTGGCTTCCCCTTCCTCAATATTTTCTTGTGCTGCAGCAAGGAAATCGCTGTCTGTAAAGACATGACGATTTGGGGGAAATATTCCTGTTTTTTTAAAACCGTTAACGGCAATTGCCCCAGTTTGCACCTTTAGATACGCCTTTCCAAATAGTTTAGCTATGTCAAAATGTGTGACTGCCCTTTGATTCGATCTCAAAAATAATCTCAACTCCTCACTATAATGGGCTTTCAAAGGTCCCATTAACGTTTTATCTAAAGGTTGCATGTGGTGTGTAGAATGAGGGAGCAAGCACACTATTTCAACAAAATTATGCCTTGCCACCTTTATCATTTCCAAATTGCGGCAATGCGTATGGTGTCCGTCCAAAACTAGCAACACAGGATCGTTCTGTGATGGTTTCACCTTTTTAATAAAATGTAAACCACTGAGTAAAAATGTTGGTTTGAATCCACCCGCTTGGATGACAAACAATTTTTGTCCCAGGAGGAGCACCCTTTCCCAGTAGAACATTGGTACTTTTTCTGGGGAAGATTAGAAAAGGTGGAACAAAACTTCCTCCAGCACTCATACACAAAACTGTCGTAACTAAGGAACGTCTTTCCGCAGATGTTAAAGCTCCTACCTGCTTCGTGCCCCTAAGCGCCAGAACATATTGGACTTTCGACTGAACAATAGATAAGCCAGTCTCGTCCACGTTAAATACTCTGTCAGCTGGATATTTGTGATTTTCAAATGCTGTCTCCAAAATATCAAAAAAGAGGGTCACGCTTTCTTTATTAAAGCCTTTGGCTCTATGGATGGACGTCCCAGTTGGCTTCCTGACAGAAATTCTGTCTTTGTGTCGCTTTAGGAATAAATTCAACCATTTTCTTCTAGCGCTTTCATTATTTTTGGAAAATGGGTTTGGTAATCTATTTAAGGTAGCCAGCTGATATGCCATCCTTTTAACATCACTTCGTGTTAATCCATAGAACTTTTTTTTCATCAAAAGCAGATACTCTACCAACTGATCTTCTAACTTTTGTGGTAAGACCACGGATCTTCCTAATTTTGTTTCAACAGCCTGGGCTGGTGTTGCATTTGACTTAGTTGAAAGACGGAATAATGTCGTGCGTGGAACATTAAATGTATCTGCGGCTTTTTTGTACCCCATCTCGCGACTCCGCACAGCTTCGATTGCACAAACCATGTCTTATTTCCTCCATTCTTTACGACCCATGATATTTTTCTGTAAAGAAGGCTAGGAATTAATATTTGGATTATTTTAACAGAAAGCTTTTGCAGTTTTCTCATGAAATTCTATAAAAAAAAGCGAAGTGTTCCTAATATAGAATATTCTAACATAGGAACAGCGTGCTATTCCATATAAGGTACACCCGGCCATTTTTCTTTTCGTTTACCAAAGTTACGTGGTAACACGCTAATCTTAGATTTCAATATAAGAAACCTAAGCTAAAGTTATATAAACATACAAGACAGAATAGGATATTACTGTGTTTATTCTAACTGGGTATATCCAAATTTCGAATACATACCTTAAATAATTTACGATGCCGCGTAAAAACCGATCGAACTGCGAAATACCAATAGTTACGTTAAACGGTTCATAAACGACTGCCAGCACTCTCGTCTTGGCGTAACATGGTATTGGTGATGTTGTGGCGGTGTTGCCGCTCTTGGTTTATTAAATTTTAGGGTATTCCATATAAGGAAAATATTCCATATATGGCACATGTCCTCTGAGTAAAATATATTTTTTTTCCAATTTTTTTTTAAATATTTTTTAAATTTCCTTTTTTTGTTTGATTTTTGTTTTCTTTTGTTTTTTTTTTTTTCCTTTTTCCTTTTTTTCCTTTTTTTTCCTTTTTTTTTTTCCTTTTTTTCTGTTTTTTTTTGTTTTTCTGTTCCTACTAGGGGAATAAAATTGAAGGTTTTTTGAGTTTGCGCAGTAGGTGCCAAACAAGGTCATAAGTTGAAAAAATATATATACAGGGTGGCTCACGCTCAACGGGACGGAGCTATATGGGAAAACGACCAAAGATATAAAAAATTCGTTTGGGAGGAATACGTAGGTTACAGACGGCTACAATTTAAAATTTGTTAGATGTATACAGGATGTCCCAGTCCCACATAATAAAACAAATTAGTTCATTAAAAATTATTCAAACAAGAGTAAACAATTAATTTCTGGGAGACTTTTTTTCCTTAAAAATTCAAATAAATCGAAAACTAATAATAATAGTAATAGGGAACCTTTAGTTAACTGACATTATTTTTGATGTAGTTTTTAATTCTAAAATAAAAAACAAGGTGTTCCATTAAAAATAATATAACTTTGTATATTTTCTCTTATGTGGGACATCCTGTATACATCTTACAAATTTTAAATTGTAGCCGTCTGTAACCTACGTATTCCTCCCAAACGAATTATTTATATCTTTAATCGTTTTCCCATAAAGCTCCGTCCCGTTGAGCGTGAGCCACCCTGTATATAACAATGTTTTCAGAAAAAAAAATAACGGCGGGTTGTATAATACGCGGTTAATTGTCACAAAAATCGTTTTTAAATTAATAAAATTAACATTTATTTTCAAAACACTTTCACGAATGACAATTGACATGTCTGATAGATATTCACTGCGCAAACTCAAATCTCAATTTTGTTTCTCCTTAACGGAACGTAAATTTTGAGCAAGAATTGACACCAAATCACATACTTTGATTACTATACGGTGCAAGAGAGACGTCCGACACGTCCAACATAGGGCGCGGCCATTTTGATGCCTTTACCACAGTTTATAGCTAAAGAATCAGATCGCTCACTCTGCGTCGGCACTTTTGATCTCAATGTTCCAGTTTATACACTGCGCAACTCGGATAATACAATATATGACAACCGCCTATAATAAAACGAACGATTAATAGCAGGTCTGGCTCCCAGATGCGATGTTGCTTTTTTACGAAAATCGAATGCATCTTCTTTTTTATTTAATTTTTAGTTGTCATTAGTGTCATATGATTTTATTTGGAGTGAGGGTAGCCATATGTGAGTAGTAGGGATTAAGTATAAGGGGTTAAGAAAAGGTCCTTTATTTCTCACACGTCAATTTTAATTGGCGACCGGTTTCGAAGCTATTGCTTCATCATCAGGAATGGAATGGAATGTCAAGGAGTCAGTAGTAATAAAAACAATTATAAAAGTATGAACGGACATTAACATATACAAAGTAACAGAAAAACACAAAAGAAAATTAAACAATGACCTTGACTCACCTTGACTATTTCCATAAAGGAAGTGCTACATAAAGTTTAACAAAACGAGTTAAAGAAGTCAGAAAGTCATGTAATACCTACAATAGTATTTTTTTTAAATATATTTTTAGGTTGGGATAAACCGCGAGATGTCTGATTGAATAAATTAATTAAAACACATGAAAGACAATTATTAACTAAACAACACAAAATAGTTTTTACAAGCAAAAACAGTTAAAAAAAATTTAAAGAATAGACGTTAATTACAAATGAAAAGTAAAAATTATCAGATTCCCATGACATCTATCTAGATTTTTAACGAATCAGTGCAGTAAACTGTAAATTTTAAATTTAGCGGATAAATAGTGTACTAAAAAAGTTGTTATTTACTGAAAGTAAGTATAGGTGGCGGTGGCACAATTTATTGATAGTAAAAATAAATTGGAATGAGAAAGTAAAAGATACTAATAAGAAAATAGAACACTAAACAAGAAAATATGAAAATTCATATGTAAAAGTGAAAATTGAAGCAGATAATCAAAAGAAAAATTACTGTTACAGGAAAACGGAAAATGAGTTGACAAGTACGAATGTCAAAAAAGAAAAGTCAAATTTTGGCGTATGACAACCACGTGGGAGAATTTAAATAAGCCAATTAAGGGAACATTTAATATGAAAGATGCGAGTGGGCACTCGCATCTTTCATACTGCACTGATTCGTTAAAAATCTAGATAGATGTCATGGGAGTCTGATAATTTTTACTTTTTACTTTTCATTTGTAATTAACGTCTATTCTTTAAAAAATTTTTTTGTTTTTGCTTGTAAAAGCTATTTTGTGTTGTTTAGTTAATAATTGTCTTACGTGTGTTTTAATTAATTTATTCAATCAGACATCTCGCGGTTTATCCTAACCTAAAAATATATTTAAAAAAAATACTATTGTAGGTATTACATGACTTTTCTGACTTTTTTAACTAGTTTTGTTAAACTTTATGTAGCACTTCCTTTATGGAAATAGTCAAGGTGAGTCAAGGTCATTGTTTAATTTTCTTTTGTGTTTTTTCTGTTACTTTGTATATGTTAATGTCCGTTCATACTTTTATAATTGTTATTACTACTGACTCCTTGACATTCCATTTAGGTGTGCCTGATGATGAAGCAATAGCTTCGAAACCGGTCGCCAATTAAAATTGACGTGTGAGAAATAAAGGACCTTTTCTTAACCCCTTATACTTAACATATGATTTTAGGTTGGGATGTTGATATTTGTAAATAAAAATTAAACTAATTAAATAGAATCCTACTCTAACATATTAAAATATGTGCCCAGAAAGTAAAACGATTGGATAAAGGCTTACATGCCGTGTACTTCTAAGGCCGCAGTGTCTAAGGTTTAGCAGTTGATGTTGTCTGTTCGAGGATGGCCCCTCTAGTAATCTTTTGGACTGACTAAGTCCAGGAAGTTCCATCCAGAGCCATTAGTGTTCTCTTTTTATTTATTCCTTTAACACCCATTTAACATGTTGGTATGAGATACCACATGTGGGTTCTGGTCCAATAAGAGTTTTTTCCGCTCCCTTCCTTGCTAGGAGGTCAGCTTTCTCGTTTCCAAACATTCCCTCATGTCCTGGCACTCATTTAAGGGAGACCTTGTTATGTTCTGCCAGTGCCTGGAGGGACTGTTGGCAATCAAATAATGATTTAGATTGTACTTCTACCCTTTTCAGTGCGTTAAGGACTGCCTGATTGTCTGTCATGATAACGATCCTCTTATCTCTAAGAGAGTCATTTAGCATGACTTTGGCGCAGGCATTTATTGCTGTTATTTCAGCCTGGCAGACTGTTGTCAGTGACCCTAGGTTCAAACTAATTGTCTTCCCTGAGTTCACATGGTAGATCCCAGCTCCTGTGCTGTTTTTCATTTTCGAACCGTCTGTATACCAGATTGATTCGTTTTGTTTTTCCCTATTTTCCCGGCTTTTGGCCCTTTCTGGTATTTGAATATCAAAAGGTTTCCTGAAGTCGTGAATAATGGGCGTTCTATCCGATGACATTCTTAGTACCGGATTTTGTTTTAATTTCTCTAATATCATTGTGTGGTGTCCTTTATCGTTCGTTATAATGAAACAGCAGTCTTCTGCGCATCCTGAATTTGTATCCCTGGAGTGGATGTTATTTTGAAACTTTCAACTGGTCCGAGTGGGCTAACTGATTTTTTAACAATAAACTGTGACTCCAAAAATAAAATTTGTGACACTGACAGCAGCAAGCAAGATGTAGGCAACACGTAATAAGGCATCAAAATGGCGGAGTTTTCTATCTCCTTTTAAAAGGCACTCAAAGCTGCGCAGTGCGACAATTCTCCGTATAGTAAGAGAAAATCAAAGTATGTGCATCAAATCCATTCTCCTAATTTCAGTTCTATGGTTGAAGCGTTTCCAGTACGTTAACGAAACGTGAACGCAGAAAAATGTTTACGTTGCTGTACAAAATATGAGTTGAAGTTGTTAGACGTTCGTGACATTTACTTGTAATGACAATTTATATTGAGATTTTCTCTTTTCCAATTAAAAAGAGGTTATTTTGTTTGAGTTATGTGTATACGCCGGAGCCACATACTTTGATTACTATACGGGGCAAGAGAGAGGTCCGACACGCCCAACATAGGGCGCGGCCATTTTGAACTCTGTGACACAGTTTACAGCTAAAGAATCAGATCGCTCACTCTGCGTCGGCACTTTTGATCTCAATATTTCAGTTTATACACTGTGCAACTCGGATAATACAATATATGACAACCGCCTATAATAAAACAGCAGTCTTCTGCGTATCCTGAATTTGTATCCCTGGAGTGGATCTTATTTTGGAACTTTCAACTGGTCCGAGTGAGCTAACTGATTCTTTAGCAATAAACTGTGACTCCAAAAATAATATTCACTGACAATGACAGCAGCAAGCAAAATATCAGATGCGTTTTAATCAACCGCTTCTGCTTCCGGAATTGTCGGTTCAGTCGTTCTAACCTGTCAGATTAAAACAAGAAAGCCGACAATTCCGAAGCAGAAGCGGATGATTAAAACGCACCTATTAAAAATATTGCGCCAAGATGTAGGCAACACATAATTAGGGTTCAAAATGGCGGAGTTTTCTATCTCCTTTTAAAAGGCACTCAGAAAGCTGCGCAGTGCGACCATTATCCGTATAGTAAAAGAAAATCAAAGTATGTGGCCGGAGCCCATAAGTTTACGTATGTACGTAAACGTGAAGGATATTTTAATACGCATGCGCAGATGTCAAATTTCACGTATACGTTTACGTTCATAACATCACTTCAACTATCTAATATGTTACAACAAAACGCATATCTCATCAGCATTTTTATTTGTAATTTCTAAAATAATTAGAAAAAACCGATTATTTTCAATTATAACATTCATACTTACTTTTAAATACTTCTTTCTTGTTGACAGATGCGTTTTATTGACTGCACTACCGGTACGAAGATACCATCTAAGTCCATTTTGGACATTGGTGTGTCAAACGCACTGCAATTTACTGGATTCGATGAAGCCATGTTTAGAAAACGTGGAGGCGTTTACAAATGGTCCAAAGAAGCCAACAAATTAAAGTGGTGAAATTGGAAAATGCACATTACCAACATACACAAAGTTTCATCAGTATTCGTCCATGTATCTCCACCACAAAAAAAGTTATTTAAAAAACTCAAAATTTTGAGTAATAAAGTAAAAATTTTGAGACATAAAATTAAAATTTTTAGTAATAGTAAGATAAAGAGTGCAAATTTTTAGAAACGAGTAAAAAAATCAAAATTTTTAGTAATAAACTCCAAATTTCTGGAATAGAAATCCAAATTTTGACAAATAGTTATTAATTTTGTCAACATTTTGAGAAAATAAAATCACAATAAAAAATATTAAAATTTTGGGTAATAAAGTAAAAATTCGAAATTTTGAGAAATAAAGTTAAATTATTTTTAAGATTTGTTAAAATTTTGAGAAAATAAAGTCACATCTAAATTTTATTTAAAAAACTCAAAACTTAAGTAATAAAGTCAAAAAATTTTAGTAGTAGTCAAAATTTTGAGAAAATTAAGTAACAAAAAAAGTCAAAATTTTTAAAATAAAACTTTTGCGAAATGTGTATAATTTTCAAAGTCAAAATTTTGATAAAATAAAGTCACAATAAAAAAATCAAAATTTTGAAAAAAATAAAGTAAAAACTTAAAATTTTGAGAAATAAATTTAAAATTGTTAGTAAAGGTCAGACTAAAAGTTAATTTTTTTTTAAATAAAAGTGCTTTTAATAAATATTTATAATTTTTGGTAATAAAGTCAACATTTTGAGAAAAAGTTAAAATTTTGAGAAATAAAATTAAAAATTTTAGTAATAGTAAGATAAAAGAGTGCATATTTTTAGAATTAAAGTCCTAAAGTTTAAAATAAAAATCCTAATTTTAAGAAATAGTTATATATTTCTGGAATAGAAGTCCAAATTTTGACAAATAGTTATAAATTTTGGGTAATAAAGTAAAAATTTTAATTAAAGTCAAAATTTTGAGAAATAAAGTTAAATTTTTTTAGGATTAGTAAAAATTTTGAGAAAATAGTCACAATAAAATATCTAAATTTTGATAAATAAAGTTATAATTTTTAGTAGTAAAGTCAAAATTTTTAGGAATAGTAATATTTTTAGTAGTAAAGTCAAAATTTTTAGGAATAGTAATTTTTTTAGTAATAGTCAAAATTTTGAGAAAATAAGTCATAATAAAAATTCAAAATTTTAAAAACAATTGATAAAAAGTCAAACTTTACTAACGTTATTTTTTTGATAATAGTAAAAATGTTGAGAAAATAAAGTCACAATAAAATATATAAATTTTGAGAAATAAAGTTATATAGCAAAGTCAAAATTTTGACAAAAAAATCTAAATTTTAAGAAATAAAGATAAAAGTCAAAATTTGAAGGAATAGTAATTTTTTTAGTAATAGTAAAAATTTTAAGAAAATAAAGTCAGTAAAAATTCCAAATTTTAAGAAATAAAGTTATAATTTTTAGTGATAAAATCAAAATTTTGAGAAAGAAGTCAAAATTTTAAGAAAAAAGTAAAAATAAACAAAAAAACTAAATTTTGAGAAATAAAGTTATAATTTTTAGATAAAAATTCAAAATTTTGAGAAATAAAAAATTTCAACTTTAGTAGTAAAGTCAATATAAAAAAATTTTTGGGAAAATAAATTCACAATAAAAAAATCAAAATTTTGAGAAATAAAGTTATAATTTTAATAGTCATAATTTTGAGGAGAAAAAAAGGTCAAAATGTTGATAAATGAAGATACATTTTTTAGTAATAAAGTAAAAGTGTAAATTTTTAGAAATTCAAAATTTTAAAAATTGTTTTTCGACTTTTTCTCCAAATTTTAACTTTTTCAAAATTAAATATATAAACATTTTTATGTGGTACAAATACGTAATTTTAAGATGTTTTATTTTTGAATCGGGTCACTTGATCCTCAGGGTTATTGATCCGGATTATTTGATCTTAATTACCTGAATCACACCCTACGCCTCTAGGGTGACCTACATATTATTGTTGTACTTATTTTATTTTTGTACCTTTGTTTTTTAATGAAATAAAAAAACGTTTTAAAAACAATGTTTTATTTACATGAAATTTACATTATAATAATAATAATTATCTACTGATGGTCGATCAACCAGGTCCATCCACTCTTTCTTTGTTTTTAACTCTTATTTGTTTTAAAAAAACCATACAATTAATAATAAATAAATACGTTGTCAGAACGACAAGAACAAACAATAACACCCAACTTTAACGTCAAGTCAGGACGCGAAGTTGACCGCTTTGTCTATCAACTGTAACTCTCTAATCGGACATGAACAACATTGTAGAAACCGTTTCGTGGTAACCATACTACATTAGACAATCACATTTTTACAACGTTGAAACAACAAGTTAATAGTAAGTAATACGCTCGCTAGTTAAATTTATTTAACTCGAAAATAATTTTTAAAAAAAACAAAAATTTACTTTTCGAAGATTAGAGACTTTATTTATGACTTTATTCTACAACAATCTAAGCTGGAATGAATTTTTATAATATAATTTTAATGATAATAATAAATGCAAAGTTAACAGTTTGCGCCGTTTACGGTTTTATATTTTAATAGACTCGACGTTTCTTCTTATATAACTCCTCCCTCCCTAGGCGAAAACAATACTGATATGGGGTTGTTTTCGGGTTGGTGGTTTTCTTCCGAGAGATTTTGGTGATTTTTGTATTTCTTCTTTCGGTACCATACGTAGATAATAGTAGATACCAAGGCAATTACTATCGTTAGGCTGGGCACATTCCAGATTATGGGGTGGATTTCTTGTGGAATTTGGGTGGATTTTGCTATCTTCTGTAGTTCTTGGATGGCTTTGAAGTTTATTGAATGTAATTTCAGAGGAAGGTTTTGGTAAATTGAATTTGATTTTGACGGACTCCATTCCATTTTTGGCAATATTAGAGGGTTTCCAATTGCATTTTCTTCTGTGTTTTCATATAGGGAATTTTCTATTTTAATACTACATCCCTTGGGAATTTTGATAATTGTATTGACGTTGATTATGGCTATTTTCTTTCTTTCGCAGTTTATCCAGACTTTTACGGGAATTTTGGTAGGTAGTACTAGTAGGAATTTATTGTTAATTTGTTCTATTATGGGGTGATATAGAACTATTTTTTCGACTTTGCAGACTGATTTTTCGGCTCGAATCAGGGCTATGGCACAGGTGTCGTTTGTGACATCTTCATGGTGTTCGCAGAAAAAGATTCCCTCGATTTGTGGGCAAGGTTTATCTTCATATTGATGGAGTTCGGTACTGAGTACGAGGAAGGGACTGGGTGTTATGATTATGGAATTTTCATAGGGCAAAGGAATAATGTGATAGGTCAAGAAATCGCTGTTAATTAAAATAGGAATGTGAATAGCAAATATTATTTTTGAATTTTCGAATTTTACTTGTATACCTGCTAATTGGAAATAATTGTATGGATTTTTAAATTTAATGACTTTTGTTTCGCCCTGAATTATTGAAACATGTTCTATCAAATTTGTCAATTGTTTTAAAGGAATTATTGAAGTGTGTAAGCTACCTAAATGGGCAAATATAATAGCATTTTCCAAGTTATCTACGAAATTTATTAAATTTTGGCAATTCAAAATTATTTGATCTAGAGCATTGGGTAACCGTATATACATGAACATTTGATCGGTAAAATTTTTTGATTTGTTGCAAATATCATTAAGTCTCTCTTGTAACAGTAGCTGGTTTTTGTAAAGGTTATTTATTGTCTGATTATAATGGTTAATGAGCTGGGTGTTGAGAGAGGATTGTAGTTGTAATTGATGTGAAAATGAGTTTTGATTTTTAATTAAGTTTTGGATTTGAGTGTTATATTTAATTTCGTCTTCATGGTCTAGAGTGCCAAAAAGCCATTTACTGGCTGTTCCGATTCCGTCAAATAAGCCTCTTTTATTTCTAATATTATTATTATTTTTATTTTCGAAAGTTACAAAATTATTTAATTTTAATCTTGTAGTATTTAGCAAATATTTTGCGTGTTCGAACAAATTTATTACAAGTCCCACATCTTCGAACTTTGTAAAATTTAATGAGAATTCTAACCTATCGTAAAAACGTTCTATATTTCGCAATTGAGTTACTAATAAGTCCGTTTCAATGTAATGAAAAAATGTATGTTTTGTTTGTATTAATTTTGTTTTTCCTATATCTAAGGGTAATAAAGGGGTATTTAATTCTAATATTTCTACATCGCTACTTTTTATTACAACCGGAAGTGGAAGGCTGAGGATCAGGGGTATTATCGTCCACATTTCGATCGTTCTGTAAAGAAAGTCTAATATTAGCATATGGTTTTTTGACCTTTGATTTGTGTATAGTTCTATTTTTTGTTATTAATATTTTATTTCCAAGGTCTTTGTTTATTGAATGTTTTACGAAACGAGGCTTTGATTTATTTCTGGTAGCTTCTCTATTTTTTACAAATATTTCTTGTCCTTCAGTATATACCGTTGGATTTTCGCGAGTTTCGTTGCGATTTCCGATGACCTTTTCCTTTTGTTGTACCGTTTTGTCGAAAATATGCTGATAAAGTGTTTTTAGTCGAATTTTTCTTTCGTTTATATATTCGTTAATGAGATATTCGTCCGTTAAGTCAAATGGGTCAAGAGCTTTTGTATTGCCTAGAATAATGTCATATGGTCGATGTCCAGTCACGCTATGTATCGAGGAATTGTAACCTATGACACCGAACTGTACAATTTGTTTTATATGCATATTAGGGTGTTGCAGTTTTAAAACTCTACAGTTTTCTAAGAGGGATGAATGAAATCGTTCCACCGGACTGTTACTGTTTGAATTTTGGGGTGTCGTAAAATGGATTCTGATTTTATGTAATTTGCAAAATTCCTGTAGTAATTCGCTTTTAAATTCTGTTACACTATCGCTTACGATTGAATATGGAATTCCGAAGTGTGATACAAAGATACTTAAACATTCAATAATCGTTGCAGAATTTAGAATTGGCTCAATCACATACGCCTGCCCGTATTTTGAGAATGAGTCGAGGATTGTAAGAAATTTAGTTTTCATAATTTGGAAAACGTCTATATGAATAGTTTCGAAGGGTTTTGTGGGTGTAACTGTGAGTGAAAATTTAACTTTTGGAGGATGTCTGTCGTATTTCGCTTGATTACATATATCGCAAAGATTTATATACCGTGTGATATCTGAATTTAAGTCTGGCCAATAGTATTTGTTTCTCAAAGCAGTTTGTGTTTCGTTAATTCCGCGGTGGCAAGTTTTGGTTTCATGATGATATTTAATTAAATTTTCGCGTTCATCCACTTCTTGTACATCTGTTACGAATTTTCTTGATATAACTAGATTGTAACTATGGTTTTTAAAAGTGTTTTGTAAAGTCGTTATTAATAATGGTATTAGATCGATGGTGATTGTGCTATGAACATGTAGGCAGTAAAGTTTTTTTGGATCTATGTAATTTTTGAAAAGATTAATTATCTGACTACTGATTTCGTTGTTGGTGAGATAGGCCGTGATGCGAAGTTTATTTTCGAAATGTTTCGTATTGGTAACATGAAAATGTGTTTTCCCTTGTTTAATTATTATTTGTCTGTTGTAGGAATTTGTTAGATTTTCGGTAAATGGGATTTCTAGAATAGGGTTTTCTGCTGACGAATGAATTGTTTCGATGTCGTCATCAGGTGAGTTATTTTGATTGTCTAATTCATTTTGTTGAGTAACTATTATTTGATCGTCGTTAATACCTATGTGTTGTCGCGCTTGCTCTCTGTCTGTGTCTGTCAAGTTTATTGTACTTAATAATTCGTCAAGTTCATGATTTGCATCATCTATTGGCTCTATTAGATTTTCTAGAAAGTTTTTTGTTATTTGGTTAATGTCATCTGGTTCTCCTGACATTGATGAGTTATCTGAAAGGTTTTGGTTTTGTTCCGTAACATTTATTTCGATTCTGCTAAGCGCGTCTGCATTTTTATTTAAAGTTCCGGGTTTATAATGGATTTCATAATCGAATTCGGCGAGAGCTAGGCGCCATCTTATAAATTTTGAATTTGGTTCTTTCATATTAAAAAGATATTTAAGGGGTTTATGATCAGAAATTATATTTATCTTTCTACCGAACAGGTAACAGCGGAACGTTTTTAGGGCATAAATAATTGCTAACAATTCTTTCTCAATGGTGCTGTAATTTATTTCAGCGGAATTTAAGGTTCTTGAGGCATAGGCTATGGGTAGATCGCTACCGATTTTGCCTTGACTAAGTATCGCTCCGATGGCAAAGTTAGATGCGTCTGTAGTGACGTTAAAAGATTTTGTAAAATCGGGATATTGAAGTATGGGTGAATTTGTTAGAACAGTTTTACACATATTAAAAGCATTTAAAAATTCTTGGATATATTCAATTTTCGCCCCTTTCTTTAAACATTTGGTAAGTGGTTTCGTTAACATAGCGAAATTTTTGATGAATCGGCGGTAATATCCCACGAGCCCCAGAAATGATTTAATATCTTTGGCCGTTTTTGGCAATGGAAATTCTTTTATTGTTTCTATTTTAATAGGGTTAGGTTTTACGCCGTCCGGGGTTACTACATGACCGAGAAATTCTACTTCTTTTCTTAAAAATTCACATTTGTCAAGTTGGACTTTTAGTTTAGTTTCTCGTAAACGATTAAAGACTAATCTTAAATTTTGAATGTGTTGTTCTAAGGAAGAACTGAATACAATGATATCGTCTATGTATACGAGACAAATTTTGCCTTGAAGATTCCTAAGAACGTTGTCCATTACCCTTTGAAAGGTTGCTGGAGCATTCCTGAGACCGAAGGGCATGCGGGTGTATTCATAGTGGCCACTTTCTACGTTGAAAGCAGTTTTTTGTACAGACTTGGGATCCATCTCGATCTGATGAAATCCGGATGCCAAATCCAGGGTAGTAAAGTATTGGCATCGTCCTAATTTATCTAGGATGTCGGTTATATTTGGGATAGGGTATCTATCCTCTATAGTCTTTTCGTTTACTTTTCTGTAGTCAACCACTATTCTAACTTTCCTACGTCCGCTAGCGTCTGGACGCTTTTCGACGACCCATATTGGACTACTCCATGGACTTTGACTGGGCCTTATAATCCCATCTTCAAGCATCTTGGAAATTTGTCTTTGAACCTCGTTCTTGTATACAAATGGATAACGATATGACTTGACATAGACCGGACTTTCGTCTGTGGTCTTTATTTCGTGTTTTACTTGATTTGTAAAACTCAATTTTTGGTTCTCCCCGTAGAATAATTCGTTAAATTCGTTACATAGACTAATTAAAATGGTTTTTTCTTCAGAATTTAAATGATTTGTGCGTATTAGGTTTTCTATGTCCTCATCTAATTGTTCATTATTAAAATTTTGTAAAATATTTTCTATATGAAAAAATTCTAAATTATTTTTGTTTCCCTCTGTAAGTGGAAAAACTTTAATAGGTTCTGTTAGCGTAATAGTAATTCTTTTATCTGTATTGTTAACTATTTCTGTTTTCGCAAGGCCGTTACAAGATAAAGTCAATGTTTCTCGGAAATCAAGCTCTCCGTATTTCATTTCGGGTACAATTACCTCGCCGTTAGAATGATCTACCGGCACCTGCATAGCAACGATTTCGTATGCATCCACAGAAATTGTATAATGTTCCCTATTTATTTTATATAAAATTGGTATTTTTGTATCTTCATTTTTTAATTCATTTTTTACTAAATCTACTGTAAACTTCAGGTTACGTAATTCGTTTAATCCTAGTAGCCCGTCAAAATGATTATGGAATTTAAATACTATAAAGTTTAAGTTAATATTGGAATTAAATTCTTTAAAGGCAGGAATTTTAGCTTTATGTTCGGTTTGTTTTTTACAAATAGCTGTAATTATTAAGGTTGGGTCGTTGTAAATATTTTCTGGGAAATACTTCTCAACGATATTTGGACTTAACATACTAGACATACTACCCGTGTCTATAAGCAGCTTTAAGGGTGGATTTTGTATAACTATATATGGCAAATCCGCAGAATATGAATTGGAAAATATTTCGTTTATGTTCCTTGTTTTACTCTGGCTGTTTTCCGAAAATTTTCGGCACGCTGATATTCGAAATTACTAGGGTCAGAATTTATAGGAATTTGATTATTTTCTGAGTTTGAATTCATTTGATGATTCGGTAAATAACTTTCAAATTCGTATTCGATTTGATCGATAGGGGTTTCCTCAAATGAATTTTCAAAATCTATGTTATCTGTTTGAAATAGTTGTTGTGTTGCAAAATTTTGTTGATAGTTTTGTCTGGGTCTAAAAGTGTTTTGGGTGGTTGTCGACATGGGTTGTTGATAATTTTGGAAATTTTGTCTGGGTCTGAAGGTATTTCGAGTAGTAGTCGACATTGGTACTGGACTGTTTGGGGGTATTTGGCCCGTTGGGGCAAATGCATTTTTCGGTGGCCCGAATACCTGTCTATTTGTTGGATAATATCTATTAATCGTACGCGAAAACGTTGCGAAAACAGAAATAGTTAACAATACAGATAAAAGAATTACTATTACGCTAACAGAACCTATTAAAGTTTTTCCACTTACAGAGGGAAACAAAAATAATTTAGAATTTTTTCATATAGAAAATATTTTACAAAATTTTAATAATGAACAATTAGATGAGGACATAGAAAACCTAATACGCACAAATCATTTAAATTCTGAAGAAAAAACCATTTTAATTAGTCTATGTAACGAATTTAACGAATTATTCTACAGGGAGAACCAAAAATTGAGTTTTACAAATCAAGTAAAACACGAAATAAAGACCACAGACGAAAGTCCGGTCTATGTCAAGTCATATCGTTATCCATTTGTATACAAGAACGAGGTTCAAAGACAAATTTCCAAGATGCTTGAAGATGGGATTATAAGGCCCAGTCAAAGTCCATGGAGTAGTCCAATATGGGTCGTCCAAAAGCGTCCAGACGCTAGCGGACGTAGGAAAGTTAGAATAGTGGTTGACTACAGAAAAGTAAACGAAAAGACTATAGAGGATAGATACCCTATCCCAAATATAACCGACATCCTAGATAAATTAGGACGATGCCAATACTTTACTACCCTGGATTTGGCATCCGGATTTCATCAGATCGAGATGGATCCCAAGTCTGTACAAAAAACTGCTTTCAACGTAGAAAGTGGCCACTATGAATACACCCGCATGCCCTTCGGTCTCAGGAATGCTCCAGCAACCTTTCAAAGGGTAATGGACAACGTTCTTAGGAATCTTCAAGGCAAAATTTGTCTCGTATACATAGACGATATCATTGTATTCAGTTCTTCCTTAGAACAACACATTCAAAATTTAAGATTAGTCTTTAATCGTTTACGAGAAACTAAACTAAAAGTCCAACTTGACAAATGTGAATTTTTAAGAAAAGAAGTAGAATTTCTCGGTCATGTAGTAACCCCGGACGGCGTAAAACCTAACCCTATTAAAATAGAAACAATAAAAGAATTTCCATTGCCAAAAACGGCCAAAGATATTAAATCATTTCTGGGGCTCGTGGGATATTACCGCCGATTCATCAAAAATTTCGCTATGTTAACGAAACCACTTACCAAATGTTTAAAGAAAGGGGCGAAAATTGAATATACCCAAGAATTTTTAAATGCTTTTAATATGTGTAAAACTGTTCTAACAAATTCACCCATACTTCAATATCCCGATTTTACAAAATCTTTTAACGTCACTACAGACGCATCTAACTTTGCCATCGGAGCGATACTTAGTCAAGGCAAAATCGGTAGCGATCTACCCATAGCCTATGCCTCAAGAACCTTAAATTCCGCTGAAATAAATTACAGCACCATTGAGAAAGAATTGTTAGCAATTATTTATGCCCTAAAAACGTTCCGCTGTTACCTGTTCGGTAGAAAGATAAATATAATTTCTGATCATAAACCCCTTAAATATCTTTTTAATATGAAAGAACCAAATTCAAAATTTATAAGATGGCGCCTAGCTCTCGCCGAATTCGATTATGAAATCCATTATAAACCCGGAACTTTAAATAAAAATGCAGACGCGCTTAGCAGAATCGAAATAAATGTTACGGAACAAAACCAAAACCTTTCAGATAACTCATCAATGTCAGGAGAACCAGGTGACATTAACCAAATAACAAAAAACTTTCTAGAAAATCTAATAGAGCCAATAGATGATGCAAATCATGAACTTGACGAATTATTAAGTACAATAAACTTGACAGACACAGACAGAGAGCAAGCGCGACAACACATAGGTATTAACGACGATCAAATAATAGTTACTCAACAAAATGAATTAGACAATCAAAATAACTCACCTGATGACGACATCGAAACAATTCATTCGTCAGCAGAAAACCCTATTCTAGAAATCCCATTTACCGAAAATCTAACAAATTCCTACAACAGACAAATAATAATTAAACAAGGGAAAACACATTTTCATGTTACCAATACGAAACATTTCGAAAATAAACTTCGCATCACGGCCTATCTCACCAACAACGAAATCAGTAGTCAGATAATTAATCTTTTCAAAAATTACATAGATCCAAAAAAACTTTACTGCCTACATGTTCATAGCACAATCACCATCGATCTAATACCATTATTAATAACGACTTTACAAAACACTTTTAAAAACCATAGTTACAATCTAGTTATATCAAGAAAATTCGTAACAGATGTACAAGAAGTGGATGAACGCGAAAATTTAATTAAATATCATCATGAAACCAAAACTTGCCACCGCGGAATTAACGAAACACAAACTGCTTTGAGAAACAAATACTATTGGCCAGACTTAAATTCAGATATCACACGGTATATAAATCTTTGCGATATATGTAATCAAGCGAAATACGACAGACATCCTCCAAAAGTTAAATTTTCACTCACAGTTACCCCCACAAAACCCTTCGAAACTATTCATATAGACGTTTTCCAAATTATGAAAACTAAATTTCTTACAATCCTCGACTCATTCTCAAAATACGGGCAGGCGTATGTGATTGAGCCAATTCTAAATTCTGCAACGATTATTGAATGTTTAAGTATCTTTGTATCACACTTCGGAATTCCATATTCAATCGTAAGCGATAGTGTAACAGAATTTAAAAGCGAATTACTACAGGAATTTTGCAAATTACATAAAATCAGAATCCATTTTACGACACCCCAAAATTCAAACAGTAACAGTCCGGTGGAACGATTTCATTCATCCCTCTTAGAAAACTGTAGAGTTTTAAAACTGCAACACCCTAATATGCATATAAAACAAATTGTACAGTTCGGTGTCATAGGTTACAATTCCTCGATACATAGCGTGACTGGACATCGACCATATGACATTATTCTAGGCAATACAAAAGCTCTTGACCCATTTGACTTAACGGACGAATATCTCATTAACGAATATATAAACGAAAGAA
This sequence comes from Psylliodes chrysocephalus, assembly GCA_927349885.1. Taxonomy (NCBI): domain Eukaryota; kingdom Metazoa; phylum Arthropoda; class Insecta; order Coleoptera; family Chrysomelidae; genus Psylliodes; species Psylliodes chrysocephalus. Next base: position 15,602,616 of record OV651815.1, read on the forward strand.
AAATTCGACTAAAAACACTTTATCAGCATATTTTCGACAAAACGGTACAACAAAAGGAAAAGGTCATCGGAAATCGCAACGAAACTCGCGAAAATCCAACGGTATATACTGAAGGACAAGAAATATTTGTAAAAAATAGAGAAGCTACCAGAAATAAATCAAAGCCTCGTTTCGTAAAACATTCAATAAACAAAGACCTTGGAAATAAAATATTAATAACAAAAAATAGAACTATACACAAATCAAAGGTCAAAAAACCATATGCTAATATTAGACTTTCTTTACAGAACGATCGAAATGTGGACGATAATACCCCTGATCCTCAGCCTTCCACTTCCGGTTGTAATAAAAAGTAGCGATGTAGAAATATTAGAATTAAATACCCCTTTATTACCCTTAGATATAGGAAAAACAAAATTAATACAAACAAAACATACATTTTTTCATTACATTGAAACGGACTTATTAGTAACTCAATTGCGAAATATAGAACGTTTTTACGATAGGTTAGAATTCTCATTAAATTTTACAAAGTTCGAAGATGTGGGACTTGTAATAAATTTGTTCGAACACGCAAAATATTTGCTAAATACTACAAGATTAAAATTAAATAATTTTGTAACTTTCGAAAATAAAAATAATAATAATATTAGAAATAAAAGAGGCTTATTTGACGGAATCGGAACAGCCAGTAAATGGCTTTTTGGCACTCTAGACCATGAAGACGAAATTAAATATAACACTCAAATCCAAAACTTAATTAAAAATCAAAACTCATTTTCACATCAATTACAACTACAATCCTCTCTCAACACCCAGCTCATTAACCATTATAATCAGACAATAAATAACCTTTACAAAAACCAGCTACTGTTACAAGAGAGACTTAATGATATTTGCAACAAATCAAAAAATTTTACCGATCAAATGTTCATGTATATACGGTTACCCAATGCTCTAGATCAAATAATTTTGAATTGCCAAAATTTAATAAATTTCGTAGATAACTTGGAAAATGCTATTATATTTGCCCATTTAGGTAGCTTACACACTTCAATAATTCCTTTAAAACAATTGACAAATTTGATAGAACATGTTTCAATAATTCAGGGCGAAACAAAAGTCATTAAATTTAAAAATCCATACAATTATTTCCAATTAGCAGGTATACAAGTAAAATTCGAAAATTCAAAAATAATATTTGCTATTCACATTCCTATTTTAATTAACAGCGATTTCTTGACCTATCACATTATTCCTTTGCCCTATGAAAATTCCATAATCATAACACCCAGTCCCTTCCTCGTACTCAGTACCGAACTCCATCAATATGAAGATAAACCTTGCCAACAAATCGAGGGAATCTTTTTCTGCGAACACCATGAAGATGTCACAAACGACACCTGTGCCATAGCCCTGATTCGAGCCGAAAAATCAGTCTGCAAAGTCGAAAAAATAGTTCTATATCACCCCATAATAGAACAAATCAACAATAAATTCCTACCAGTACTACCTACCAAAATTCCCGTAAAAGTCTGGATAAACTGCGAAAGAAAGAAAATAGCCATAATCAACGTCAATACAATTATCAAAATTCCCAAGGGATGTAGTATTAAAATAGAAAATTCCCTATATGAAAACACAGAAGAAAATGCAATTGGAAACCCTCTAATATTGCCAAAAATGGAATGGAGTCCATCAAAATCAAATTCAATTTACCAAAACCTTCCTCTGAAATTACATTCAATAAACTTCAAAGCCATCCAAGAACTACAGAAGATAGCAAAATCCACCCAAATTCCACAAGAAATCCACCCCATAATTTGGAATGTGCCCAGCCTAACGATAGTAACTGCCTTGGTATCTACTATTATCTACGTATGGTACAGAAAGAAGAAATACAAAAATCACCAAAATCTCTCGGAAGAAAACCACCAACCCGAAAACAACCCCATATCAGTATTGTTTTCGCCTAGGGAGGGAGGAGTTATATAAGAAGAAACGTCGAGTCTATTAAAATATAAAACCGTAAACGGCGCAAACTGTTAACTTTGCATTTATTATTATCATTAAAATTATATTATAAAAATTCATTCCAGCTTAGATTGTTGTAGAATAAAGTCATAAATAAAGTCTCTAATCTTCGAAAAGTAAATTTTTGTTTTTTTAAAAAATTATTTTCGAGTTAAATAAATTTAACTAGCTGCAGTGTTTGAATGACCCACATTGTTCGAAAAAGGATGAACAGAGAAATTTACGTGAGAATAATGTTGACTTCGCGTCAACAATCTACTCGAAGCGTCAGCTCCAGTCTTAAGCGAACTAGAGAGAAACATAAGCGTGCCAGCCAAAAATTATTGTTCTCCCAGGCCCTCGAATTTAACTGAAGTAACAGAACACGGTGTGCGCGTCTTAGCCGTAGCTACATAATTATATTTGTGAATTATACGGAGATGTTTTTTTATTTTCAGGAAAATTCAAGTATTTTAATATATTTTTTTTTATGTTTAAAATATAATTTTGTGAACTGACCTTTGCAGACTTGATCTTAATCATCGAGCATTTGAACGTGAATTAGATCGAATGATAAAATATTTAACTGCATTTTTTTTTAATGTGAAAAGATTAAAATATAATTATATTTATAATCTTCAGATATTTAAAAACTTAATTATAGTTTTGGTTCAATACTTTTTAAATAAACAAAAAGCTATGCGATAATCAAATTAATGTAATTATAAATTATTTGTACAACTTAAAATTCACATGCTAGCATTTTTTAGAAGCTAAAGAACTCAGCTTTCTAATGGTTTAAAAATATGCAGGGTGTTCTATTTAAACAAGTCAAGTTATTTTTAGTTGAAAATAGTCAAATTTTTTCCTCGCCCTGTATAAATGGGAAAATTTACTAATGTAATTGGGTAAAAACTTTTCGAAATTTAAAACTCATTGGTCAAAACCGCACATTCTTATCTTATTTCTTTTTAGTCAATAATCACGTTTAAAATGTGTCAAATTATAGATGGGCACCTTGTATTTCTAAGATTATATAAATTCCTCCCTTAAAATATTGGGAAGTGGTAGTAAATAATTGAGGATTTTAATATAAACTAGCGGACCCGACAGACGTTGTCCTGTCTTAACTATGAATATTGATTTCAAATTCATATAATTAACTAAAAAAATATCTCAGAAACAAAGTGTTTATTATTCTAATATTAGGCGTGATAGCTCTGAACTAACGGTGATGTGCACTAAGAAATTCAGTTAGAAATAAATTAATTATTTTATATGTATTTTATCAATATAATAACTCCGATCGAAGCATTTGTTTTAAACGATATTCATCTTTGACGATATTTGCAGCACGTATTCTGTCAATGTTATAACAAACGCCATAAGGTTACATCAAAAAAGTTTGAATTGTAAAAGCGCTATGATTACATTAGAAATAATTTAATACGGTGGTTAAGTATTCTTAAATTTTCTAATTTTCCGCGCAATTTTCTTGTTTTTTCTTTCATAAGAACCTTCTCTTGACAATAACAAATACAACAAAAAAATAATTAGCGAAATCAGTCCAGCCGTAAACGCGTGATGCCGTGACCAAGGGAAATAGGGATTCATTTTTATATATATTCTTAAATTTTCTAATTTTCTGCGCAACTTTCCTAATTTTTCTTTCATAAGAATCTTCTCCTGACAATAACAAACAGAACGAAAAAAGAATTAGCGAAATCAGTCCAGCCGTTCACGCGTGATTCCGTGACCATGGGAAATAGGGATTCATTTTTATATACAGTGTGGAAACCACTTATGGAATAAAATTCTTTATGTCATTATTTTAGAAAATTATAAAAAATGCCGAGACATGTCAACTTTTGAATTGAGTTGTGCGTTATGTAAACATAAATTCACGCAAGTATGCCATAGTCGGTGTTGTTTTTTTTTAATGAAACATCCTGTATATTTGCATACATACATTATTCAGTTTGTTGGAATCGGTTCATTAAGAGGATTTCAAAAATATGCAAATATACAGGGTGTTTCATTAAAAAAAAAAACACCGACTATGGCATACTTGCGTGAATCACCCTGTACATTTAAATTTATGTTTACATAACGCACAACTCAATTCAAAAGTTGACGTGTCTCGACATTTTTTACAATTTTCTAAAATAATGACATAGAGAATTTTATTCCATTAGTGGTTTCCACACTGTATATTCTTAAATTTTCTAATTTTTCGCGCAATTTTCTTATTTTTTTTTTCTTTCATAAGAACCTTCTCCTGACAATAACAAATACAACAAAAAAGAATTTGCGAAATCGGTTCAGCCGTTCGCGCGTGATGCCGTTACCAAGGGAAATAGGGATTCATTTTTTATATATATAGAAGATATATGGAAGAAAGAGAAATGCTGTTTTTATGGTTTTTCCGGCAATTATTCTAATTTTTCTCAGCTTTTAAACCTTCCCTATACCTCCACGAACATTTCAAGACCAAGATAAGATAAATCTATTCAGCCGTTCTCGAGTTTTAGAGAGACTAACGAACAGCAATTCATTTTTACTTTCCTATCTGTGTGTGTGTGTGTGTGTGTGTGTGTGTGTGTGTGTGTGTGTGTGTGTGTGTGTCTGTGTCTGCGTCTGCGTCTGCGTCTGCGTCTGCGTCTGCGTCTGCGTCTGCGTCTGCGTCTGCGTCTGCGTCTGCGTCTGCGTCTGCGTCTGCGTCTGCGTCTGCGTCTGCGTCTGCGTCTGCGTCTGCGTCTGCGTCTGCGTCTGCCTCTACCTCTGCGTCTGCGTCTGCGTCTGCGTCTGCGTCTGCGTCTGCGTCTGCGTCTGCGTCTGCGTCTGCGTCTGCGTCTGCGTCTGCGTCTGCGTCTGCGTCTGCGTCTGCGTCTGCGTCTGCGTCTGCGTCTGCGTCTGCGTCTGCGTCTGCGTCTGCGTCTGCGTCTGCGTCTGCGTCTGCGTCTGCGTCTGCGTCTGCGTCTGCGTCTGCGTCTGCGTCTGCGTCTGCGTCTGCGTCTGCGTCTGGGTCTGTGTCTGTATCTGTGTCTGTGTGTATGTGTCTGTGTGTCTGTGTGTCTGTGTATGTGTCTGTGTGTATGTGTCTGTGTCTGTGTCTGTGTCTGTGTCTGTGTCTGTGTCTGTGTCTGTGTCTGTGTCTGTGTCTGTGTCTGTGTCTGTGTCTGTGTCTGTGTCTGTGTCTGTGTCTGTGTCTGTGTCTATGTCTGTGTCTGTGTGTCTGTGTGTGTCTGTGTGTTTGTGTCTGTATCCACCATAACTCATGAACCGATACAAAGAAAAACACCAAATTTTAAACTTAAGCTTTATTCCGATATCCAACGAACTGATTAGATTTTGGGCGGAGTCGGAACATCTGGGGGGGTACTTTATAGGTGGTCATTTTTATATTTTATGGAATATGTCTGTTATTTACGTTTGGAGAAGAAAATTCTTCAAATAAAAGTTACTAACAATATATTTATCAATATTTTTTGTTCTAAACCAAATTGTCCTAAAATGGTCCGTATTCGAGAAATTTGACAAAATGTAAAAAAAATATTTTTTTATAAAAAATTTTTAAATAAAAGTTGTTTGTAATATAATTCTCTATAATTTTTGTCCTATACATAATTTGTCTAAAATGGACCGTTTTTAAGATATTTGAGAAAATGTGTAAATTTCGAATTTTGAAGAAAACTCAAAAACGGATAGAGAAAAAACATTACATTTTAAACTTAAGTTTTATTTCGGCCTGACGTAAAATGATTAGATTTTGGACAAAGTCGGAACATCTAAGGGAGGTACTTTATGGGGGACTTAGACAGTCCAAAAGATTCATAGAGGGGCCATCCACGAGCAGACAACACTAACTGCTAAACCTTAGCAGAAGCGAACTCAAGGCCGTAATAGGACTCCTTACGGGACACTGCGGCCTTAGAAGACACCTACATCTCTTAGGGATATCTGATGACTCCCTATGTAGAATATGTGAAGAGGAGGACGAAACTTCTATTCACATACTATGCCACTGCCGGAACCTTAAATGGGAACGGGAATGGCACTTCGGGGTACAATATCCGGAACCTGAAGAAATCGCGAAAGCGCCCATCAGACATATTCTTGAATTCATCAAGAAAATCAATCTGATGGGATAGAAACTGTGAGGGGTACAATAAGCCTAGAGCTTCAGTACAAGTGGGCTTTGAACCACACCCTAATTTAGATGATGATGATGATGATGATGGGGGGTAATTTTATATTTTATGGAATATATCTGTTATTTATGTTTGGAGAAGAAAATTGTTTAAATAAAAGTTACTTCTAATATTATTATCTATAATTTTTGCTTTATGTCAAAATTTCCTGAAATGGTCCGTATTCGAGAAATTTGACAAAATGTGCAAAATTCTGATTTTTATGAAAATTGTTGAACTAAAAATTGTTTGCGATATCGATCTCTATCTTTTTGTTTTTTACGTGATTTTTCTAAAATGGACCGTAACAGAAAAATTGGAGGAATAGTGCCAAATTTAAATTTTTCAGTGTTTTCGTTTTCAATGAATATCTATAGAAAAATGTTTCGAGTTATATGTATGTGGAAAATGTATATATTTATTTTGTCCTCTAAACATTTATAGAGGTGCTGCAATAGGTTGTACAAAATAACCGGAAAAAGCCTGTAATAACTAGATAGGAAAGTCATGTGTTGGACACATCAGATTTTTATTTTTATTAGAATACACCTTTCTGAAAGTTTCGGCAAAATTTTTCATGAGTATTCCAAGAATTGTCTCAGTAATTGATTAACGTTTCGAATATCTACATCAGTGTCATCTTCAGGATAGTTTAAATCATTCCACAAATTTAAACAGTAAACCTATTGTGATCTTGATGATTGATTAACGTTTCGAATATCTACATTGGTATCGCCTTCAGGATACTTTGAATCATTCCACAAATTTAAATTATTAACCTATTTATTTCAGATTTTTATTTTTATACTTTATCAGTAATTTCACTAAAAAAGAATCACTTTACTGCTCGTTAGGTTATCTTTAACAACGATACCGATTCCCCTTTGTAACTTCTTTCTGGAATAAATACTTTGTTTCATTTCTGGATGGTGTAATTTTAACATAATTCCCCTGTATTTTTTATGGTTTAATTTAATGCGATTATTCTCTATATGTACAATTTCTTTTGTATAAAAAATGTAGGGACTTATCTTTAATTTACTTATTTAGATAAGGCATAATATATATGTACATAATTTATTCAAATCTATCTTTATCAGATTGATATTTAAATTTCACGTATAAAAAAATGCAATTTTGTTAGATTAATCTCAGTTATATAAAATAATTATAAGGTGGTTCTAAAATACTGAAATAAGTGATGGAGTTAAATATTGACCATAAAGAGTTAATTGAAAAAACAGCAAAAGAAAATGGCTTTGGACATTTTGAATATGACATTGAACCAGGGTCAAATAAAGGTGATAATTTCTTAGGTATTATAAAGAGGGTAACAATTAAAGATGGCGTAAACAAATTACCTCTAATATTAAAAATTGCCCAGTCTTCTGAAATTTTAAGAAAAATACAACCTACACGAGCCTATTTCTTAAGAGAAATATACATGTATGAAAAAGTTTTCGAAGAGTACTCAGCATTCGAAGAAGAAAATTGTGTTGCAAATAAATTCAAAGCTCATGCTAAGCTGTATGGTATGTGCGATAAAGACGGAAGTGAGAGTTTACTACTTGAAGACATGAAAAATAACAATTATCTGATGAACAACAGAAAAACTATTATGAACCCAGAACACATAAAATGTGTACTTAAAGAATATGCGAAATTTCATTCCATTGCTTTGGCAATGGGGCACAAAGAACCAGATCGTTTTAAGAAAATATCCAAATATTTAGAGGAAGATGTTAATGCGTTGGATTCTAAAGAAAGACAGAAAGACACGGTGGAGTTAACAAATGCTATATTAAAAAATGCCTTTAAAGCTGTCGAAGGAGATGTTGGAGCAACTGAGGCATTAAAAAAGTATTCAACTTATTTACTAACCGATGTCATACAAAATGTTAATCCAAAAGATAATATTGTTATCACTCATGGAGATGGTTGGTGTAATAATTTATTATTTAAATACGAGGTAAATTAATATTTATTATTATTTGTCAAAAAAAAAATTAAGTACCATGATTACTGCTATGATTTTTATGATTACTGAGGCCCTTAGTATTTCATTGGTCAGTGGCGGTTCGTAGTAATTTAAAATGGGTGTTCACTTTTTCCAATAATTTTATCATATGTTTCGGATCAAAAGTTTGTACAAGAGTCAATACCGTTGTTTTTTTTTATTATTTGAGTTTGTATTAAGTGTAGTTATTATTATCATCAACATCATACTGCTTTCAAGCACTACAACTATTAATAAATGAATATTTTAGTTAGTGTGATATTTGTTTTGCTTTTAATACGTTGAAAACCATCTATAAACATTATTAGTTATTAAACTGACTTTTCTTCATAATTTGAGATTATTTTTAAATATATGTAGAAAGCTTGACATTGATTTTTGTGTAAAAAAATTATATGAAACTTTACTTATCATTTTTTAGTTTTTATTGTAAGTTTGATCATTTTCACAATTTGTCACAGATGTCAAATAAAAAACATATTTTTTAAATACCTTTTATTGGCAAATAAAATAAGAACTAAAATGTTTATTTTATAAGATCAGTCCCATCACAATACATATTATTACACAGACACAAACTAGAATAAAGATATATAATGCCTGGCATTTTAAATGATACTCTTCGCAGTTTAACAGACCCCTTAACCCCCATTTTTAAGCAGATTGTTTTCACAATCAATAGGCCTCATCTCCTTATAGACCACCCCTTAAATCCTCCATATTTAATCAATTTTTTTTTATAATGAAAGAGCTTCTTCTCCTTTTAGAGATTGATGTTTGCTAAAACATTCAAGTTTTTCAGTTAGAATTTTTTTTTTATATTTTAACCCCCTCCCCCCTTAACTCCCCAATATATTCATATTTTTTTCAGTATCAATAGGCTTTATCTTCTTATAAAACTTCATTTTTACTAAAAATTTCATATTGATATTGCTTTTCGTTTTTAGTTTAGAATTTTTTTTTAATTTCAACCCATCTTAACCCCCTATTTTGAATTAGATTTGTTAAAAATCAATGGGCTCTGTCCCCTTATAGAACTTGATTTTTGCTGGTGTAATGGTGTAATTGAGAATATCCTCTCAATTCATTCGCCAATAGTTGGATAAATATATGAATAATAAAATAAAAAGATTTATTTATATCTATCCGAGACGTCTTGTTAAAATTAAGGTATATTGTTTTGAGTACTCAGAATAATATTTACAAACTGGTTGTAAATAAAAGAAACAAAAAGTATTCTTAAAACTAAATCATTTAGAAAATAAAGAAACAAAAAAGCTTGTAAAAACATTGTACTTTACCGAATGGCACCTGTGACAATCCCAATCCTGAGCAGTGTATAAAAAAAATATTTTATATTAAAAAAATCACATAAGGCATGACAGCGCTAATTTTGTTTGCCCTTAAAGTTTTCCAGATAATAACATATTCAAATATATCTTAATATATATATCGTTAACGGGAAACATTTTTTTCCTCTTAACATCGCACAAAAACATCTACACACGATTAGTAGGTAAAAATCATTAAAAATATTAATCAATTTTTGCTGATTTAAGAATTTATTTGTATGCCTATTGTTGTGATTCATTTTTACAGGTTGTCATAGAAACGACAAAAAAACTACTATGATTATGATTTAAAAGAATTGTCTAACAACAGTTTATAATTATTATTGAATATCTCTGCCAAAGTTAGATATAGTACAGTATGTCGCTAATGTATGGAATAAATTCATTATAATGGAAGTAGTTGGTTTTTCGAAAAAATGCTCGGACAGGTTAATTTTGTTTACTCAAAGCGCAATTTTTTAAATAGAATTCAATTTTCCCCCACCTCCCATTTTTGGGCAGTGACGTCATTGACAATTTTTTTAAATAGTAACCCCAATTTTTTTTTCTTGATTTTAATAGATCTTGCAATTTTCTACTCGGAAACATAATATTTGAAATATCTGACATAATAATTTTTTTTGAATAAAAGTCATTTAAAGATCAGGTACATAAATTTTATTTTATTTTGAAACACAATAAATAAATAAAAGATTATTTGTAATTAAGTGCTTCATCTTAAATAATAATAATAAAAATAATAATAATAAAAAGAATTTAATGACAATTTCACAAATTCTTTTTTATTATTATTATTATTAATAATATTATTATTTTGTTTAATTAAGCACTTAATAACAAATAATTATCTTTTATTCATTTATTGTGTTCTCAAAATTAAATAAAATTTATGTGTCTGATCTTTAAATTACTTTTATTCAAAACAAATTGTTATGTAAGATATTTCAAATATTATGTTTCCGAGTAGGAAATTGCAAGATCTAACAAAATCAAGAAAAAAATATTGGGGGTACTATTTAAAAAAATTGTCAATGACGTCACTGCCCAAAAATGGGAGGTGGGGGAAAATTGAATTCTATTTAAAAAATTGCGCTTTGAGTAAACAAAATTGACCTGTCCGAGCATTTTTTCGAAAAACCAACTACTTCCATTATAATGAATTTATTCCATACATTAGCGACATACTGTATATTACATTACGAGTGTGGAAAGTGACATTTTTCACACGAGTGGGAAATATTGTCGCACGAGGCACAAGCCGAGTGCGACTATCACACGAGTGTGGAAAATCACTTTTCACACAAGTGATGTACAATATTTTTCCTACGACCACAAAATATTTACATCAAAAAATGTAAAACCAGGTTATTATAATAATTAAAATGTATTTAAAAAAATAATCAAAAACAATCGTATTTATTCAATTTTCATATTTTTTAAACAAAAAAAAAAATTAAGAAACAAAAAAAAATAAAAAAAAAACTAAAAAAGTCCTGGCCCCGCCAGGATTCGAACGCGGTCGTTCGCCAGGTCTCTCAATAGGCAATTTTGATAGTTTGATGCTCTAACCAACTGAGCTAACAGGCCTTTCGTCAATTGAATGATCTAATCGGTTATATGTTTAACCAGAATAAAAAGCAAACAATCTTAGTTATTTTAAAATTACTTTAATAATAATTGTTAAAGATAAATATCTAAGATCTAATTTACAACAATTTCAATAATTTAACAATCATATCGATTTTAGTATTAATATGGACATTACATCGATCAAAATAGAAATTATGGGTTTGACATTTTATGACAGCTGCTGCGGAAAGTAACATATTCTCACTCGGGTGGAAAGTAAATTCGTATTCATACGCGTGTGATATAGGGCACTTTCCATAGGACTATATAGTGTGATATGTGTCACTTTCCTAAGTGGTCGTAGGAAAAAAATATTAATAATTCAGGTTTAAAAGCTAGATTCACAATGAATTAGGATTGTAATTTTCAGAGAAAACACCACCTGTAAAAGGTCTTTACAAAAACATACCACATATTCCTTAGACCAAAATAAGTCGATTTAAGTAAAATTACCTTAGTACAAAGTTGTTTCGTTTGGGCTCTAGAGGGCCTTGAAGTTACAATTTTTAAATCGTTTTTCCCATATAAATTTAAAACGGCATATGCGATTTTGCTAAAATTTGGTATATTGGTAGAGTTTTATGTAACAAAAAAAATGGTATTAAAATTTTGTCCGATAATAATACATAGGCGTAGAACTTGATTTTTTAAATAATTGCACCTTTAAAAATTCTATGCCAATGGAAGAAAAGGAGTTTGAGTATGAAATTTAGATTGCGCAACTCATTTACTTTAAAAAACGTACTCTTGATAAGACTCGATTACTCTCATGGTTTTGACGAAATTTGCATTTTAGTAATTTTAGAACATAAACAATAATTATTAAAATACAAACTTTGTCAAAACCATGAGAGTAAATCGAGTGTTATCAAGGGTACTTTTTTGTAGTAAATGAGTACCCAATCCAAATTTCATACACAAACCCCTTTTCTGCCATTGGCGTAGAATTTTTAAAGGTGCAATTATTTAAAAAATCAAGTTCTACGCCTATGTATTATTATCGGACAAAATTTTATACGATGAAAAACATAAAAATGTACTTTTTTCATATCTTCTTTAACACCTCTAATCGAGACTTTTAACAAAAATACTCGATTCTTGCCATGTACGAATTTTTGAGGAATATTAATTATTTGCCTGCAATACGTATACAAAAACATTTATTGTTGGTTTCCATAGTTTCATCTAAATAAAAATATTGTCAAGTTTTAACACCTAATCTTTTGTTAACGATTGAAAGTGTTCTATCTGACTCAATAATTAAAAAAACAAATGCGTGGTTTACTAATATGGCTGTACAATATACCAATGCAGAATATACCGATATGTTACTGACATTAGGATTTTGTGAAGGAAATGCTCAAGAGAGTGTCAGGGTGAGTAGAGGTTGGGACACTTTAGACCGCATCTGGACACACCGCAACCGGCAATACACGGTCTAATTCCAAGGCAACCCACAATACACGGAATACAGGCATCGCGGCCTGCTACATCTGGTCTAGATATTGAGCATCATAGGTGTCAGATTGGTATATTAAGTTTGTATAATTATTAATGGATTTTAGAATCCAAGATGGCGGCCGTCGTTCTCTTGTTCTGATACTGTAACCTATTGAGAGAAGAAGATTTTAGGGTTCGTAGAAATTCTTGGGGTTGTTGAAAATAATATGGGGAGGATGTTTAAGGGTTGCAGTCTAAAACAACAAAGGGGTGTCTTTAAAATTAACATGTTAATATTGTGTTCCAGATATATTCAACTAAAAGATTAAATAATCTGGATTAATAATTTCCGGTAGACTGAAAGTAGTCCAAAGGGCATTAATGTATATCTCCGCTATTATTGGTCAGATTCAAACGGGGGAGTATTGGGGAAAGAAATCTCTATTAATGCTGAAGAGAAAAATCATGCGAAGCCGTAAGGACTCAAGCATGTATCTTGATTATTATTGGTCGGACTTAAACAAGAAAAATGACATTGGTTTAGATTAATATTGAAGAAGAAAACTCCTTGTTATAATTATTAATGGATGTTAGGTGTAAGAGATTTTCATCAATTAACAGGTTGTAAGGATAAAGATAAGAAGGGTCAAAGGATAAAAATATGTTTACATAATTATTAAAAAGTCTAGAGTTTGGAGGGTTGCAGGGTTGCAACTTAGGTAAGAGGTGTTAAAGTTTAACGGGATTATTAGTATTAAAATGTTGGGAATTTTGAGGCATGAAGGTTTGTAGATATTGTTATTATCGGTAATGCAGATTTCATACTTATCGATTAATTTGAAGTTAATTACTGTCTACATCAGCACTTAAAAATTTTAAAAAATCAAATTATACTATAGGCTTGTAATTAGACTTAGCCCCTCAGTAGCACTTAGGTCTCATCGGCACCATTGCACATCCTCCTCATCTCATCATACAAACTACATATCTTAACCCTGAATGGGAAATATTCAAAATTTTAGAGTTTTGGAGGTTAGATGTAAAAAGGGTCAAAGGTTTAAACTATTTCTAATAACTATTAAAAAGTCTAGAGTTTGGAGGGTTGGCAGGGTTGCAACTTAGGTGTTTAAGTCTAAGGTTATTATAAGTATTTAAATGTTTTAAAACCCTAAGGTTAATGTTATTATTATCGGTAATGTAGATTTCATACTTATCGATTGGTGAAGTTAATTACTGTCGGCAGCAGCACTTAAAATTTCAAAAATAAAATTAGAAGCTTGTAATGGGGTTGCCCCTCATTGGTACTTAGGCCTCATCGGCACATTGTACATCCTCCTAAGCTTATCAATCAGCCTACATATCTTACCCCTGAATGGGAAATATTGTAAGTTTCAGTGTTTTGGATGTCAGATGTAAGAAGGGTCAAAGGTTAAGACTATGAAGACTGTGAAGTAGTGAAATAAAAATTGATAATGATCCAAAATGTTATTAATAAAATAATTTGAAGGTTAATGTAAAACAACTGTTTGAAGGAAGTTATTTTAATATCAGAGTATATCGACAACCTATTCGGCTTGAAATAGGTCACCAAAATAAAAATTGTAAAAATAGAAAAACGTTTTAAATTACTAACCCATTAAAAAAATCAACAAAAATTGATTTAAAAATTAATAAATACACAAATGTACTTCTTTTTTCTTTAAAAGTTGAGAGAATGTATTTTTACAGTTTCTAGTATATGAATAATCAACCCTATAAAATCATTAAAGTATATACCAATATTACTGCTTTTTTAAATTGTATATTAAATTAACATACCATAGAACTAAATCTGGAAGAAATTTCAGCTTGAGAATTATAAGTTTAAACTCAAAGGTTTTATTTCATATCTATTTTAACTGATTACCACGAATACAGTACTTAAGTGCAAAATTTGAATTAGTTTTATAAATGTATATTATGTAGTTTTAATTTATACAAAATCAACAAGAATATTGATTTATGAAATTAACATATAAAATATTCCCCAGTACTATTATTCATACAAAATAATTTTATCCACTGGCTCTAATTTCTTCATACTTTTTAACTGCTTGTCCTCACCTCATAATTTTTTCTTACAATCCTGCATTTTCTTAGATGAAGTTGACTATCTTTCAAAGATTTCTCCAGTCTAACCATTTCGTCCTCTGATGCTTCAAATTTCAAAAAATCAAATTATAACCGTGTAATTAGGGAAGAGGGTTACCCCTCAGGAGCACTTAGGACTCATCGGCACCATTGCGCATCCTCCTCATCTCATCAACCAACCTAAATATCTTACCCCTGAATGGGAAATATTTAAAATTTTAGAGTTTTGGATGTTAGATGTAAGAAAGGTCAAAGATTAAAACTATTGTTAATAATTGTTAAGAAGGCTAGAGTTTGGATGGCTAACAGGGTTGCAACTTAAATAAGAGTCAATATTAATTTTCTGTTGGATTAGTAGATCATTTTGAACATTACCAAGAACGTCCAACTTTAATGATTGATAATTTTTGCCCAGTACAACTTTAGTAGTAATGTTAGGTCTAACCACCCCTGTTTGTGCTACATGTCTATACTAACGTTACAAATGCTACACATAACCTTTAATATTATAAGCAATCATAAGTAATAAAATTATATTCAAATAGAATTTAAAATATACTTATGTAAAAGACAATACATGTTTATAAAAAATATTTAGGACTTTGTTACTATTGGTTAAGTAAAATTGTTTATTAAAGAACAAAAATACTTTTAACAACAAGCACCAACGGGAAGGTTGTAACAATAGCTTGTCAGGATGGGATGGGGTAAAAAGGATGGGTTTTTTTGGTAAAATACAGGAACTTTTGGCATATGCGCTAATAATGTCTAAACTTAAAATCTTAGATTATTTAAACTTTTTGTTGTTTTATTTAAACAAAATCAAACGACACTTAATTTGATAAAATATGGCCAAATATGTAATTAACGTAGTTGTTGTTATTTGATAAGAGCTAATAAATCTTATGATCTTAAACTTGAAAACTAATAATAAAAATATAGGATTATTACCGTATAAATTTATTGCAAGGTCAGATATTGCTATCACCATAATCACAAATTTTAAAGGTTTTATTTTAATCTTCCACATACCTATTTCGATATTGTTTTCATAACGATTTATTATTTGATAACAAGTTTATACATTTTCACGTTGGCCAGGAAAGATAGGGACAGTCATAATAACATAGTTTTGTAAACTAAAAAAAATATATTTCTATAGGTTTTATTTGACAACAATAACTTTACGTTCTGTCACGATAAATTGCCTCTTACATTTTAATATTGTTATTTTGCCTCTTTTATATTGTTTTTTATTAATTTTTTATATTTGCCTTTTTTAGGTTAAGTTACATATGGGTCTTTTTTGTATATGGGCCTTTTTTTTGTATAAGGGTCTTTTTTTGTATATGGGTCTTTTTTATATATGGGTCTTTTTCGTATATGGGTCTTTTGTTATTATTGTTTTTTTAAATCGTAATTTTCGTATATGGGTCGTTTTTTTGTATTGTTTTGCCTCTTTTATATTGTTTTTTTATTAATATTTTTATATTTGCCTCTTTTAAGTTAAGTTTAACATGGTCTGTTTTTGTCAATGGGTCTTTTGATATTTTTAAATCGTAATTTTCGTATATGGGTCTTTTTTCTTTATTGTTTAGCCTCTTTTATATTATTTTTTATATTTGCCTCTTTTAAGTTAGGTTAGACATGGGTCCTTTTTATATGGGTCTTTTGATATTTTTTTGTTTTTTGTTTTTATATTTTTATTTGTCTATTGTTTAGTTAACTATTGCCTCTTTAAAATATCTCTATAGTTTACATAACTACTTACTTTTTGACCTTTAGGATAGGAATCGAAGGAAGAAAATAATTGTAAAAAGAGTTAGTTTTTATTGAGCAATTGATTCAAATTTTTTGTTTTTATAACCGTACGGTACAGAATCGTAATTATCAATACGTTTTCGTTTGGTAAAATTAGTACGAAAGACCTTTGTTACTTCTTTGGTAACAACAGTATGATCAGTATTTCTTAAGATATTTTTAGTTGAAACATATTCGTTAGGGGCTTCATTAAGTACCATATCTCTTAGTTTTTCAAAATTTACTAGCTCGCTCGTATTATAATTTAAGGTGATTCCTTTTACTTTTATTAGGTCCAGTGTTTTATTCTTTGCTGTAGAATACACACGGTACGCATATAATTTTGGGCCACCAGAGACAAAGTCTGTAATATAGCTACCGTCTCCATATTCAGCCAATTCATCGGTCAGCTAAAAATATTTTTCTATTATTACCTTTAACAATTAACTGACCTTTAAGATTGTCCTTATATTTTTGTTCTTTTAACATTGTATGTATAATCTTTCACATGATATATTATTTTAAAACAATCTGATAATTTGCTAATAAATAGACCAAAAAATTAACATTTTTTATTGGTTTTCCAAAATACCTAAGGCAAATATCGAAATAATATCTAACATCGAATTAAAAAAATCCAATGGTTTTAGAAGGAAACAACAATACTAAAAGAAGTTGGTTTACAAAAAGTGCAAGAGAAAGTTGATAATAACGTAAGTTCATTTATTTGAATTTATTTTCTTTACGTTATAGCCATTACTAAACTATTATTAAATTTTAACTATTTTTGTTAAATATTTTTAAAATGTAAAACCCAAAATTTTTATTATTGATGGCGATATTTTAGATTTAACAGATGAGTTAGAAGAAATGACAAAATTTTTGGATTTTTCCGAAATTATGAATCAAAACACTTCTCAACAAACGTCCATAAAACCTGATCAATTTTCAGATGAACTAAATCTAGATCAACAATTAATAGGGAAGACAAAAGATTATCATCTACCAATATGTGAAGAACAGAGATCTCCAGAAATTTAAAAATATTAGTAAGTTACAAGAAATTTCTATTTAGATTTTTATTTAAAATTATTTAAATTTTGCAGAAACATCATTTACAAAAATCAGAAGCGCTCAGTAAACAAGTCTTATCTACCCCTCTGCAAAAACAAGAAATTTTAGAAACTCTACCATTTCCGCAGAACCCACAACTATCTAAATCTATAAAAATAAAACAATCAACTAAGTCAGAAGTTCCCAAACCAATTTCAGATGAAGTAATAGAAAAACTTATGTTTCACTTGAATTTTTAGTACAATTTTTACTATGAAAAAGTTCAAGCAATATGTTTGCTAACTGAAAAATTGGAGTATATTACAAAATAATTTAAAGAAAAAGAAAAGAATAAGAAACAAAAGGAAACGGAATTGGAAAAGCTGAGAAAAAGCACAGAAGAGACGATGTTTGAAAAAATAAAATAAATGAAATATATATAAAATGAATAATATTTTTGTTTTGTCTATTAAACATTTTATAAAATTAAAAAAATTAGTCGATTTGACATATAAAGACAAAAAAGTTTCTCTTTTATGTTTAAATCTATCCCTTTTTTGAGTCTAAAAATAACCAGTATTAAATTAATAATTTTAAATTATTTATGCTATAAATATCGCTGGTTTTGAAGTTAAAACATTCAGCTACAAAATATAATTTAAAAAATAGCCATTTATAAAAAGTAATCCTGCTATAAATATTTGCTTTGAAGATTAAATATATATCTACAAATATATTATTAAAAAATAAAATATAAAAATAGGTATTTATAAAAGTAGATATAAAATAGCCATTTATAAAGATAGTTTTAAAAATAGACACTTTTAAATAAACTATAATAAAAAATTTATTTTAAAATAATTCTAAAAATAAAATATAAAAATAGATATTTTGTAAAAATAGTACTTTTAAAATAGATTGTTTTAAAATAGGTCTTTTTATTTATTTATTTAAAGATAAATAAATATAAATGAATAATAGTTTTGTTTTACTAATCTTTAGGAAACTAAAAATTAGTCTAAAAATAGATTAAAAGATAGAATTAAGAGCAATACTGATCTGAAACGAGAAAACAGATATTTTTTATGTTTAAAATATCTTTTATTAATCTAAAAATAATTAACATAAAAATAACATATTTTTTAAAGTAATTCAGATATAAATATCTGCATTGAAGTTTAAATATACATCTATACTATCAAGTTCAAAAAACAAATTATAAAATAATAGACATTTATAAATAGACAGACATTTATAAAAGTAGCTATTATAAAAATAGTTTTAGAAAATAGATTTCTAAAAACGTATCTACTATTTTAAGGGAAATCATGCATACAAATTATAGAGAATATCATTATATGAACAAATTTCTTAAAACATTGAATTTTGCACTTTCTGTCAAATTTTTCTAAAACGGATCTTTTTTAGGAAAATGATGTAAGAAGCAAAAATTATAGAGAATAATATTGCAAACAACTTTTATTTAAAGAAGTTGCTTCTCAAAATGTAATAGCAGACATATTCCCTAAATTAGAAAAATTACGATCTATAAAATATTTAAATCAAGGTTCTTGTCCTAAACTTTGACCTTAACCTTAACCTTGACCTTCAGCTTGACCTTGGTCTTGACCTTGGTCTTGACCTTGGTCTTGACCTTGGTCTTGACCTTGTTCTTCACCATTTACAGAAACATTAACCTTGCTATAACTAAAAATTTATTTCTAAAAAATAGATTTCTCAAAACAGATTTCTTAATAAAGATTTCATAAAATAGATTTCTTAAAATAGATTTCTTAAAATAGATTTCTTAAAATAGATTTCTTAAAATAGATTTCTTAAAATAGATTTCTTAAAATAGATTTCTTAAAATAGATTTCTTAAAATCGATTTCTTAAAATAGATTTCTTAAAATAGATTTCTTAAAATAGATTTCTTAAAATAGATTTCTTAAAATAGATTTCTTAAAATAGATTTCTTAAAATAGATTTCTTAAAATAGATTTCTTAAAATAGATTTCTTAAAATAGATTTCTTAAAATAGATTTCTTAAAATAGATTTCTTAAAATAGATTTCTTAAAATAGATTTCTTAAAATAGATTTCTTAAAATAGATTTCTTAAAATAGATTTCTTAAAATAGATTTCTTAAAATAGATTTCTTAAAATAGATTTCTTAAAATAGATTTCTTAAAATAGATTTCTTAAAATAGATTTCTTAAAATAGATTTCTTAAAATAGATTTCTTAAAATAGATTTCTTAAAATAGATTTCTTAAAATAGATTTCTTAAAATAGATTTCTTAAAATAGATTTCTTAAAATAGATTTCTTAAAATAGATTTCTTAAAATAGATTTCTTAAAATAGATTTCTTAAAATAGATTTCTTAAAATAGATTTCTTAAAATAGATTTCTTAAAATAGATTTCTTAAAATAGATTTCTTAAAATAGATTTCTTAAAATAGATTTCTTAAAATAGATTTCTTAAAATAGATTTCTTAAAATAGATTTCTTAAAATAGATTTCTTAAAATAGATTTCTTAAAATAGATTTCTTAAAATAGATTTCTTAAAATAGATTTCTTAAAATAGATTTCTTAAAATAGATTTCTTAAAATAGATTTCTTAAAATAGATTTCTTAAAATAGATTTCTTAAAATAGATTTCTTAAAATAGATTTCTTAAAATAGATTTCTTAAGGTTGAATATACATAATTTTAGCACATTCTCTTTATCGAAAGTATAAAAGATTTAAATACACACACACACAAGTCAGCTTAGTCTGTTCAAGAAGTGCTTTTATATTAGTGTTTTTTTGTGTTCATGTGAGTAATTTGGAATCATTTAAAATATATTTAATTTTTATTGCTTATATTTGTCTTAAATTTATGACCATTTTTTAAAATTTAAACTTAAATTTTAATTTTTGTAAAATTGATATAATTTAATCTATATATATTTTTCCGTTTTTATTCTATTTTACAATTTTTACTTTTTAGTTTTTGTTTTTCATTCTGAAATGGAGAAATTCTTAGTTATAAAAGATAGTATTAGAAAAATACAGAAATTTAAATTAACGGGTAGAACTATCGAATTTAAATTACGTACCGCTCCTAAAGATAAAGACCCAATTGAATGGGTAAAAGGAGGAATTAAAGATATTGTAAATAAAGTAACTGAAGGTGCAGAGGCTAACGATAAAATCGGTTTTACATTTTGTTCAAAAGAATTTAGTCGTGGTGAAGGGTGGATACGGCTTAAACCTGTTTCTGAGATAAAATTCAACGATGTGTGGGACATGATTTCTTCCGTGTACCAGTCAAATTCGTCTGGTTTAGACACTGAGACGTTCTGTCTTAGTGCAACATTTGTAAAAATGCCTAAAGGTAGTGGTAGAAGTGACAAATTTAATACCTTTAAAGAGGAATGTACTAAAAGGAAAGGAATTGTGGTAATTAAAAATAAAGATAATCTTTGCCTACCTCGAGCTGTAGTAGTTGCAAAAGCATACATTGATAAGGATCCAAGTTACATTAAGGTTCGGAGAGACATTGGTAAATTGCAGAAGCAAAGAGCAAGAGATTTAATGGAAGAAGCGAATGTTTTTATAACTGAAGAAGGTG
Organism: Psylliodes chrysocephalus; assembly: GCA_927349885.1. Taxonomy (NCBI): domain Eukaryota; kingdom Metazoa; phylum Arthropoda; class Insecta; order Coleoptera; family Chrysomelidae; genus Psylliodes; species Psylliodes chrysocephalus. The sequence goes on from OV651815.1 coordinate 15,623,857, forward strand.
CAGGAATACCAGAATTAGAAAAATTTCAAGAACATCTACAAGGCTACACCATAGTTGTTTATAAATACGGAAATAAGGGTCGTGATATAATTTATGAAGGGGTAGGGGGCCCTAAGAAACTTCATCTATTATATCACAAACAGCACTACAACGTGATAACGTCATTAACAGCTGCTTTTTGTTGTGGATATTTTTGTGATAAATGCCACATACCCTCCAATAATAAGAACGATCACAAATGTGAGAGGAAGTGCCCAGCATGCCGTCAGTCATTACACTGTCCTGGCCAGAAGAACTTATTATGTAATATATGTAACAGAAGCTTTAGAGGTCAAGATTGTTTTGAAAATCATATTACTAATAAAAAATGTGAACAAATTCGTAACTGTAAAATATGTCTCAAAACAATTCCTACAAAAAGACAACATATTTGTGGGGAAGTTTTTTGTAAAATATGTAGAGCTCATAAACCTTCGCCTCACAATTGCTTTATGCCTGTTGACAATGGTAAACCTACATTGTCTGGAGTACTGTATAGGTACCGACATAAGAATATGTATTTGTGGTATTAGACAGCAAGTTTTAAAAATTGACCCAGTGGCACGATTTATGGGGTATATAATGAACCAGAGGCAGAAGTTTAAAAAAATATTTGTGATTGGACATGCTGGTGGGCTCTACGATAACCAGTTTATGCTTAGTTATATTTTAACTTCTACTGACCTTAAACCAGAACTTATTACCCGAGGAACAAAATTACTTTTAATGAGTGTGGGAAAAGTTTATTGACTCTCTTAACTATTTTCCCATGCCTTTGTCAAAATTACCTAAAGCTTTTGGGCTCAAAAATGTAAAGAAGGGTTATTTTCCCCACTTATTTAATAAAAAAGAAAACTGGAATTATGTAGGTCCTTTACCAGCTCTGGAATATTATGATCCTGATAATTTAAAGTACACTCCTACCCTCGATGAAAATACAGATACTAGAAAACAACTTGTGGATTGGCATGAAGAAAATAAAAATTACATCTTTGATTTCCAAAAGGAAATCATAGCATACTGTATATCTGACGTAGATATTTTAAGCCGTGCATGTTTAAAATTCAGAGAAATGATTATTAAAGAGGGAGGAGTAGACCCTTTTACTGAAGATATTACACTTCCAGGGGCTTGTAATAAAATATTCCGTAGGAATTTTCTGAAACAAAATATGATCGGACTTGTGCCTAAAAATGGCTATAGATACCGAGACAAACAGTCTAAAATTGCCGTACAGTGGTTAATTTGGGAAGGTCATCAAAGAGGTATTAACATTGTTCATGCTGCAAATGGAACAGAAGCTGTGCTGGCTGGAGTGAAAGTAGACGGTTTTTGTAAAGAAACTAATCAGATTTTTGAATTTCATGGGTGTTATTTTCATGGCTGTACTAAGTGTATAAAATACAAACGGGATGAACCATTGCATGAAGACCCAACCTCTACCATGGAGGCTCGATATGAGTCAACTTTAATTAAAACTCAAAGATTACTCTCTTTAGGCTACGAAGTAATAGAAAAATGGGAATGTGATTTTATAATGACTGAAGAAATTCTTACATTTACTGAAAATCACCCTCTTATTTCTTTTTTACCTCTAGAACCTCGTGACGCATTCTATGGTGGTAGAACTGACGCAACCAAACTGTATCACAAATGTACAAAAGGAGAGAAAATAAAATACGTATATGTATGTTCTCTTTATCCTTGGGTTAACAAGTATGGAAAATATCCTATTGGGCATCCACAGGTGCTTGTTGGAGACAATTGCAAAACACTAGATTTATACAAGACTGACGGATTAATTAAATGTAAAATTTTACCACCGCAGAACCTTTATCACGCAGTATTGCCTATTAAATCAAACAATAAACTTATGTTTTCACTTTGTCGGACATGTTGTGAAAATATGTCAAACAAATGTTTTCATAATCACGAGGAAAGGGTTATCTCAGGTACTTGGGTGATAGATGAAGTTTTAAAAGCTTTAGAAAAAGGCTATAAAATGATTGAAATATACGAAATTTGGAAGTATGAAACTGTCCAGTACGATCCTAATACTAAAACAGGTGGTTTATTTTCAGAATATATTTCCAATTTTTTAAAAATTAAACAACAGGCCTCGGGGTGGCCTGCGGATTGTAAGTCTATTGTGGAGAAAGAAAAATATATCACAGAGTATTATAACAAGGAAGGAGTTTCTTTATGTGCTGAAGAAATTGAATATAACCCAGGTCGTAGACAGATAGGAAAAAGTGTCATCACAAGTTTCTGGGGAAAATTAGGCCAAAAAGACAATCAAGATAAAACCTCTATAGTCTCAGATACTGCAGAATTTTTCGATATTTTATCGAAACCGTTTATTGAAGTAAATAGTGTATTTCCAGTAAATGAAAATACTTTATTAGTTAATTGGGTGTTTAAAAATGAGGCATATGATGTTCTCCCCACAGTCAATGTTGTTTTGGCAGCATATACAACGGCTTTAGCGAGGTTGAAGTTGTATAGTTTCTTGGAAAAGTTAGATAAAAAAGTTCTTTACCACGATACAGATTCCGTCATATATGTTTCTCGGCCTGGAGAATATGAAGTACCTTTAGGTAGTTTTCTGGGTGAAATGACAGACGAATTGGCTGAGTATGGAGAGGGTAGCTATATTACAGACTTTGTCTCTGGTGGCCCAAAATTATATGCGTACCGTGTCTATTCTACAGCAAAAAATAAAACGCTGGACCTAATAAAAGTAAAAGGAATCACCTTAAATTATAATACGAGCGAACTAGTAAACTTTGAAAAACTAAGAGACATGGTACTTAATGAAGCCCCTAACGAATATATTTCAACTAAAAATATCTTAAGAAATACTGATCATACTGTTGTTACCAAAGAAGTAACAAAGGCCTTTCGTACTAATTTTACCAAACGAAAACGTATTGATAATTACGATTCTGTACCTTACGGTTATAAAAAACAAAAATTTGAATCATTTGCTAAATAATTAAAAACTAAATCTTTTTAAAGTTATTTTCTTCCTTCGATTCCTATCCTTAAGGTCAAAAAGTAAGTAGTTATGTAAACTATAGAGCGATTTTAAAGAGGCAATAGTTGAAAAAACAATAAAAAATACAAATATAAAAACAAAAAAACAAAAAAATATCAAAAGACCCATATAAAAAGGACCCATGTTTAACTTAACTGAAAAAAGGCAAATATAAAAAATATTAATAAAAAACAATATAAAAGAGGCAAAACAATACAAAAAAGATCCATATACGAAAATTACGATTTAAAAATATCAAAAGACCCATTGACAAAAAAACCAAGACCCATTACCTTAACTTAAAAGAGGCAAATATAAACATATTAATAAAAACAATATAAAAGAGGCAAAACAATACAAAAAAGACCCATATACAAAAATTACGATTTAAAAAATATCAAAAGACCCATATACAAAAAAGACCCATATACAAAAAAAGACCCATATGTAACAACCTAAAAGAGGCAAATATAAAAATATTAATAAAAAACAATATAAAAGAGGCAAAATAACAATATTAAAATGTAAGAAAGAGACAATTTATCGTGACAGAACGTAAAGTTATTGTTGTCAAATAAAACCTATAGAAATATTTTTTTAGTTTACAAAACTATGTTATTATGACTGTCCCTATCTTTCCTGGCCAAAGTGAAAATGTATAAACTTGTTATTAAATAATAAATCGTTATAAAAACAATATCGAAATAGGTATGTGGAAGATTAAAATAAAACCTTTAAAATTTGTGATTATGGTGATAGCAGTATCTGACCTTGCAATAAATTTATACGGTAATAATCCTATATTTTTATTATTAGTTTCCAAGTTTAAGATCATACGATTTATTAGCTCTTATCAAATAACAACAACTACGATAATTACATATTAGGCCATATTTTATCAAATTAAGTGTCGTTTGATTTTGTTTAAATAAAACAATAAAAATTTTAAATAATCTAAGATTTTAAGTTTAGACATTATTAGCGCATATGCCAAAAGTCCCTGTATTTTACCAAAAAAACCCCATCCTTTTTACCCCATCCCATCCTGACAAGCTATTGTTACAACCTTTACGTTGGTGCTTGTTGTTAAAAGTATTTTTGTTCTTTAATAAACAATTTTACTCAACCAATAGTAACAAAGTCCTAAATATGTTTTATAAACAAGTATTGCCTATTACTTATGGTGTTAAATTTCTGCAAATAGGTATTTTTGAATAATCTTGTATGGTAATTTATTACAAATTCTTAAAAAAATATGTTATTTTTTATAAAATTTTGTGAACAGCGTTTATTATGGTATTATGTAATTTTGTCGTAACTTTGTTGTATATTGGGATTAATTTTTATTTGCAATTTAGATTAAAAAGTCCGTGAATTTAACAACTGTTTCAATATCTGACATGTTTGTTCTTTAGAACTAGTGACCTTCAATTACGATATCTATTGAATAAATCTTAATTAGATAATCTGATAAAAATATAATATTTTAGAAAAACGATGTTTTCTAGTTTCACTAATAAAATTATTGATTATTATTATTATTATTTTTATTTAAATTTACATATTTACTTTTTTTTTGTTTCATACCAAAAATACCAGTTATATACAACTAACAAATAAGCGTTTTTATTTTAAATGTATATTTTTGCAATCTTTAGGTGCTGCTGCAGACAATAATTAACTTCACCGATCATAATCACATTAACCTTAGGGCTTTAAAACATTTAAATAATTATAATATCCTTAAACTTAAACACCTAAGTTGCAAACCCTCCAAACTCTGAACTTTTTATTAATTAATAAAAATAGTTTAAACCTTTGACCCTTCTTACATCCAAAACTCTAAAATTTAGAATGTTTCCCATTCAGGGGTAAGATATGTAAGCTGATTGATAAGCTGAGGAGGATGCGCAATGTGTCGATGATGCCTAAGTACCAATGAGGGGCAACCCCATTGGTTATAATTTTATTTTTTGAAATTTTTAAGTGCTGCTGTAGACAGTAATTAACTTAACCAATCGATAAGTATGAAATCTACATTTCCGATAATAATAACATTAACCTTAGGGTTTTAAAACATTTAAATACTAATAATAACCTTAGACTTAAACACCTAAGTTGCAACCCTGCCAACCCTCCAAACTCTAGACTTTTTAATAGTTATTAAAAATAGTTTAAACCTTTGACCCTTTTTACATCTAACCTCCAAAACTCTAAAATTTAGAATATTTCCCATTCAGGGTTAAGATATGTAGTTTGTATGATGAGATGAGGAGGATGTGCAATGGTGCCGATGAGACCTAAGTGCTACTGAGGGGCTAAGTCTAATTACAAGCCTATAGTATAATTTGATTTTTTTTTAAATTTTCAAGTGCTGATGTAGACAGTAATTAACTTCAAATTAATCGATAAGTATGAAATCTGCATTACCGATAATAACAATATCTACAAACCTTCTTGCCTCAAAATTCCCAACAATTTAAATCTTAAAAATCCCGTTAAACTTTAATACCTCTTACCTAAGTTGCAACCCTGCAACCCTCCAAACTCTAAACTTTTTAATAATTATGTAAACATAGTTTTATCCTTTGACCCTTCTTATCTTTATCCTTACAACCTGTTAATTGATGAAAATCTCTTACACCTAACATCCATTAATAATTATAACAAGGAGTTTTCTTCTTCAATATTAATCTAAACCAATGTCATTTTTCTTGTTTAAGTCCGACCAATAATAATCAAGATACATGCTTGAGTCTTTACGACTTCGCATGATTTTTCTCTTCAGCATTAATAGAGATTTCTTTCCCCAATACTCCCCCGTTTGAATCTGACCAATAATAGCGGAGATATACATTAATGCCCTTTGGACTACTTTCAGTCTACCGGAAATTATTAATCCAGATTATTTAATCTTTTAGTTGAATATATCTGGAACCCAATATTAACATGTTAATTTTAAAGACACCCCTTTGTTGTTTTAGACTGCAACCCTTAAACCTCCTCCCCATATTATTTTCAACAACCCCAAGAATTTCTACGAACCCTAAAATCTTCTTCTCTCAATAGGTTACAGTATCAGAACAAGAGAACGACGGCCGCCATCTTGGATTCTAAAATCCATTAATAATTATACAAACTTAATATACCAATCTGACACCTATGCTGCTCAATATCTAGACCGGATGTAGCAGGCCGCGACGCCTGTATTCCGTGTATTGTGGGTTGCCTTGGAATTAGACCGTGTATTGCCGGTTGCGGTGTGTCCAGGTGCGGTCTAAAGTGTCCCAACCTCTACTAGGGTGTAATCTGAAAGGTTTCCAAATCGTCGTGTACCTAGCCACCCAACTTTTGCTGCTGTTGAGAGACGTCTTCGGGAGACCGGTTCCTTTGCTCCCAACACTGTTGATAATGGAAAAGAACGTTTTGTAAGGATTCCTGAAGTTGAAGAAGACATTTTAGAACGTGTTGAAGAAGATCCAGAATTAAGCACCAGACGAATTGGAAGGAAACTAGGAGTAAGTAAAGATGTCGTTCATAAAGTGCTTAGAGAACAATTGCTATATCCATACCATAAGAAGCCAGTAGGTACAAGAATTATTAGTCCATGATCCTCAAATTCGTTTGGGTTTTTGTCGATTTGTTAATATACACAGAGAAAGAGTTCCAAACTTTGTCAAGAAGGTTCTCTTTACCGATGAAGCGGGTTTTACAAGAAGAGGTATAACTAATACCCATAATGAACATGTTTATGCCGTTGAAAATCGCATGCAATAAAGGTAAACCATTTTCAGCACGAATTCAAAATTAATGTGTGGGCTGGAATAATTGGTAATTTCATTGTTGGTCCTGTCATACTTCCACGAAGATTAACTGGAGAAAATTTTCTACAAAATACGTTGCCAGAATTGTTAGAAGATTTACCTCTCCAACTTCGGAGAGATATGTGGTTTATGCAAGATAGAGATCCACCACATTTTTCTTTAAACGTTAGAAACCACTTGAATGAACAATATTCACACAAATGGATAGGCAGAGGTAATGACGCACCTGTAAACTGTTATGTTGGCTCTTGCCACTCTAGTGTACTGTCAGTTGTCAGCATGACAGCAAGGTCAGGGTCGTGTGGAACACGAGACGAGATGTCAACTGTCACTCGAACCTGCCCGCCTTTTTATCGCTAGTGAGTTACAACTTACCACGATGTCTAATGTACTGTATTACAACATTAAAGAGTTACTCAGAACTTGGGGTGCTTCTTTTCCCGTTACCAACATCTTATCGAACATGGTGGCAGCGCAGTGAGAACCCTAGTTTCAATAAAATAAAAATTAAGGTGAGCCCTAACCAAAAAAATATTTTCACATCGAAACTCATATCGAGCGAAAACCGGATTATATATCCAGTCGTTTTACAATAAACGCTCTCAATGCCTTCCAACGAAACAGGCGCGGTCGGCCGAGCAGGCCCCAGTAACAATTATGTACCAATCCAGGTGTCCCCACCAGAGCAATTTAACTTTACGGAACCGCAAGCATGGCCACAATGGCGAAAGCGGTTTGAAACATTTATGGCAGTCTCAGGACAAAACAATAAAAGTGACGAAGATAAGATTAATATCTTAATTTATGTAATGGGGGAACAGGCTGAAGAAGTCATGCTTCAGTTCGCCACTGCACCAACAACATTCTTAGGCGTCTTGAACAGTTTCGAAGCACATTTTATTCCCAGACGAAACATCATATTTGAACGATATAAATTTAATTCTCGCATTCAACAACCATCAGACTCAGTTGAAAGTTTCATTACAAGTCTACACAGTTTAGCAGAGCATTGCAACTACGGTAACCTGAAAGAAGAACTTATCCGCGACAGAATCGTCGTAGGAATGACAGATAAGAAAACCAGTGAAAGGTTACAGCTTCAAGCTAATTTAACCCTAGCAGACTGCATCCTTGCTACGAAACAAGCTGAAGTGCAGGCAAGTCAAAGCAGAGAGTTACATGGTATCAACTCAACCCCAACACCCGTCTACAACGTAGCTACAGTTGAAAGAAAAGGTTTTTATAACAAAAACCGAGGATGTTCCCAGTGTAACGAAAAGGGGACCAATACCGCATCTCCATCTCTAAATAAGAAACCAGAGAGAAAATGTCAATTTTGTGGACTAGCCGATCATCCCAGGGATAAATGTCCAGCTAACAAATCCATGTGTAGAACGTGCAGAAAACAAGGACATTGGGCAGCTGTCTGTCGTTTAGCCAAAATAAGCCAGCTCCAAGTAAGAGAGGATACTAGTGATACAGAAGACCTATATTTAGGCGCTATCTAGGTAAACAACTTAAATACAGAATGGAAAGCGTCTATTGTTGTTAGTGCTTTAAACAAACAATTTCTATTTTTGGTAGACTCAGGAGCAGATGTCACTTGCATTCCTGCTCACTTAATTGACTTTAATATTCTAAATAACCTAAAGCAATGCAATAAAAATATAATAGGCCCTTCAGGTGAATCACTGAAAGTCAAAGGTACTTTCAAATCAGAATTAAAATGTAATAATAGTATTTGCTTTGTAGACATTTTTATCATACATGGTCTCTGTAAACCTATTTTAGGTCGGTCATCAATTTTGGCCCTAGGACTCTTAAAGCTCGGAGATGATATTTCTATAAATAGCTTGACGTTACTGGATAACTATTTCATCCTGAACAAATATCCTAAAATTTTTGAAGATGTGGGTACATTTAAAAATGAACTTGAAATTAAATTAAGAAACGATGTACAACCTTATGTACAGTGTCCCCAGAACTGTACCTATCCCATTGTTAAAACCACTTAAAGAGGAATTAGATAGATTGCTTCAGTTAGGTTTCATAGAACCCGTGAACTACCCCACTGCCTGGGTCAGTCCCATTGTGGTAGTTACTAGAGGGGGTAAAGTCAGGCTTTGTGTAGACTACACTAAACTTAATAAAGCTGTGCTTCGTTGACACTTTCCTATTAATAAAGTAGAGACAACACTTGCTAAAGTTAGTAACTCTAAATACTTCAGCAAAATAGATGCGACATCAGGATTCTATCAAATTCGTTTAAAGAAACACTGCCAACATCTCACGTGTTTCATAACCCCCTATGGCAGGTTCATTTTTAAAAGATTACCCTTCGGAATAAATTGTGCTCCTGAATACTTTCAGAGCGAATTATATCAAATCTTGGGGGATATTGAAGGGGTAGAATTTCACATTGATAATGTTCTTATCCATGCAAACTCAATAGAAAAACATAATAAAATCCTCAGTGAAGTCGTAGACAGAATCCAAAAACAAGGTATTACGCTAAACAGAGAAAAGTGTATTTTTGGGGCTACTTCTTTACCATACTTGGGCCACATTATTTCAGGTGAGGGTATATCAATTGACCCTGAAAGAATCTCAGCTGTGGAAAGGTTTCCTGAACCCTCAAATAAAACCGAGCTTCTACGCTTTTTAGGGATGGTAAATTTTTCATGTCGTTTCCTAGCCAATCGATCGGAAATCTTAGAACCTCTTACAGCCCTATTAAAAAAGAACATTTTATTTTCGTAGGGTATCTCCCAATCAGAGGCTTTTAAAAAAATAAAAAGCCTTTTAAAAACTAGCCCTTGTCTGGCATATTTTGACCCCACTAAGAAGATAGCCATCTCTGCAGATGCTTCATCCTTCGGTCTAGGTTCTTGCCTTTGTCAGTATGATGCCATGGGTAATAAAGAAGTAGTATGTTATGCCTCTAGGCTACTCTCCTTAACTGAACAGCACTATGCTCAAATTTGGAGGCCATGCCTCAAGAACAGGAGCTATCACAGGAAGCTGAAGCCCACGTTAATTTAATTACGAATAATATCGCGGTCAAACCAGATTTCCTCCAAACTATTAAATCAGAACAAAACTCGGACCCTGTATGTCAATTTCTAAAAAAATATTATAGGTAAAACTGGCCAGATGAAAACAAATTACCTGAATTAGTCCGACCATATTATCAGTATCGTTTTGAGATCTCTTTCTGTGAAGGACTTCTCTTAAAGAATTCCAGAATCATTATTCCTAAGACTTTACAAGAGAAATGTCTAAAATTTATTCATCAAGGCCACCTCGGCATAGTTAAATGTAGAGCTCGAGCTAAAAGTTCAGTATGGTGGCTTGGACTGTCCACTCAAATTGAAAATTTTGTTCGCAACTGTCCTCAGTGTGTGGAACATAGGGTAAATAATAAAGAACCTTTTACCATAGATAAGCTGCCAGACCGGCCTTGGCAGAAAATTGCATTAGATCTATTTAAATGCGATAGTTGGTATTTAAGAGTCGGCTACCGCTTGGTTAATCGCCCTATCCTGCATAGGTGCCTGATTAATCTGTTTTCTCGAAAACTGTATAAGATATCATTGTCAATTAAAAACCTCCAATATGCAAAAGGTCAGGTCTTTCCTTGAGTAGTAATAAAAAATTAGATTATAATTTTTTTAGTATCTTAAACGAGTCTGAAATTTTCCAATTAAATGGTTTTCTTTGTTAACATTTAAAAATGCATCCAGGACAAACTAAGACAAAATTAAAAAATCTATTATTACCCGAGGTAAAGTCTATTCTTTATCTTTTATTTGGTACAAAATTTGTCATAATTAGTCGAAATTTAAGAAAAATACTAGATTAATTGTCGACCTCTGCATAAAATTTAAATTTAACCGGCATCAATCATTCATTTCGGTTCTATTGTGTCCCTCCTTGTCTCTCTTGATACACGCTGGCGTTGCAGGACCGGAGTTCAGATTTATAAATAGTAAATAGTTATTCTAGTTTTTAATAAAGAAATTGCCTTTTATACTATTTTGTGATGCTAAAACAAAATTGATTTTATGTAATTATTGTGGAATTCGTTCAAATTGTATTTTTGCCTATTGTTTTATCACAAAAATCGAGATATTTTTAGAATAGTTAACTAATAGCGTTTAGTTGAAATGCAGACTTGGCTCGCTACTTGAAATATACCATTTGAGTTCTCCCAATTAATACACATGAGAAAGAAGAAATTAGGCTGCGATTTTCCGTAAGTCATATGTACCCCCTCCCTAGATACACACGTGTCCCATTCAAGTATTGACTTGTTTTGAATGTACTCACAATGTACTCTCAGTTCGCTGTTGTTTAGTACATCTACGTACGCATTTGAGACACAAGTGAAGGTAGTTTTTTATTGTTGTCACGGTGATTTTTGTAGTGTTAATTAGTGAAAAAGACAAGCAAAATATGGAAAGAGATCTCAGAATAAGTAAAAAAACAGGACTTTTTTTAAGTGCGAAGAGAAAGAAGCATAGAAATCTTGAAAAATATAATTTGTAAGTATCTGAGTACCAATTTATTTCCGCTTAGTTTGAATTAGTTTATTAAGAGTTATTTTGGTTTACAAACCTATATTGCGAAAAGAGAAAAAATTAAAAGTACTTTTGGCTTTACTCTGTGATTATAAAGAAACTAAATTTAAAAGCATTTTAATCCGACCAATTAATTTCTGTATTCTAAGAGAAAATATTTACAATTTAATGTAGAAATGTCACAGTTACTTTATGTGTATCTTTTTTCTTTAGAGCCAGACGTGCAGGTCTTCCGTATTTAACAAAAGATGTCGTCGTTAATTCGGTTGATAACCAGGTTCATATTTTGTAAGTAGACAAAACTTTTAGGTCATTTCTTTTTAAACTTATGGGTATTAAACATTTTGTGTATATATATAGGGTGGATCGATATCTCAGAAACCAGATGTAGAAAAAATTTCATAAACCTAATGGTGTTTTTCACTGGCACCGGCAATGCACACTGATTATACATGTATCTTTGTCTATCAATACGGAAAAGAAGAAAGTGAGAAAACACTCAGTGTCAGTGCCAGTAAAAAACACCACGAGTCTAAGAGTTTTTGACACATTTAAATTTTTGTGTCAAAAATGACGTTTTATAACCCTAATATGTCAGAAACGCTTAGACCTAGGTATAAGACATAATTCAAATAATGTGCCTAAAATATTGAGTAATTCCAAAAATATTAGGGTGTCGTATTTAAAATAAGCCACTTAAGATCTATTTGCGGTACAACCGATGGTGTCCAATACATTAAAACATTTTAGCTAAATAGGACCCAAGACAACTAGCAAGTGTCCAAATTTTGACATTTTTCCTACATCTAGTTACTGAGATATCGATCGATGCAATTCCTGGGGGCCCACCCTGTAGTGTACTGCCTCTGTTTTTATTACGTTACCATGTGATTTTTAGTTTTAGACAGATATAAATAAATATAACTTGTCAACAAAAAATATATTTGTCACAGAAAAAGCAAAACCTTTTATTCACATTCATACTCCGATATAACATACCAGGTTAACTACATGACTCCGACACACCCTATATATTACTTTTAATTAAATTGCCGTACAAACTTTTCGAAAATTAACATATTTGGTGTTTCGGTGTTTATCAGCCCCCGTGATATGGTTATAATGATTTAAAAAAATGTCATGTCATTGCTAATAAATAAAGAGCGGAATATATGGAAAATGCATATATATATATATATGCATTTTTTGCATATTTTACCAAAGTTCAGAAAATATTGCATATTTCACTAAAGTTCAGAAAATTTGAGAAAATATTGCATATTTTCGAAAAAAAAAAATGTATTACTATGCTGTGCAAATTAGAAATTGTTTTAACAGAATATGGAGATATATTTGAAATAAAGAAATTTTACATTTTTATATTTGTTTTTAAGTGTCACTTCTTGTAAATTAGTTTTTACGGGTTGGCATACACCGGGTTTTTACCTTCGTAACACTTAATTCAAGACAAGTGACAGCGGTACATTTTTAAATCTAACAAACGTTTCCTGAAGTAATTAAGCAAAAAATAAAAGACTTTATTAAGCGTTTTAGGTTCTAAATATTATAAAGAATGATGAAAAGTCCATCATTTGTTTTACTTTGAATGCATATTTTTTTTAAAAAGGTATATTTTAGAATGATTTAAAAGTTATGGACTTTCCATCATTTTTTATAATATTTAAAACCTAAAACACAAAATACAATCTTTTATTTTTGCCTAATTACTTCAGGAAACGTTTCTTAAATTCAAAAAATTTACCGCTGTCAGTGTCATTGGGTTAAGTCTTAAGAGATTAAGCCCATTAACGTAATTGTTTTTGGATTGGTATAATTGTTATTGGATTGGTATTTCCACGCACAGATAAAGTATTACTTACAATGCAATAAAACGGTTTATTAAAAATTCCCAGTAATTTCTTGAAAACAATCTACCCGGATCGGTGTTTTTAATAGAAAATTTCAAAAAAATATTTAATTATAAATTCCTATTATAATATTATTAGTTGAAATTTTAATTTTAAAAATTAAAAATATCAATTAAAAAAAAACATTACTTTGTTCTGGTATCGTTTTAGAGAGAATCCTGTATATTTTTAATTAATTTTATAATGTATTTTTATACATCCTATACTTAACTTCTTATATACAGGGTGTTTTCTAATCTCTGACAAAAGAAAGGAGGAGAATTCTCACCTAATTTTAAGACAAAAATGTACTATAACAATTTTTAAAATGTCGCTTTGTTTTCGAAATACAGGGTGTTAAGAAAATTAAAATTTGATGCGTTTTCTTTTTATTATTAATTAATGGCACACGATAGTCCAGTGATATTTGGTTAATCTAATCACGTTCTATCAAGTTTTTGACATTTTATGAAATTAAGAAATAGGTATTGAAGTAAAATAAAAAAGTTTGTAAAATGCGTCAAACAACAGGCTGTAATTCAATAGTTCAAAATATATTGTATAAAAATATTTGTACAAAAGCGACTGCTTGGGGCAAAAATAACGAAGATAGAGCGAAAGGGGTCTTTGAAAGAAAATATCCCAATTTAAAGATTTTAGACTGCGGAATTTTTATCAATAGTCAGTGGCCATTTTTAGGAGCTTCTCCAGACGCAATTATATCCAATGATAGTCTTTTAGAAATTAAGTGCCCCTACTCAGCGAGAAATACAACAATTAAAGAAGCAGTAGAAAGTCGGTTAATTGTGTATTTAAAAAATTCAGGAGATGGATTTGAACTTAACAAAAATCATAATTATTTTTATCAAGTTCAAGGGCAACTCAATATCTGGGAAAAAGCGACCTGTTACTTTGTAGTATGGACGTTACACGATTTTGTGTGCCTGAAAGTACATAAAGATGAATCTTTTTTTAAAAATATAATGTTAAAAAAATTAGAAATGTTTTATTACAATTGCCTACTACCAGAAATTATTGATCCAAGACACCCCCGAAGTATGAAAATCAGAGATCCTCAGTACATATTAGATGCCCAGGAAAAATGAGCAGAAAGGAAAAACAGTCAAGAAGGAAAGAGAAAAATCCAAACCAGTAAACCAGATCACAAAATTAAGAAGCAGAAAGTCCTTGAAAATCCTAAAAAACAATAGCTTCCAGACGACTTATCCCATTAAAAAGTGTGATACATAATATGAAAGTACCTGTGGTGGTTAATATAGTTAATATAGTAAAACTGGTTCTTGAAAATTATGTATTCTAAATTATTCATAGTGGGATTTTTCTTATTTTCTTCTTCATTTTTTGAAAATGAACTTAAATTTACATTTTTAGAAATGTAAGTCTTGCTATACCTTTGAAATTTGTATTATATATAGAATTAATAGTTAGTACTATTTACTATACTTTGTATGAGATCAGTGTTAATATTTGCTAGAGTAATTTTTTATTTGTGTACTTATTAACAATATTGTAAAATGTTTCTCTGGCAAAAATGTAATCGACATGTACAATATTTATACATACTGCTGTATAGATATTTTAATTGTTAATAAAATTCTCCGAATATTTTTATCCATTTAATTGAAAACTATATTTTTGCAACATTTTTCATCATAGTACGTAATATTTACATGTTAATCTACATGTCTAGTGTTATACTGTTCAAAATTATTTAATACAACTGAAACTGAAGATCCTGTTGACTCTACATTTTTCTATAATTTGTTTTAATTTTGTTTTGTTTGTTAAAAGTTTGATTTAATAATATAATAAAATTATGCCACAATTACCTAGCTATTATTTTTCTAAAGTACTAGAATTTTTTGGAAGAAAATTAATGACTTACGATTTATCTTCGCTCCAGTGCAAATAACTAACGAAAATTTTGATATAAAATATCACTGTGAGAGTGTTTGTGCAACAAGAGGAGCGTCGATCACAATGGAAAAAACCGCTATCAATTCAACGGCCGAGGCATTCGCCCCGACGTTTAAAAGCCGCTACAGGTTTTATTATTAAAAATAGACCACGTATTAATTGAGACAAAATGCAGCTCATTAAATTCCACAGTTTTGAAAAAATAAAACATTTAAATAGCTCTTTGCATAAGAAAGTTATGGCAAGGTGAGTTAATTTTTTTTGTCAATTTGTTATCTTTTTTTAAATTATACTGTTTTTTCATATAGTTTACAACATTTTTGCAAAAAACAAATACACCAAAAAAAAGTAAATTGAATAAGGAATAAAACAAAAAAGTTGTTATTTTAACTATTTTAGCAAAAAAGTTAAGTGTTCAAAGTTAACAAAAAAAAGTTTTTTTTCTGTTTTTTTGCCTATATCTTTTGTTTTGTCCAATAAAGATGGTCATCAATTTCCATTTTCAATGTAATAAAACATATTTTTTCAAATAGTAAAGGTCAAATTTGGTTATACCTCAGTTTTTTTATGCATCCTAGACCCGGCTTTCCGTCATACTATAGAAACGTTAAAATTATATTTGCAATCGCGCGAAGTACATTTTGGGCTGGATGCTTTTTACACCTTTCCGAATAAAGGAGCCACGCCTCCGAGACTGGTTTTAGAATTTCAGGTTATGTCAGCATCGGCAAAGTGTTTCTCGGTAGCGGACTCTTAATAGTAACTGATTACTTCTCCAGATTTTTTGAAATATTTAAATTGTACCAGTTAACCGAAAATACTATCATCTCCAAGCTTAAAGAATTATTTTCCAGATATGGAATACCTGAAATTGTAAGGTCTGACAACGGACCTCAGTTCCAGTCTCAATTCAACACCTTTGCGGCTGAAAATGATTTTAAACATGTTACTAGTAGCCCATATTTTTCTCAATCTAACGGCTGTGTCGAAGCCGCAGTAAAAATTGCTAAAAATTTACTAAAAAAGAATGAAGATATTTGTCAAGCATTATTGGCATATCGTACAACCCCATTAGAATGCGGTTTTAGTCCTTCAGAGCTATTAATGAACCGCAAACTCCGCTCTAATTTACCGATTAAATAAGACAGTAAATACTAAACCTATTTTTAAAAGGGAGGATAAGAATAAGAAATAATCTGCTTTTCTATATAATAAGAGACACAGGACTCGTAAGTTGTCAGACCTAAAAGTAGACGACAGTGTTTGGGTAATAGATCTAAGACAGTACGGTACAGTTACTGCAGTATTGCCTTACCCTCGCTCTTATTTAATTCAAACTGACACGGGGGTATATCGCAGAAACAGATGGCATATAATTCCAGCTCCCTATTATAATAGGTCAAAACTCCAAGCAAATATTACCCCAGCACTGTCCGAGCCTAAGGTTCATTATTATGATAAGGCCAGTGAGGAGGCTTCTGTCACAAATGAAAAGTCAGAGACTGATTGTAGTGTGCAAGACTCAGTGCCAGAAAGTGTCGCGAGTGAGGTAGTGCGCGAAGAAAGACGATCTCGCGATTCATTTGTACCATATTCACCCGCAGATTCTCTCGAACCTCTTGTACCCTCCTATAGACCTGCCAGAATTGTAAAACGTTCCTCCTATTTGAAAGGCTATGTAAGTCTGTAATTACCACCTTTCAAAAGGGAGAGATGTTATGTTGGCTCTTGCCACTCTAGTGTACTGTCAGTTGTCAGCATGACAGCAAGGTCAGGGTCGTGGAACACGAGACGAGATGTCAACTGTCACTCGAACCTGCCCGCCTTTTTATCGCTAGTGAGTTACAACTTACCACGATGTCTAATGTACTGTATTACAACATTAAAGAGTTACTCAGAACTTGGGGTGCTTCTTTTCCCGTTACCAACATCTTATCAAACATAAACTGGCCACCACGTTCCCCAGACCTAACACCGATGGATTACTTTTTATGGGGACATCTGAAATCCACAGTTTACAGGGAACCTGTAGAAAATGAGGAACAACTCTGGCAACGTATTCAAGATGCAATAAACAATCTTAGAGGTGATGAAGAAGTTATGGAAAGGATACATTTTAATTTTCTTCGACGTATAAATCTTTGTATGCGTGAAAATGGCATTTTGAACAATTTTTGTAAAATCTCTATTTTGATTATGTTGTAAATAAATATTTTTGTGAAACCTATACACTCTAAATTATTAAAACAGAAATTTAGCGAAAACCATGAGAGTAATCGAGTCTTATCAACAGTACCTTTTTTAAAGTAAATGAGTTGCGCAATCTAAATTTCATACTCAAACTGGCAAGACAGAATTCCATTCTGTAGCTTTCTGAGAATAACCAACCACGGTTGAAGTGGTTCTCTTGTTCATCCACGGGAAGAACCCTATATATATTAAAATATGAATGTTTTGTCAAAGAAAATGCAGGAGCAGCAAAGGAAATAACTTACCTCTTTTGAGGGTTTTCTCTGCTACCGGGATCCAGCAACATGTGGAAGAAAATATCTCTCGGCGTCTCACTTGCCTGAGATTTTGGTCAAAAACCAGGTTCATCCAAAATAAAAGTAATATAAACATTGACACGGGGGCCCTTGGACAAAACAAAAAGCTCAGAAATTAATTATTATTCAACACTATTTAACACAATGCGGAGCTAAATCCCAACGGCCATCTTCTTCCAAAAATTAAATCGGAAAGGGCTGAAAAAAACATGTTATTTTTTTTTAAGTGACAGTTCGATTATAGAACTGACAAATTTCTAGCGAAAAATGTTGCCAACCTATTAAGACCAAAAAGAACTAGTGTTCAGCTTGTTTCTCGTATCTCATATTTATGGTCAAATATAATTAAAGAAAAATAATTATTATGCAAAATAAAAGAAATGGAATGATAAAATATTAAAATATTACCCTTACTCTATTCTTGTGGTTATTTACAAAATTATGCTGTGCTTGTAGACAGATCAAACGAACGTGTGAATTGTACTAGACTGGCACCCTTGGCTTGGCAACCTTGTTTGTGAGCGGCGCGCCAATTAATGTGTTCTTTAACAGTTTGAAGGATCTGTTGGCGTGTTGTCTTCTCTTTTTAGTATTATGCATTCGGCATATCATCTCACTCGTGTTAGGCTCACTCATCATAATGCGCCACAGATAGAGTATACTAGAGACGCGATCAGCCAGAGGACAATGATGTACAAAAAATATAGATTAATACGTATGAAAATAAAAATATTAAAATTAAATTTATATTTTTATGTTATTTATGTAATATTAAAATAATGTGTTTTTATGACATTTAACTGGGTGTTCACTGCACAAATGAACCAATGGAGAAACCGCCCCTGACATTGGTGCAGACTATAACCTCTAAATGAAAATAATATCTAAATTTGAATTCTAGACCGAGTACAGTTACAAAGATGAATAATATAAATCGATACCTCAATGTACCCATTAGTGGCGGCTTGTAATAATTTAAAAAGGGTGTTCACTTTTTGCTAATAATTTTCTATATAACCCAAGAAGGATGCACAATGGGCATTATAAGGCCTAAATGCTATGGAAAAACCCACCTTCCCCACCTTACAAATGTAGATAGTTTATATTAATAATTAAAACTAGTGTAGGATGTTGCTATAAAATTAGAATGTCCGTTTTGACAAAAAATATCATGGCAGCAATTTATAAAATTAATTTTATTTAGTAATCAAGGAAACTTTGTTTTACATAATTAATACTAATTTTTGTTATAATAAGTACCATTGGTTTTTTATGTTTTATGACTTATATATTCACAATATGTCAGTCTCAGTTTGTGATTTGATTTTTAATAATATGTGTTTTGTGAGGGATTTCCTTGCAATAAAATTGTTTATTATTATTATTATTTGACTATATGGAAATTCATCTTTACAACAAAAAAATATGTTAATATGTTTGTAATATCGTGTCTTAATGTAAAATAGGTTATTCTTTTTCTGTTTTTGAATTAATATATGTTAAAATTTTATTTTAACACACATTTGGGCCAGAACGATTCTATTCAATGAACACTTCGAAAGGCGCTTTTCATAATCCTATTTAAATATGGGTTAGCAATCTCTATACCGATATATTTATATCAAAAGTGCCATGTTGCCAGATTTACGACGTTCAATAGCTATCAAGGATCGGAATGCAGTTTTAATGGACCAATAGTGTTAATGAGTCTATAAATATTCAGCGATCATTCTTGCAACCGACTGTAAGTCTCTATCCTTGACAATATGTTTTATAGAGTTAAAATCCTATTTGAAGTTATCTAGCTTAGCTAACTTATTTGTATTTATATCCTTACGTCTAATATCACTGTTCCTAATTAATTTTTTTTAAATACCTGTACTTCTTCACTTAAGAGCAAACATGACGGGCGCTCCTCCGCCAAAAATCAATTTTACATTTGAGGCAGTTAAAAAAAATTGTAAAAAAAAAATGGTTCAGGCCAATCGTTGTAAAAATGAACCAAGAATTTCGCTAAACCGCGAAAAACTTATATTTTTAAAGAAAAACAACAAAAATTTCAACTTTTTAACAAATTTAATTTTTTGGCTCTTTACCGGCATTCTATAACACATATCTTAACTATTTTCTAAATATTTTTTTTTCAAAAAGATTACCAATTTTAAACAGGACCGAAGATTAACATAGTTTTCATTCCGATACTAATTCTATTAAAACAATGATACCAGTGAATATGGCAACGCTGCTAGTCTATGAAGCCCGTGGTTAAAAGGGTAGCTGCTGTTTAGTTAAATTTGTTAATTCCTGTGTCGAAAAATAGGTAGTTTTTTTGAAGAGGTGCGAAATTATTGTGATCGCATTGTCTTAGTCTGTTGTTGAGGCGTTGTTAGGTTTTTGTTTAATTTAGTTTTTAGTTAATTTATGAAATGAAAAATTCTGGAAGGCAAAAATGCACAGCTGACAAATTTCTATTTTATTTGTTTGCTGTCAGAGTTAGTAAATCCTAGAAAAATACGACATGTGCCAATTAGGGAAAAGAGATTGTCAAGAATTTTGCACGCTTAAAAAAATGTGTAATATACAGGGTGTTTCTAAATAGATGCGACAAAATTCAGGAACTGATTCCTCGTATGAAATTAAGATGGGTCTTTCCTATAACAAAATTTCCTCAGCCCACCCCTTTTCGAGATATCACCCTTAAAAGGTGGTGACTAAAATGGAGTTTTTATTTTTTTTTTAAATTTCAGTAAAGCTAGAAACTTGAAATTCTGTAATAGCAAAGGACTAACCACGGGTATTTTTTCAATATTTCTGTTACATTATAGGGGTGAAATTAGCAACACTTACTTTATTTCATATCAAAACTTTTTTTCGAGATGAACTTTTATGAAATCCTTGTTTTATTTAATTTTTTTTTATTCTTTAATTTTTTTCCCAAAACCAATAGCTTCAGAAAAAAAAAATTAACACCCTAATTTTTTTTTTATAAATTGAGTGGAAAACAGTGTAACGGGCTTGTAACTATCGGATCGTACACTCTGTCATTATTCGTTTCTTGCAATAATTTACACCAGTTTACACCAGAAGATAGCACTTAACGAAGCGTTTTAGCCACTAATTCTGGCGAATTTTAAGAAATCATTAACAAGACATTAGGAGCTTAAATTTGGGGATTATATTAAGAATAGTGCTGTCGAGGAATGCATTTATTTTCATTATGATATTTCAAAATTAAAGCCCTTTTAGTTTTTTTGGGAAACTGGAAGGAATTAAAACATTAAAATATATGCATATTATAGATATTATTGCCTAATTTATTTTGCAAAAATTTAAATATTTTGAGATATTCTTGTCCGAAAATTATAAGGGGTATGATCACCTTAAGATTGAAAGAGAATTAGCTTTAATTCATGATATGCAAAGCATCATAATTGTCGCGTCACAAAAACCACCTGCTGCCAAAAGAAAATTTTGATTCAACAGTATTGTATATTTTGTGTTGTAAAAGAGAAAAAATTAACATTTCGTGTTTTAATAGTTATTTTTTTAATTTAATAATAATCTATGTGAAAAATAAATTTTTTAATACAGACTTTAAAAAATTGTTATATTAATATACTTATTTAATTGTACTTATATTTGTTGTTCCTTTAATACAATAAATACAATTTACCTATCTCCAATTCATCACTTCCCGTTTTCATATACATACCTAGGGTCCGATTACAATTAGAAAAACACCGCTACGTCATAACTATTATTTCGAATTTCCAATATACAGGGTGTCCCGAAATTAGACGGTCATATTTTAACAGCGTAATCTACATCCTACAAGTATTAGAAATTAAAAATTAAAAAAAAAACCGAATTCAAAAACGTGCATATGCCGTCACCACATCTTAACCAAATTTATATAGGATCACCCCTTACTACCAAAAAAAGAATCATATAAATCGGACAAGGTGGTAAAGCATTATCGCTAAACATACATAAAAAATGAAGAGTTTGAGGATTTCT
The DNA here is from genome assembly GCA_927349885.1 of Psylliodes chrysocephalus. Classification (NCBI taxonomy): domain Eukaryota; kingdom Metazoa; phylum Arthropoda; class Insecta; order Coleoptera; family Chrysomelidae; genus Psylliodes; species Psylliodes chrysocephalus. The sequence continues at coordinate 15,645,745 of OV651815.1, forward strand.
CATGGGCCCAATTATTAGATTTTGACCACATTTATATGGAACCACCCCTGAAGTACCCCCTTTCTAACAAAAAAAGAATCATTGAAATCGGACACCGTGTTAAAGAATTATCGCTGAACATACATAAAAAAAATTAAAAAAAATATTGCGACGAATTGAGAACCTCCCTCCTCCTTTTATGAAGTCGGTTAAAAATAGGAGTAAAAGTTTATATAAACATAGGTCCGAAAACGTTTCGTTTTCGAGATACAGGGTGTTACAAGTGAAGTCCAGATGAAATATTTTATAAAATTTCTTTAGTTACCGGTTTTTTCAAAGTTAAAAAAAAAATAAAATTTCTAATTCTACAGACCTACTAATTATTGTTTACACTTTCGAATAAGGTAACATGCTTTTCTCTTGAAAATGGCGCGTCCTAGCGAGATGCAACAAATGTAGCTTTATTATACAGAAAATATTGGTTTTCCAAATTTTATAGTCAAAAAATCTGATGTGTCCAACACATGACTTTCCTATCTAGTTATTATAGGCTTTTTCTGGTTATTTTGTACAACTTATTTCAGTACCTCTATAAATATTTAGAGGATAAACTAAATATATACATTTTCCACATCTAACTACCTCGAAACATTTTTCTATAGTTATTCATTGAAAACGAAAATACTGAAAAATTTAAATTTAGCAATTTTTCTACAATTTTTCCATTACGGTCCATTTTAGAAAAATCATGTAAAAACAAAAATTATAGAGATCGATATCGAAAACAACTTTTAGTTTAGTTTAGAATTTTGCACATTTTGTCAAATTTCTCGAATACGGACCATTTCAGGAAATTTTGACATAAAGCAAAAATTATAGATAATAATATTAGAAGTAACTTTTATTTGAATAATTTTCAATAATTTTCTTCTCCAAACATAAATAACAGATATATTCAATAAAATATAAAAACGGCCTCATATAAAGTACCCCCCTAGATGTTCCGACTTTGTCCAAAATCTAATCATTTCAGGCCGAAATAAAACTTAAGTTTAAAATTTAGTGTTTTTCTGTGTATCGGTTCATGAGTTATGGTGGATATAGCCACACAGACACACACGGCAATTTTACCCTAATTTACCCACCTAAGAAGATGATTAATAACTGGGGTTTAGTCCAATAAATGAAGCGTAAAAAGGTAAGTATTTGTAACAAATTTTACCTAAACGTTTAGAAAATATTTGCAGAAGTGTGGTATCAGGACTTCACCTTTAACACCCTGTATCTCGGAAAAGAAAAGTTTTCGGACCTGTTTATATGAACTTTTACTACTATTTTAGGATGTAGATTACGCTGTTAAAATATGACCGTCTAATTTCGGGACACTCTGTATATCATCTATAACTATCAATGAATAAAAAATATTTGAGTTGTTTGGTTTAAAAATAGTATTCCTACATTCGTATATTAACAAGCCACTAACCCCCAGTAGGCGGCGATAGCCAACGAATTATACCTGAATTGTAATCGGACCCTTCAGCGTACGACACACAACATTGCCAAATTTATGTAGCGAACAAGGTTCCAAATACTTTAAGGGGAGGTCGTGAGATTCGTGCGGTGTGACGTCAGAAGGGACTGGATTGCTCTTTATACTACTATCATTTCGGTATTTCCTGCCAAATCAAATCATTTCTCATTTTTTCACGCTACGAATTTACCCCTGTCGGCTTCAGTCTCGGTGAGGTAGGAACCACCAATTTAGCGTCTCTCGAAATTACCATGAATTCATGCAAATAAAATTTAGTTTTTATTGTGTAACCTCACTATAGTTTTGATATTTTGTTATAGGAAGAAAATAGACAAAAACCTTCTGAAGTATGTATCTTAGATTGGCAACTTTCAAAATTGGGATCGCCATGCATCGATATTGGTATCTTACTTTTTACCAATGCTTCAAAGGAACTTCTAGATGATTATAAAATTTACTTAAAGTTCTATCACGCCGCAGTCAGCGAGAACCTAAAACAATTTTCTTGCTTGCCAGATGAAGTTTTTCCATACGAAACATTAGAAAAACATTTTGATAAATATTCAAAATACGCATTGTGGGTAAGCATTATGTTACTGAGAATAATGTTATGTGAACCTGAAGAGGCGCCTAATTTGGAAAAAGACTTTACTGATGGAAAAACTGTGGAGCAAATTGCTAATTTCATTTTTACTGATATTGGCGAATACCATCGACGAATAGCTATTTTAGTTAATTTTATGGTAACAAATGATTTATTCTAATAATATAATTAATTAACTTAATTTGAAATAAAATATAAGAAATCTATGGTTGTTTGCTTCCCTGAAAAAAGTGATAGTATATCTAAGGTTGAATGAAAATTGAAATACTGAGATCAAATATTCACTATTATTTATCGTAATCATAGTCCTCAGAAACTCTAGATACAGCACCGAAAACAAAATTTTGACCCCTATATGCTGCACTGAGCAAAATGCTCCTATTATATGTTTTTGCTGTGTTTCTGATAATTGCTATTATAAAAAATCTAATCGTAATAACAAAAAATCAAATAATCCTTATCGAGTACATAATTAGAGTGGCAAAGATGGCTTTGCTAAACACATCTAATAATCATTATTAGATTAAATGTTACGATTATCTGAAATTCCACTTATACACATATTGTGTTATACATTTTACTTAATAATGGTTATCCAGCTCTTAATTTTAGTTATTTCTATCACTACCTACCATTATTCAGCAAAAATTAAATTGATCCCCTCAATTACCACAATTAAGTTCTTATATAGCCGTTATTAAAATATATGAGTATGTTTTCAAAATTAACGAACTATATTGGATTGCGCAAGCTACAAGCCATCACCGCGGCTACTGATTGGTCGATATATCTCACCACCATTTACGACGTCATCCGTCATCGCCATTATTATTTTCTGTAAGTTGTTCACTAGAGAGTAGAGAGCGAAGTACTGAAGTGACTGGGTTAGATCAGATTTTGTATTTTTTTATTAATGCTCCATGGTTTTTGTCAAAGACAATAGTTACTTCTTTTCTTATTTACTTTATGATCTTTTTTATTGTGTTGTGTACCACAACAAATTCATACCTGTTGATTTGTGGCACTGTGGCTGGTTGTGCATAATGGCGGCATCATGTTTTGTAGGATTATTAAAAGAGTGGCAACTTGAAGAGTATGCACCTTTATTGTATTTTTAGTAGTGTTGACAAAAAGTGATTTAAAGTTGAAAAAAGGTAATTTTTAACTCTAAATATTTACTTATGTATCTGTAAGATTAGCTTTTCGAGAAGAATTAGAAAACAGGAAAATATACAGGGTGTTCCATTTAAAAAGCATCACTTTGATGTGCTGCAGTATATTTGTAAATAACTTTTTTTGGTATCTATCTCCTATAATAGAGATATTAATATAACAAGGTAATTATAGTTTAACTGTGAAATAAGTTTTATTTTTATAACTAGTTTTAAGTCCTTTCATTAAGTGAACAAAAAGCTTAAGATAATTTTTTTTTCTACAGTGTGTTCACTGAAGTTCGAAGCATATACGTAATTTTTATTGTTAATATTACGAAAAACATTTATGCTTCATAAAAAATTTTGCATGGTCTAAAATTTTAAAAGCAACTACTAGATATCAACTTTTGTGTCAAACTGTGCTGAACCAATGAGGCCGAATTAGAGGGATAATAAATGAATAATAAATTGTTTTTTATTGTAAACAGTACATATTAGAACCTTATTTTTAAATCTAAAAACAATTTTCGATTTTTTCAAAAATAAAGGTACTTTACCTTTGACAAAAAAAATTAATAATTAAATTAAAAATTTGATATCTGATTATTGAAATGTAGATTATAGACCATGCATAACTTTTTATGAAGAATAATATAATTCGTAAAATTAACAATAAAAAACTTTACCATATGATGCGACATTGAATGTTTTTTTTTTGTATTCCTAGTCATAGGCTATTTTGTTGAATATATTAGTATTTTTATATTTTATATGACAGATTGTCAGACTGCAATAAGTTGTATTTTTTTTTAACAGTTTTAGGTTTTATTAATAAATGAAAAATTTTTAAATTTTAACATGTTTCTTTTAAAAATCTAAATAATCTGGGTCGATTAACACGAATTAAATCTTACAACCGTTTTTTATTGTTTTACGCAATTAAAATAGTTTTTTTAAACAACTAATGTTTTGTTTACTAAAATGACAATATCTCGAAAACTCCTTGAAATATGGGGATGTAACAAATTACATTTTTTGTGTTAAAATAATGAAGGTTTCATTATTCAGCATGAAACTGAGATAATACAGGGGGTAAAAAAATAAATGTGAGTTGGCCCAATTCGAACCGTGTGACTATCGCCCTCTAGGAGGGACATAAAAAGTAATAACAAATTCTTGTTTAACACAATTAAAACCTATGGTGTACCAATTTTGAGTTCAATACATGCAGCTGTCTTCCAACTACTACGAATTTTCAAAAATAAAATGTCACCTTTAACACCCTGTATATTGTTTACTATTTACAGTTTACTAATGCTTGTTATGTTCATGTTAATCGACCTATTTTTATCACCTCTCCCTACAGTTACCGTATTGTCCATTAGTTACATACAAGTGTCCCAGAAAATTGTGATATGTAACTTTATATTCTTTACGAACAAAGTTAAAATATTGGATTTTATTGTTGTAACATTTTTTTATTATTGTACGAGGTTTTGGCCGTTTAAAATCTCGAAAACTATTCACATGACAAATATGAAAGTTGTCAGTCACGAGCAGTCATATACTGACGGTTGTATCTACTACAAAATGACTTCTGGTTTTCCTCGCATTTCCGGTCACGTGATCCCAACTTTAATTTTTTAAATAGGACACTTGGTATATTATTATATTTCTAGATTTCCTTCATGAGGCGAATTCAACCAACTATAAAACTTGTGGTCTAAGGTGTCACATCTAGGAACTGTAGACAGTTTAAAATAGTGTTTTTGAGCTGTTAAAGATAGATAAAAACAGCTTACATGTCCCTCTCTTAATTTTGAAAGCACTATTTAATGAGACGAAAAAAATATAATAGAGTGGTAAAAACAATCTGGACTGTTGACTACACTGTATTATATTTTTCTCTTGTCACTAGATAGTTATCAAAAAATGAAGATAAGGACATGCAAGTCGTTTTGATCTATCTTTAACTGTCTATAGCTCCTAGACGTGACACTTTAAACCAAAAGTATTATAGTTTGTTAAATTTAGCTTATCAAGGGGAATCTAGAAATATAATAATATACCGGATGTCATATTTAAAAAAGTTGAAGTTGGAATCACGTGACCGGAAATGCGAGAAACACCAGAAGTCATTATATGGTAGGTACAAACGTCAGTATTGATTACTCGTGACTGTCAACTTCCATATTTGTCATTTGAATAGTTTTCAAGATATTCAAGGGCAAAACCTCGTGGGACACTCTGCAGCCTGTAGCCAACATAATAAAATTTTATTACCAATAATAAAAACGTCGAATTATAATTATTTGAATGAAATCTAAAATTTATTGGATGTAATAATAATTATTAGAAAGTTAAATAGCTGAAGATATAGAACCTTATACCTGCTATTGGAACGGGCAATAAGGGTTAGTAGGCTACCCGATCATCGTAATTAAGTACATTATTACTATTATTAGATAATCAAATAGCCTTAGCTTCATAACAGTATAACTGCTACTAGGGAACTATGTAATAGTAATTAAGTGCACTGAATAACTGTTCCACTCCATCCAGTTGGTATTATTACCATTATTAGATGATATAATAGCCTTAGCCTCATAACAGTATAAATGCTATTTGAAAAATATATAATAGTAATTAAGTGCACTGAATAACTGTTATATTGCATCCAGCTGATATTATTACCATTATTAGATAATCTAATAACCTTAGCCCTATAACGGTATAAATGCTATTAGGAAAATATATAATCGTAATTAAGTGCACTGAATAACTGTTATACTACATTTTAAACAAAATTTATATAATAATGGTTATTCAGTGCAGATCAGGAAAGTGACTTTAATAACTGTGAGAATAGAGCTTACTTGGCGCCTATTTCATGCAAGTTTCTAATAATTGTTATTCAATTTTTACTAATGGTTAATATATTTTTATCAGTGTGGGCGCCATCATAACTGAATATAAAGATGGCACTACTGAACTGTAAAAGATAGAAGGAAGTATCTGTATCTGTAACGTATGGAGGGTGAGTTACCCCCACGGCACTTAGGCCTCATTAGGCCCATTGTGCATCCTCCTAAGATGATAGGCACCTCCTAGCTCGTCAGCCAGCCTACAGATTTAATGTAGTTGACAACGTCGCCAAGAGGTGCTTCTCTTATATCGGCCTGTGTTAGCCGATACTCGCCGAACACAAATCTTCTAATAAATAAGAGCGTCGGGCAATCGTAAAGGATATGCTCGATGGCCTCATCTTCTTGTTCGCACCCTCTGCAGAGTGCGGATTCTGAATGCCTGTGACCAGACGCAGATTCTGTCTAGTCATTGTCGAGTATTTGTTTGCTGCAGTGTTGTCAGGATAACTTAAGAGCTCCCTGGCAACTCTGCAGTTTCGTGTTTCATCCCATCTTTCCTTGAATTTCACAAGGGAATGTTCTTTAATTTGGTCTGTCACTACCGATTTTGTCAGGCCAATAGAAGGGCCAGGTCCAAAAAGTATTTGGTTGGCTGCTTTCTTGGCTAGTGAATCGACAAGACAGTTACCTTTCGATGTGGCGTGACCTTTAATCCATCTTAAGGTGACCACATTGTTGATGGATACTTCGGCCAAAGCTTCATGACATTCTAGTACTAACCCTGAATAAATTAGTGTAGAAGGAAGTATAGCAGGGACATAAGCTGGAAAGGCTCTTCGCAGGTTTTTCACTTCATACACAGAAATTTACAGTTTTGGGCGGAGCTAACCGAAGTCGACGCGATACATTGGTGTATAAAATTATTTTTTAACAAGTTTTTGGACCATTAAGACCAAAAATGTTTTAAACCAAATCAAATTCCAGAAATCCAATTGTATAAACCAGAACCAATGTCAACGACATCAAGAAACCCTTCTTTCCAATCAAAAAGACAATTTTATGATAACAGAAATTTCCAAAATTATATTTCAAGACCAAATTTTACTTTTGAAAAATTAAATTCTAATTTTTGCAATGATATCAATTTACATAACAACAATGAGAATTATCGTCACTTTAATTTTGAAAATCCTAATCAAATAAAATTTGAAAATGAATCAATTAAAAATGATCATTTTGAACAAAATTTTCAGATTCCGATTGAAAACAAAAAGATAATAAAATTGCAAAATATTTCAAACAATTCACTACCTCATATCTTAATACGCGAACCCTAGCTAAAACTATTAATTGATACAGGAAGTTTTAGGTTAATAATAAAACCTCTATAGAAGCATTAGATTTGGCTAAAGCCGCTGAGGTGACTATATTACTCTTCATCCTCATACGTATACGTATATGCACGTATACGCACCATTTAAATGTTTCTACAATGGTGCTGTAGACTCTTGGTTATTGAAAAATCCAGGTAAACCTATAACTATCTACGATGTGGCTGAATCTATTGACATAGCTCACAATCGTGCTATGACTCCAACAAACATCTCAAACGCTTTCAAAAAATGCGGAATATACCCATTTGACCAGAACATATTTTCAGACGAAGACTTTTTACCAAGTCAACCAATCGACCCAATCCAAATAACAACGGTTCCGATGATTCACAAAAAAGTTAAGAAACTGCATTTCAAAATTAAAATGATCAAAATCAAGCAAATATTGGCCAAATACAATCTGTCAATACTGGGGAAAGCACTGCAGGACCATCAGTTGTAAGAAATGGAAACTGTTACACCAATCTCAGTCAACCGCAACCGCTATCATCTACCAACTCTATCGATATTACAGCAGGGCCGTCATTTATACCATTTATTCCACCACAAAAATGTATGCCTCCCCTGAAGGCCAAGCCAAGGAAAACTATTAGAAAAACCCGAAAAGCTAAAAAAAGTATTATACCTACGGATACCCCAGAAAATATATTAATTAAAGAAGGGAGATTAGCAGCTAGAAGAAGCAAGGAACTGAAAGAAAACAAAGCCATAAAAAGGAAAGTACATTTATCTGACGATGATACTGACAATTCGGAAGATATCGACATAGTCCTTGAAAGCGAGAGTGATTGCGAAGAGATTGAATCTCCGTATACAAGTTTGCATTCAGATTTATTTGATACCCTTTGTGACAACCCAAACATAGATGACTTTGTTGTGGTAGAGTTTCCTACTTCAAAATTAACTGTGTATTATATAGGAAAAATATTAGAAATAAGTCGGTCCGAGGATTACCTTATAACATTTCTTAGGTTAAAATCTAAGGAACATGAACATTTTGTATTTCCTGATATCATTGATAGAGCTTCCGTAAGAAAAGAATCTATTAAATATATTTTACCTAACCCATTACAATGCGGAAGTACCAAACGGCAGCGAGGATACTTTATGTTTAAAGTATCATTCTCTAATTTAAACATTCGGTCTTATTTTTAAGTTCATTTGTTTTAAATAATTATAATTTTTTGTTTTTTTTTTTGTTTGGGATTAATTTTTTTATTTTAAAGAGACGTAAATATTTCATTTTTTTTTATTTTTATAAATAAAAATTAGCAAAAAACTTGTATTTTTTATTATTCCTTAAAAATTGTTTCCACTGTATTTTAAGTTTCTTTTGCGTGGTTCATTGTGTCCGCTCGACTGATTCATTGTGTACCACCCGGTGGACATAATGAACCACATGCTACTTTTTAAAAAATGTATGCCATTCTGAACCAAAAATGTTGATTAATGTTTTGATAATATAAAAAGAACTGCAAATAGATAGACTAATACGTGCCAAAGTTTCATGACCTCATGTTACAATTGGATCGATTTACAGCCATTAAAATTTTAGGTGGTTCATTGTTGAACAACTGACCTTACCATGTTAATGGATTCTACTCTCCAAGTATGTGAAGTATTTCACGAAAAATTTCCAGCACATTTCAGAAAAATAAAGAGCTGCGTTCTAATTTACAAATACAAGTACATGTACTTATGTACCTATCTTTTTTGAGATATAGATTTGGTGTAAACACATATTAGAAATTAGTTTTTTAAAAAAAGGTACTTTAATATTGCACAACATTATCTACTATCTATGAGAATTAAACGTAGATTTCTATCGATATATGAAAGTCCTAAGTCATTGTATTGATAAAACTATCAATCAATATTTTAAGGATTATACTTGAAACAAATTCTATAAATAATATAACGAGAAAAACTTATAGTCAGGTGCTACAAAATGTTCAGTGCTAAAGTTGTTATTTTCCTCGCTGCTGTAGCAGTATGCTATGGTAAGTACATTGTTATTACAGGTTTTTATTGAAGTTCTTGAGTTTTTAGGTGCTTGTAGATAAAATGAAACTTGTATGTCTTTGGTTATAACCTTCGGCACTGATTAGTGCCTTCTTCAGTAGCTTTTATTAAGTAATTTTTTTCCTTGTTAGTAAAACATTGTATTCTATCGAGTGAAGTGATAATATTTTGAACAAAAAAAAAACAAATTTTGTTCTAGCTACAAAACTATTGAAATTTTAACCCTTTCTAAAATCCTTATTTCATAGCATTAAAAAAAGTAAAAAATATAAAATAAGAGAAGACGAATAATATTACAAATCCTAGTCAGATGTGTCTATCAAAATAAAATATTAAGGTTAAGAATCATTAAAATTAACCAAATCACAAAAAATTACAATATAAAGTGTTGTTTCTATATATATTTTTTTAGGTGTTCTGAACGCTAAACCTTCCCACAAACGTCTACAGATTGACGGTGGCACTTTCGCAAAAATCGAAGATTATCCATTCTTAGTTTCCGTCCAGTTTTGTTATTTGGATTTTTGCGATCACATTTGCGGTGGTGTAATTGTCAATGAAAAGTGGGTATTGACAAGTTCTAATTGTGTAAGTGACCCCAAAAAAATAATTGCTATTGGAACTTCTAATGTAGACGTATTAGACATAGCCGACCTAGATATTGTTGACGTTGAAGCTGCATATCGCCATCCTAACTATCCCGTTAGAGGGTAAGTCTTCTTCCTTTCATAAATATTTTAAATCCTTGTACTGGAACGTTCATTTAAAGTTAGTCAAAAAAATATTTAAGAATGAAAGATTATAGCAAACATGAGTTTTTTTATATTATACTTCGGTTTGGTCCACTAGAACACATAACTTGACTCAACTTACTTAATATTAAATAATTGACTTACTTTTTTAGTATCCATTTTTAACCTCCCCCCAAGTTACCTAATAGTAATTTGAAAATATAACATTATCATTTATAACTCGAAAATAGAATACCTTGTTCGACAAAGAATTTCAAGATAACCTTTAAAAACGAAATTCCGTGTTTGAACAAGTAATAATTCAGTATTTGGCCAAGGAACTACGTTTTTGAACAAGAAATTGTGCCGTGTGTAATAAATGCCTATTTTACTTCCAGAATCGGTCGTAATGATATTGCTCTACTTAAGTTAGCTCAACCACTGACCTTCAATAACAAAGTTCAGCCTGCAAAATTGCCAACGCAAGGCCAAGAATTCAACGGTACAGCTGTTGCCACTGGTTACGGTCTCGGATTCGAGCTTAATGCCGCCCTTGATTTAACGCTCGTATCTTTTGATGGTAAGTATCTTTTACCAATACAAGCATCAAAATAGAATTACTAAAAGTGTATTTTTTAGTAAATTTTAGTAAATTTTAATAAATTTTAGTAAATTTTAGTAAATTTTAGTAAATTTTAGTAAATTTTAGTAAATTTTAGTAAATTTTAGTAAAATTTTAGTAAATTTTAGTAAATTTTAGTAAATTTTAGTAAATTTTAGTAAATTTTAGTAAATTTTAGTAAATTTTAGTAAATTTTAGTAAATTTTAGTAAATTTTAGTAAATTTTAGTAAATTTTAGTAAATTTAAATAAATTTTTTTAACTTTTAATAAATTTTAATAATTTTTACTAAATTTTAATAAAAATTCAATAAATTTTAGTAAATTTTTAGAATGCTTTAGAAAATTTTAGTTAATTATTTAATTATCCTAACTATTGTCCTAATTGCAAGGGTAATTGTTGTTAAATAGTTATATTTACGTAATTTTGATATCAGAAATACAGTGATTAAATAATTATTAATCAAATTGAAATTTGTTCAATTACTTTTTTATTGTTTTATAATTTGCGTATCAGTCTTATATCCTCTAAATCAGTGGTCGCCAACCTCTCAATGTGTTGAGCTACTTTGTTAATTTTAGAATAAACAGCGAGCTACCCACACGGAAGCCACGTAATGCAACGTAAATGAAATAATCCACAGTTAATTTATCATTATATGTATTTATTTTACTATTTAACTGGTAATACATAATACATAGGTACTAATAATAAACTAATAACAAAATAACTAATATTACTGTACGTACTTGTTCATAGCTACATTAGCTACATTATTATTATTATTATTATTATTATTATTATTATTATTATTATTCCTACCTACCAAACGAAGGTGTTTGAAAAATAAACACAAACTTTTATCCAGCCACAACGGCATGTTACGTAAGATTTAAAAATAGTTAATAATAACAACAAAAAAGTAACGCACTATCATGAACATAAACATCGAAAAATAAAAAAGCACATTCAATGAGAAGGCTGACACTCAGACTCATCGATAATTTTTTTAATGTTTGCAGTATAATTTGATACAGCCATTCGAATACAATTATCCAAATGTTCATCTGTAAGTCGATTGCGATATTTGTTCTTAATAAACTTCATATTGGAAAAAGAAGATTCACACAAATAGGTTGAACTGAATAATGCTTTCACTTTCAAGGCAACACGGCATAGAACTGAATATTTGTCTTTACCTACAATAGGCCAGATACATTTGGTACTTGAGACTAACGATTTTAAGGCTAAATCGTTTTGAAACTCAATTACTTCCATTTCTGTTGCAGCGATGTCTTCGCCAATGTTCTGCATAACACAAGTTGCAAACTGTTGGATATCAATTTCCATAAAGGGTGAAACAACAAACTGCGCTACTAAAGCCATTTCGTTGAAATCCTTAAAACGATTTTTAAAGTTATTCTTCAGGGTAGAAACTATTTCTATAAGATATTTGCTGTCATAGGGTTCTAATGGATTTTGAAATATTTTTTCTGAAAGAATAGGAAAATGCTTGGCATCGCTGTTAATTAGGTTTTGTTCCCAAAACTCCAGATTTTTGATAAATGCTTTTATATCAGAAATAATTTCCGCTAGTTCTTTGTCTCTCCCCTGAAGCTGCAAATTAAGTTCGTTTAATTTCTCTGTAATGTCCACGAAAAAACCAAAATCTCTAAGCCAGATTGAATTTCCTAGTTCCGGAGTCGGTTCATCACGTTGTTTGAAAAATTGAACTATGCCAGATAGGACATCATTAAAACGTTTCAGCACCCGTCCTCTACTTAACCATCGGACTTCAGAGTGAAGGAGTAGGTCCCCGTATTGACAGTCAACTTCATCGGCCAAAGTTTTGAATAATCTTCTTTGTAACGCTTGAGCTCTAATCTTGTTCACAATTTTTACCACCAGTTTCATAACGTTGTTTAGTTTCAGGAAATTTCCACATAATGCTTGCTGATGGATAATGCAGTGGTAACGGAAAAGTTTCATCTTTACGACATAACGCCACCAGACCCTTATCACAACCCACCATAGCTGGAGCGCCATCGGTTGTCAAGCCTACCATTTTATATATTGGAATTTTCTCGGAAGAAATAATATTTTTTAAATGAGAAAACAACTCCTGTCCAGTAGTGTGTCCTTTCAGTGGAATAAACTTCAAAAGATCTTCTTTAATCGTAAAATCACTAAAAACCATCCTGACGAACACGACCATCTGGGCAGTGTCAACGACATCTGTTGATTCTTCCAGTTGAAGTGAAAAATAAACACAGTTATCTAAGTCAGTTCTTAACTGTAAAAAAAATATTATTGCCCATTACTTCTACACGTCTCATCACTGTATTAGCAGAAAGTTGCATAGATTTTATAGCTGAAACTATCTCGTCTTCATTTCTAAAGTTGGCAAATAACGAATCAGCAGCTTCTAAAAACGCCTGTTTTATCATTTCCCCGTCTTCATAAGGTTTCTTTTTTTGTTCAATTATCTGGGACACACGGTACGATGCTTCAGTTGCAGCCTTATTTTTGTCGACTGTTCTTAAAAATATTGATTGTTGTCCAATTAACTGCTTTTTTAACTGTTTCAGTTTCTCTTTTCTGGCGGCAGAATGTAGTGGGAATGATTTTTCAAAATTAGAATGTACAGTTTTATGATGTCTCTCAATATTTCCTTTTTTAGCAACGGAGACCGAAGTATTACATAACAAACACACATTTTTATCTTTAACTTCTGTAAAAAAGTATTGTTCTTCCCATTCCGAATGAAAGTGGTATGTCTTTACCTTCTTACAACTGCTTGCCATAATATTATTTTTTGTTGTTCTCTACTAACCCAACCGCTGGACGTTGGTTACGCGTTCAGTTTTAAACTAAGCGCAATAACGCCGCGCCGTACGTATTTATCCCGTTCAAAGCAATCCTGATCGTTCTCGAACACTAACGCGCTGGTCCGGCTGGTCGGTTCTAGCCGATTCTAGCTTGACGCCGTCAGCGGCAGATCGCTCACCGCAACGTTGCCGCTGTTTATGTTTAATATTATGACAATTAGATTTTTTGTGGAAATTTCGGAAGCTTCTCTGTTTGTATTTTTAAAATTAAAATCGTTGTGAGAGCTACCAGAATTGCCTCCGCGAGTTACCGGTAGCTCGCGATCGACAGGTTGGCGACCACTGTTCTAAATTAATAACACTATTTACATTTAGGGGAAAAATAGAAATAATAATAGTATATTCTATAACAAGATTGGAATGATACAAGTTGAAGATTCTGAACGTAAGCGAAAGCGAGCATAAAAAAACACCAGTTCAACTTAGTAAACGCCGCTTCTCTTTATTCAAGCAAATTCAAACTAAATCACATACTTTGATTACTATACGGGGCAAGAGAGAGTTTACAGCTAAAGAATCAGATCGCGCACTCTGCGACGGCACTTTTGATCTCAGTGTTCCAGTGTATACACTGCGCAACTCGGATAATACAATATATGACAACCGCCTATAATAAAACAGCAGTCTTCTGCGTATCCTGAATTTGTATCCCTGGAGTGGATGTTATTTTGGAACTTTCAACTGGTCCGAGTGAGCTAACTGATTCTTTAGCAATAAACTGTGACTTCAAAAATAATATTCACTGACACTGACAGCAGCAAGCAAAATATCAGGTGCGTTTTAATCATCCGCTTCTGCTTCCGGAATTGTCGGTTTAGTCGTTTTAACTTGTCAGATTAAAACAAGAAAACCGACAATTCCGAAGCAGAAGCGGATGATTAAAACGCACCTATTAAAAATATTGCGCCAAGATGTAGGCAACACGTAATAAGGGATCAAAATGGTGGAGTTTTCTATCTCCTTTTAAAAGGCACTCAGAAAGCTGCGCAGTGCGACCATTCTCCGTATAGTAAAAGAAAATCAAAGTATGTGCTAAATACTCATACGTCGCGTAGAACTTGTCAAATTCTATAAACTTAATAATGTCAAAGTGGTCAAAAATTTGAACTCACCTTATCAGAACCTTGATGCTGTTTTACTCTCTCAACAATTTAACCACCTTTACCTGTCTACTTTAAGACGTTTAAACTTTTGATTGGACAAGACAATTGCGGTTGAATTGTTCAACGGCAAGTTATTCAGCTTCGGTTAAACCAACCTATTCTATCGTACGACAAGTTAGGATGGACTGTTTATGGGGTTGTGAATAAAAGTTCTTCCTATACCGAACCTTTACTGTAGGCATTCTGCTGATGAACAACTTCACTTATTGGTGAAAAATTCAAGGGTGGTAAGAAATCTGCAGAAGTCAAAAAGGCAGTTAAAATTATGGAAAAAAACTCTTCATTACATTGGTAATTGTTTTGAAATCGATCATCCTTGCAAGTATGAAGACGTTACTTTTAAAGATAGTAAAAGTAATGCCTTAAAACGTCTTTCATGCATGGAAAGAAAAATGTACAGATAAAGAATTTGCAAAGCAGTACTGCCAAAAGTTTGAAGATTATCTACATAAAGGTTATGTTACCAAACTAAAAAAGTGGCAAGTCACAGAAAATCTTAGAGATTGGTATTTATTCACTTTGCCGCATGGAATGAAAACAAACCAGGCCAAATTAGGCTAGTATTTGACGTTGCGGCAAAATCGCACGGGTACTCATAAACGACTTTCTGTTTCAAGGCCCAAATTATGTGCCCTCCATTAATTGCGGTATTATGGCGTTTTCAGCAGGGTTAAATTGCGATTAGTGGAGATATAAAAGAAATGTTTCACCAAGTGGTCTGCAGAAAAGGAGGCAGGTGCAGTCATCGTTTCTTTTGGCGTGGAGGAAATAAAAATCAATAACCCGATGTTTACCACATGAATATCAGGATTTTTGGGGCTATATCCTCTCCTTCCAAAGTACAATAAAAAAACAAAAATGCTGAGAGACTTCAAACCGATTTTCCTAATATTATAAAAGCTATTACCAAGCAGCATTATGTCGATAACTATTTGGACATGCAATTCCGAAGCAGAAGCCATCAAACCGGTCCAGCAAGTCATTCATGTCCATAGAACAGGTGGATTTGAAATGAAAAAATAGATAAGTAATTTATCTGCAGTAATCTTATCAATTCCAAAAGATCTTCGTTGTAATATGAATATAGACACAGATAAAATTAAACGAGTTCTTGGCTTATTCTGGTCCCACAATACAGATGACTTATTGACACCTTAAATTTCAAGATATTCTCCATCGATCTGATTGATTGCTCCAAAATTTCAAGTAAACGTAAAGTTCTGAGAATTGTCATGTCCGTCTTTGATCCCCTAAAATTTCTAGCACCGCTGATGGTAAAAGCAACGATATTAATGCAGAATATATGGGGATATAATGTGGAATGGGATGCATAAATTGCAGACAGCATATTTCCATCTTGGAAGCAGTGGCTAAATGATCTATGTTCCGTATCACCAATTAAAATAAATAGATGTTATTTTCCTAGACTGCCACCTAAAAATAGAGTAGATATACATATCTTTTCGGATGAAAGTAACAAAGCTTACTCTGCATACATAAGATATGTACATTCTTCAGAGATATTTACTAGTTTCGTCACTTCCAAATTCAAAGTAACTCCAATCGATCAGCAGACCATACCAAAACTAGAACTTCAAGGGGCAGTTCTAGCATGCAGATTACCCAAAACAGGTTGTAATGAGCTACAATACGAAGTCCAGTTAGCTCACTTTTGGACAAATTACTTAGTGGTACCTTAGATAATATAATAGCAGATAGGCCACCACTGCATAAAGTTATACAATATTAATCTCGCTATCATATAATCAGTATCTCTCTTTCTAATGAAGGCTTTCTCACTCGTTTTAGAATTCTCAGCAGTAGCGTACCGTAAAACAATTTTGCTGGGTCATTTTAAATGCGAAAATGTTGACCAAATAGAATATAAAATAAAATGTTTGAAAAGGTAGGTAGGTGCATTTTTAATGAAGTGAAAACAAAATATGACTTTTTTGTTATGAATATAATATTAATAACAATTACTTTTAACACCACAACACGAACAAATTTAAATTAAACACTGGAATAATTGTCTGAGAAAAGCTTTGTAAAACTGACAAATACAAACAAAGAGATAGAGATAATCTATTTCTCTCTAATTAGAATTCTCGACCATATTATCATGGCGACACAAACATTGTTTACTGTCCTCTCTTTACTACTTACTTACTCTGAGAGTGGTACAACAGATTGGATCTGAGCGTAGACGATTCGCTATATTTTTAGCCTGTAGAGTAGGAGAGATCTTAAAAAACACTAATGTTAAACAGTGGCACTTGGTAACTTCAGATTGGTCGGTGGCTGACCTAGCTACCAAAGAAGTCAAAGATTTAGACTTAAATACAAGAAGTAAATGGTATTTAAGTCTAGCATTCTTAAAGTGTGCAAACGAATCTTGGCACAGTAACCCAAATGTGAAATGGAAGATTATTACCTACTTGTTGATGTTAGTCAAGATAATAAATTAGAACTTCCAGATGTATACAGGGTGTAACTAAATAAGTGTAAAACATTTAAGGGGGTGATTCCTCATCGAAAAAAAGATAGGATCTTTCATATAAAGAAACTTCATTGGAGCATCCCTTGTTAAGATACAACCCTTAAAGGGGGTACATAAAATTTGTTTTAACAATTTTTTTCACAAGCACTAAACAAGTTACAATATTGAAATTAACCTGACATTTTACCTGACATTTTCTACTACCAAAAAGACACTTAGCCAGTAATTTATTTGGTTTACCCCATGGTTGTAAGGGGTGTAAAACGCAACCCCTAAAATTTCGTTCCAGCGTAACTTTTTGTCTTAATATTTAGAATTGTTTGTATCCTATTATTAAACATAAAATAATATGTTAATAAAGATATTACGTTATGATCAAATAATATAGCCATCTCATAAATAACATAATTTGGAATATCATTAGAGTCGTAAGTTATAGAAACAATCTCGCCGACTAATACAAGATTTATGTTAACGTTGCACTCTGTACTAAAATTATAAATATAAGTCAGAACTAGAAAATAGATCATTGTTAGCTTTCGCTCGATAAAGGTTTCTTATAAAATTTTTTCGTTTTTTAAAAAATAATTTTTAAAATACACACATAACATCAATGTTCTATGAATATACCAAGAACGTTATGTTTAAGTTCTTTTTAGTATATCCTTTTAGAATATTCTTAGAACATACCTAGAATATACTTTGAAAGTATATTCTAGAAAGTATATTCTAGAAAGTATATTCTAGAAAGTATATTCTAGAAAGTATATTCTAGAAAGTATATTCTAGAAAGTATATTCTAGAAAGTATATTCTAGAAAGTATATTCTAGAAAGTATATTCTGAGTACGTGCCTTAAAAGTATATTCCAAAAAGTATATACTGAACACGTATTATAACAGGGCATTCTTAGAAGATACTAACAGTCATATACCCAGCATGTACCTTATATTCTGAGAATGTTTTAAATGTTTGCAGGTAAAAATTAACACCAAATACATGTAAAAACAAGTTTATATACATATCTATATGAATTTTTCCCAGATGCCGATCTAATAATTCGCCACCAAACGCACTAATGTTGAATGTTTAGGCCAAAAAACATTTTCAAACTAAAATAGAAGAAAAGATGAAGAATAACATATCCTACAATTAGGCATTCCAACGACCTGTCAAACAATAGGTGCCAGTGGGAAATTCTTGTATATTTAAAGGGGTAGCGACATAGTCTTGCAACTTGGACGCTATTTTTATTCGAAGTAGTACTCGCCAAGCCTGCCAATTTATGAAGAAATGTATAGGTGGGTTTTTTAAATATTATTTTTATTGTGTTTGACATAAAATATTTAAATGTAATCCATTATTCATGATTTTACGTAAAGTAGATAGAATACACCGTATGTCGCCACCCTTAGATATACCAAACCTGCCCACTGGTAATTCATTTGTTTGGAATGCCTAATTCCTACAAATTTTTTTGATTTCGTTTGTTTGTAAGAGGTCAGTAAATTAATAAAAATTAATTGCATCGTATGTTCTATATGAAAATAAACAAATTTTACTATATTTATAGTTTTTAGGACCTATAAGTGACGTTAGAATACAGGATATCCCAAATATTAATTGCCAATGTGAATTTATTAATATAGTTAATACTGATGGTGGATTGAAACTAAAATACAGTGTTACCAGAATTACATACACACTTTCTATGAAAAAAATCCTATAAGGCCAGATATTGACCTGGAAGAACTAGAAAAGTTAGCTAAAAGAGGACGAAAACTACAAAATTGTGGTAAGTAATTAACAAAAATATATTTAAACTTTCAGTAAACATCATAATCATTTATGTAACTCTTGTTTTTGTTAGTGTAATGCCATGTACAATTTTTAATGTTTTATGTTCGACAAAAATATTTAAAATATTCCATTAGCTATGTACACTTAATTTGTATATGTACCAAGTTTGTTAATTTTTTTAATGTTTTAGGTTCAATGAAGATCCAATGAAATCAAGCAAATGAAACTCAAGCCATTGATACAATATAAAATATTGACTAGTTAAGGCCAAAGATAGTATTTGTAATAAAAATAAGTATGAATTCTTTGAAATAAAGACTCATTATATACACTTATTCTTTAATGTTCAATATTAATTAAACATCCTGTATTAAGGTGTCTAGTAGATGCCTAGCATATGTTATATTTAAATACTTAGCATATACTTAGAATGTACTATTAAATTAAAGTAGATACCTGTTGCATACTGTACACATACTTGAAGTACATTCTCAGTATCTGCATAGCACGTATAAACAACGTTACGTAGCATATGCTTAGCATATTCTGAGAATGTACCAAATGCGAATACAGTATATTCTCAGCATATGCGTATTCTTAAAAAGTATATACTAAGAATATGCTAAGAATGTATAATTGTTATCTGGGTACTCTCACTTAATTCGTACCATGTCTTATCAGCACTTTGAATCTTACTGACAAGCTTTCCCCATTCTACTGAGGTATTCGTTATGTAACATTATTCATTTTATAAATTTTGAAGCTGTTTAAAATCGAATTGTAAACTCGTTATCTGTAAGGATGAGGATAGCCATATGTGAATAGTTGAGATTGAGTACGAACGTGTAAAGAATAGGTCATTTATTACTCTCAAAATCAATAGGACATTTTCTTTATTCAATCTATACGTTATTTTTTAGATTGTAACAGAGTCATCGAAAAACTCATCCCATACGAAGATAATCCCTTAGATAAGGACAGTAACCTTTGTACCTTAAACGAAGTATCAAACAACTGCGCTGGTGATATCGGTGGTCCTCTTTCTCAAGACGGAACCGTTATTGGTCTTATCACATGGTACTTTGACAAGCCATGCAATACTAAGGGAGCTCCAAATGTATTCACCAAGCTTTCTAACTTCGCCGACTGGATACACCAAACCATTACCGAAAATAGTTAAATTGTATGATTTTTTTAAATAAAGATATATTTCATTGGTTAATGTTTTAATATCTACCATGGGCGTCGTTTGAGGGGGGCAAGGGGGGGCAATTGCCCCCCCCCCCCTGGCTTTTACTACTATACAGCGCGTAATGGATATATGTCACAATACTAAATTAAGTACTAAAATTTAGCCCTAAATCAAGTTATTAATTTAGTACTAAATTTAGAACTAAAAATATTTTTTTCCTTTTGCAACGATACCAATTTTTAGTACTAAATTAGGTATGGGCGCACGCGCATTGACGTATTATTACGTGAAATTAGCACAAAAATAAAATAGTTTTTGTAAATGAGGGAAGAAAATTAAAAGATGTATTTATTATGACTTTGACACTAATTGACTTGACAATAACTAAATGCAGCAATGCTACTAAAAATCACGAAAAAACACAATAAAACCTACAAAATCAAACACAAGCGAAATTTGTCCAAGGCGATAAAGCAATAACAGTTGCTGTGTTGTAAATTGTAAAAATACTAGCAGAAAAAAACAGTGTAAATTATATAAATTTTTAGTAGCAAAATGGAAATTGAATCAATGAAATAAATGGATAGCTGTACAGTAAGAAGAAAAAACCTTTATTTTTGTAATAATAACAGTAATACTGGAAATAGTAGACATCAGAAAATTGAAAGGTTTTAAATAACCAATAAATTATTATTGTACAATGTTGTTCAATATCCCTTAACTCTTAAATGTTGAGCAAGATTAGATTTCTGCCTTTGATTATTGTATGTGACTGAAATGCAATCTTGTGACTTATTGATAGGAAACCAATTTTAATCATTAATTTCTATGGGTTCTTTCGAACTAAAAATAAAGAAAATATGAATTACAATCGCAAATTTACCAATTATTTTTGTTAATACGTTTTAAAACTACGTTATTATATAATGGTAATGTTTTTGTTTTCACATTATTAAACCTTTTCTTCAATGTTAACTTATTAGGCTTAGGCAACATATACATTTTCTCGTAAATATATAATCTTATAATAATAATTCTCTCCCTAATTCACCCCCTTATGAGCGAATTTTAACTCCAAAAGCTGAGCTTGTGCGGGGAAAGGGACGGCTATTATTATTATTTGCCGTGGCGCTCCGGGACGACTTAAAGATGAATAATGGTGACATTTGACTTACAGGTGAGGAAAACCCGGAAAACACCACCTTCCATCGAAAACGGTAATGCATGGTGATTTTATTTTAATAATCTGGATGTCATATCAACAGAAATTAAATTTCTGCTAATATGGCATCCATCAAATCCTATAGAGAACCATGCAAATAAATTCACATGGTCTTCCGTATGATCTGAAACCTTGTCTCGTTTTACCAGAAAATTGGCTGACAAATTAATGCCGCGCCGTAGACACCTACACCACCGTAGCCTGCCTATGTTTAATTATTAATTATACTACTTTTATTTTAGCTGAAGTACCTAATAAAAATATATAATAATTAATTTTTTCACTTGTTTTACAAATATATATACTTTTATTAAAATCAACATATATATTTTTTAATTCCATTAAAAATTGTATTGTCAGTATACGCAAATATCGTCCGTTAGTTTTTAAATTAATTGGCGCTGCTGTCACGCACAGAGCGAATAATGAATGAAAATAGACTGACTGCGCTTTGCATGATGAATGTACATCCAAAAATAATCGCAAAAAACTATTTTTTTTTTGGCTTGGGCACTTGCCATTCAGCCAGTCGCGGAATATATTATATAAGTTTAAATTGCATTATCACTCTAAATACATTCAATCATACACACTTTTGTCCTAAGCAAGAAAAGAAGAAAAATATAAAACAGAAGATAAGGCAAGCAAGGAATAAACAAAGGAAAACATGTCTTCTTGTCTAGGAGCCCGTCAAGACATTTTTTTTTACACACAAAACTAGGCCACGGAAAGGTAGGTATATAACAATTGGGTTAGAACATAGGTTGCAAGACTAATACTAATTACAAACATACTTTACTTTCATACACAAATTTTATCAAGAGGTCGTAAATTTTTGTTTGATTAAGTGAGAGGAGATGGCAAATGTTAAATGGAGGAAATACATTATTTTTAATTAGATCTTGTATCAGATCTTGAGATTGTTGGGTATAGTTTACACAACTAAAGAAAATATGATTTAGATCGCCTTTCTCTTGACACATAGTACATATCTCCGAATCTATAACATGGATTTTGAATAAATGTGCTGGATAACATGCATGTCCAAATTTCAATCTAATGATAGTTGTTATATACTTTCGAGGAAGTGAATAGTTTTTAAACCAATGCACATTCGGAATTTTTGGTTGTATTTTTGAATATTGAGTTGTAGTGGTTTTGCAAAAGTCTTTCCAAGATTTTCTCCAATTTTTCATTTGACGTTGTTTCTCAATTGCAAAAGCATCCAAATTACACAGCTGATAACTTGTCGGTAAGCCATTGGTAGTTGCGCTTTTAGCCAAAACATCTACATACTCATTATGTTTGAGCCCTATATGTGCTTTAACCCATATTAATTGAACCGTTTTCGATGTATTATGGATTTCGAATAGTATCTTTTTAATGAGCAAAATATAAGCATTTGATGAATTGGAAGGAAGATTTGGGTTTTGAATAGCAAGTAATACAGATAGGGAATCAGATAAAATAACTGCAGTATTATTATTAGATATTTTAAAGTATTTTATAGCTTCATATATAGCAATTGCTTCTGCACTAAATATTGAAAAATTTGATGGTAACTTAAAAACGTTCTCTGTAGATGTAGAAGGGATGAAAAAGGCACATCCTGTACCAGCTGAAGTTTTAGAAGCATCTGTGTAGATCTTTGTAGAATCAGGCCAGTTTTCTAGTTGTAAGTTCAAAATATTGGAACTTATTTTATGATTTTCATGATAAATTGGTTGTATAAAATTAACATTGTTAAAAATCTGATGTGTCCAACACATGACTTTCCTATCTAGTTATTATAGGCTTTTTCCGGTTATTTTGTACAACCTATTGCAGCATCTCTATAAATGTTTAGAGGATAAACTAAATATATACATACATTGTCCACATACATCTACCTCGAAACATTTTTCTATAGATATTCATGGAAAACGAAAATACTGAAAAATTTAAATTTCCTACAATTTTTTCATTACGGTCCATTTTATAAAAATCATGTATAAACAAAAATTATAGAGATCGATATCGCAAACAACTTTTATTTCAAAAACTTTCATAAAAATCAGAATTTTGCACATTTTGTCAAATTTCTCGAATACGGACCATTTCAGGAAATTTTTACATATAACAAAAATTATAGATAATAATATTAGAAGTAACTTTTATTTGAACAATTTTTTTCTCCAAACATTAATAACAGATATATTCCATAAAATATAAAAGTGGCCTCCCATAAAGTACCCCCCAGATGTTCCGACTATGTCCAAAATCTAATCATTTCACGTCAGGCCGAAATAAACCTTAGTTTAAAATTTAATGTTTTTTTCTTTATCCGTTTTTGAGTTTTCTTCAAAATTCGAAATTTACACATTTTCTCAAATATCTAGAATACGGTCCATTTTAGAGAAATCATGTATAGGACAAAAATTATAGAGACTTATAGACTTTTGTTTGAACAATTTTTATAAAAAATAATTTTTTTTACATTTTGTCAAATTTCTCGAATACGGACCATTTTAGGAAAATTTTGCATAGAACAAAAATTATAGATCATTATATTAGAAGTAACTTTTATTTGAAGAATTTTCTTTTCCAAACGTAAATAACAGATATATTCCATAAAATATAAAAATGACCCCCTATAAAGTACCCCCCCAGATGTTCCGACTCTGCCCAAAATCAGCTCATTGGACGTTGAAACAAAGCTTAAGTTTAAAATTTGGTGTTTTTCTGTGAATCGGTTCATGAGTTATGCGTTATACACACACACACACACACACACACACACACACACACACACACACACACACACACACACACACACACACACACACACACACACACACACACACACACACACACACACACACACACACACACACACACACACACACACACACACACACACACACACACACACACACACACACACACACACACACACACACACACACACACACACACACACACACACACACACACACACACACACACACACACACACACACACACACACACACACACACACACACACACACACACACACACACACACACACACACACACACACACACACACACACACACACACACACACACACACACACACACACACACACACACACACACACACACACACACACACACACACACACACACACACACACACACACACACACACACACACACACACACACACACACACACACACACACACACACACACACACACACACACACACACACACACACACACACACACACACACACACACACACACACACACACACACACACACACACACACACACACACACACACACACACACACACACACACACACACACACACACACACACACACACACACACACACACACACACACACACACACACACACACACACACACACACACACACACACACACACACACACACACACACACACACACACACACACACACACACACACACACACACACACACACACACACACACACACACACACACACACACACACACACACACACACACACACACACACACACACACACACACACACACACACACACACACACACACACACACACACACACACACACACACACACACACACACACACACACACACACACACACACACACACACACACACACACACACACACACACACACACACACACACACACACACACACACACACACACACACACACACACACACACACACACACACACACACACACACACACACACACACACACACACACACACACACACACACACACACACACACACACACACACACACACACACACACACACACACACACACACACACACACACACACACACACACACACACACACACACACACACACACACACACACACACACACACACACACACACACACACACACACACACACACACACACACACACACACACACACACACACACACACACACACACACACACACACACACACACACACACACACACACACACACACACACACACACACACACACACACACACACACACACACACACACACACACACACACACACACACACACACACACACACACACACACACACACACACACACACACACACACACACACACACACACACACACACACACACACACACACACACACACACACACACACACACACACACACACACACACACACACACACACACACACACACACACACACACACACACACACACACACACACACACACACACACACACACACACACACACACACACACACACACACACACACACACACACACACACACACACACACACACACACACACACACACACACACACACACACACACACACACACACACACACACACACACACACACACACACACACACACACACACACACACACACACACACACACACACACACACACACACACACACACACACACAGACATCATCGCGAAAATAGTCAAAACAGATTCAGGGGACCTCAAAACGTAAAAATCCGTCGAAAACTCGAGGTCGAAAAAAATCATGATTCCTATACTTTCCTTATATCTGTATACAGATAGGAAAGTAAAAAAGGCAAAGAAATCCTCAAAATCTAAGCACTGATCTATACTGATGAGATCCTCATAATTGCTAATATTTCTAAAAGCTTCACAAAGTGGGGGAGATTGTTTATGTATCCAATATTTTTGGGTTAAATCAAAATGATTTAATTTACAAATACTAGCATACAAGGTAGGGTTTGTACATCGGACTTTTATTAGAAATTTGTTGCTAAGATATTCTCTTCTATAGCATAATGGAGGTTCTAATGCTTCGACATGCAGTGGATCGATAGGGGTTGATTTCATAGCACCTATACAAATGTGAAGTACCGTATTTTGAAAGACATCAATTCTTCTTAAAATGTGATTACTGATCCATAAAGTATACAACCATAATCTAAAATGGATCTTATGTACGATCGATAAAATAACAAAGAAGTTTCGACATCCGCTCCCCACCAGGTTTTCGATATTGATTTCAAGAAATTTAAACCCCTATTGCATCTATTTAGCATATGATCAATATGTAGTTTCCATGTCAATTTCTTATCAAGAACCATTCCTAAATATTTAATCGATTTGCAGAAAGGGAAATCGTTACCGTTTAATTTTAGTTTTTCGATATTTAAGACATTCGAGAAAAAATGCAGACATTAGATTTACTGGATGACATTAGGAAACCTTTACTTATAAACCAATTAGATGCGTATTTATGAAGTTTTTCCAAAGATTGTAAACAAGAATCTTATTTTTTAGCTATACAAAAATCATCAGCATACTGTATTGTTTTGAAAGATGGATTATTGATACAGATTTCGTGAAAATCGGCCGTATACATATTAAACAGCAAGGGGCTCAATACTGAACCCTGTGGAATGCCAGAACTATTATATCTAGGTCCTATAATTTTATTATTATGTGTTCTTATATACAACTTTCTTTGTGTATAAAAATCAACAATTGTTTCCGCAAGTTGGGGAGGTATGTGGAATAAGTTAATCATTTTATATTGTAATATTGTTAAGCAGACGCTATCATATGCACCTTCTATATCAATAGATAGTGTTGGCAAATATTTGTTATTGGAAAGAGTATGCTGAACATCAGTGACAAGAGTGGTGAGTGCATCTAATGTGCCGTATCCTTTCCTAAAACCAAATTGAGACTTTGGTAAATGGTTTTTCCTAGAGAGCCACCATTCTAATCGGTGTTTTATCATTCGTTCTAAGGTTTTAAGAATGCAGGACATAAGAGAGATAGGCCTATAGGATTGAGCGAGGTTTGGATCTTTTCCTGGTTTAAGAATTGGGATGACAACAACTTCCTTAAATTGATTTATTTTTGGTGTTACAAGAATACCCTTAAAAATGTCCAGTAACATGTTTTTGGCAATACTGGGGAGATGTTTGATCATGGGATATTTGATTTCATCATAACCATTAAGTGCATAGTCTAGTTCTGCATGAGTTAAAGGTTCTAAAAGAAATCATGTTTTCTGTTATAGATTATTTTAGGTAGAGGAAGAAGAAATTAAAAATTTACGAACACTAGCGTCGACGTGTTTGAGTGAGTTTTTTTTGTTTTTGTGTTTCTATAAATATTTTATTTTTTTTTTATATATTATGTATGACTCTGTCTCCTTGTTCATATTTTTCTTTTATCTCTATTTGTTTTTTAGAAATATGTGTTTTAAGTTTCTTGTTTTTTTTTATTTTAGTTTTTGTCTTTTTTGTTGGGTTATTTTATTTATTAAAAACTTTTGTTAATTTGTATTGCTCTTTATTTTTTCAATTTCTCTGTTTTTTAACTAATAAACATTTTAAATTTTTTCAAAATTTTGTCCCCCCCCCCTATAGAATTGTGTAACGACGCCCATGATATCTACCTAATAATGTTGACTTAGTCGAAGAAATGTAAAGTGAATTTAGAAAAGAAATAATTAACTCAAAGTAAATTAAATTTTTTTTTAATTTTAAACGAAAACTGTCTCATCAACTATACAGAGTTATTAGCGACTTGTCAGAAATTACAGTTTGTAAAAAATATGAATATATTTTAAGTATTTAACAACATTTATCTACAACCACCACAGTAAATCGCCTATTATGTATCGTTTTGTTTATAAGTAAATACATCATTTTAGTTACTGTTATGTAATGTAATTCCAAAAATGTTACGTAATTATATATTACAAACATTTTCATTTATCAAACTATTCATATAGCTCCGTTGCTAGGTGATCGGTATGGTTACGATAAATAGATTTTACATTTTAGAAATAGAAAACGAATAAAATGTATTCGTCAGATAGTAAAAATAAATTTCAAGGAACTCTTTCTGATATTATTGAAACAGCTGATAATACTAACAAAATACTGCCTTTAAAATCAAGGTCAAGGTATGAAATATGAAGACTAGAGGCGAATCGTCAATGGTCACATTTCAAATTCCCGTCCTTCTTTTTATAAAGTTCACGAAATTGACTGTAGGTGGCATGTCGAATAACAGCAGTGTCAATTTTCTATGCAATTCAATGTAAAATAAGTTATATTTTAAAAAATTTGTGAAAAGAATCAAAATAATGTAAAAAAAGTACCTAAGTACAAGTAACATGAGTGACAAAAACCATCAAAGCAAGATTTACGTCGTTTCAGATTGTAGAACAAGATAAAAATCAAATGTAAAACTAAAGCAAACACAAGAAGAAATCAATTCAATGTCTTTTTAATTCTTCTAATGTAAGTAAAATAATGTATTCATGTCTAAATATAATATTTAATGTACACCAGTCACAATATGTATCTTACTAAGTGAAGTTTATTTTATTACAAGTTTCTATAATATTAAATTTTACAGTTATAGATGCTGACTTACAAACAACAATATTTATGTGTCACATTTAACTTACTAGAAAAGAAAATTTATTTTGTATAGTTTTAATGTTAGATAAAGAGTTGCTACTGTTATTTTTTTTTTGACCCCAATTGTGTCATTGTAAATGTTTTTTATAGGATACTAAACGTTTAAAACAGTGGTAGCATATATATCGTTCCTAGTGGCGATAAAGCACTTTCTAGAGATGATGCTGTTCTATACTTTTTAGAAGATATTGTTACGAATAAATATAACACCCTGTGAATAGGTATGTTATGATTTGTAAAGTTTTGTCCAAGGGCAGGCGCGCTAAACAAATATTCAGTAAAATAATAAAACGTGTAGTTGGACAAGGTTTTATTAAATCATAATATTAAAGTACACGGTCAAACAAAAGATCAACAAGAACACTCTTGAGATTTTCAAGTGAATATTCGTCGAGTTCCTGTGTGTGTGTGTGTGTGTGTGTGTGTGTGTGTGTGTGTGTGTGTGTGTGTGTGTGTGTGTGTGTGTGTGTGTGCGTGTGCGTGTGAGTGTGTGTGTGTGTGTGTGAGTGTGTGAGTGTGGGAGTGTGTGAGTGTGTGAGTATGTGAGTGTGTGAGTGTGTGAGTGTGTGAGTGTGTGAGTGTGTGAGTGTGTGAGTGTGTGAGTGTGCGTGTGCGTGCGCGTGTGCGTGTGCGTGCGCGTGCGCGTGCGTGTGGGTGTGTGTGTGTGTGTGTGGGGGTGAGTGCGTGAGTGCGTGCGTGCGTGGGTGTGTGTGTGAGTGTGTGAGTGTGAGAGTGTGAGTGTGAGTGTGCGTGCGCGTGTGCGTGTGCGTGTGCGTGTGGGTGTGTGTGTGTGTGTGTGGGTGAGTGCGTGAGTGCGTGCGTGCGTGCGTGCGTGCGTGCGTGTGTGTGTGTGTGTGTGTGTGTGTGTGTGTGTGTGTGTGTGTATGTGTATGTGTGTGTGTGTGTGTGTGTGTGTGTGTCTGTGTGTCGCATAACTCATGAATCGATACACAGAAAAACACCAAATTTTAAAATTTGTATCACACTTTTTTAAAGATGTCTAAATTTAAATTCTAAATGAATTATTAAAATAAAGTGCGATACACATATGCGAACGGCAGCTTTTCAGACAGAGAGCTTGGGTGATTCATGGGTTGTATATTTGAGTGAACATTTTACAATATTCTTATCCAAAAATATTCAATAAAAAATTGGGGTTTTCATTTAAAAATTCCTAAAATAATTTGCGATTAAGTTGGTATTCGTCAAAAAATAATTGAATCCTATCCTTAATTAATAACGAAGATAATAGGGTGTGGAACTTTAGTGGCCCGCCCTGTATATTGCCGGTTCTTTCAGTGACCTCTCATGATTCTATCTCAATAATTGCCCCAGGCTTGCATATAATAATTTTTTCCTAATGACAAGGTATTTAGAGAATATTTAACGTTTTTATTAAAACTATTCATAATTTTAGGCATTTATTTGATTCCTTATGAAATATATTTACATTCTGATGATGGAGATATTCCATATTCCTAATAATTATAATCAGCGCTTATTAAGAGGATGATTTACGTTTTGTTTTTGGTGAAGTCGCTTGCGATCTTGGCACTCATCTTATACGTATATAATCTTTTTTGAGAAACAAAATAGCTATGTATGTAACCAGTTATGAAATGGATTATTTTGTGTAACGAGTAAATATTTGCGGGACGAGCGAAACGAGGTTCTGTAAAATAAACGAGTTATACAAAACTGCATTTCATAACGTGTTACATACAAGATTTTTTCTAATTTTGACTTAATTATTTATCAATTCAATTCAATTTATTAACATTTTTTTAATATACATTTATATACAATTACTTTACAATTAGTTAGCGTCTCATAAAATGACTACCACTCTAGGCATGGTTGCCTGTCTTGTGTGCAGCAATTTTATGAGGCGCTCTGTTTACAGTATTTAAGGGTATTATTTAGTGTTTTATATCTATTTTTCATTTATAAAGACATTTTGAATTGTGGTTTTTTTCAGAGAGGTAATGATGGCAGCTTCGGTGGGGGTGTGAGAATCAGTTATTAATTTATGGTTAAATTATCTTAAATAAATTTTAACAGCTGTTATTTTCATGAGAACATCAGAAATATATAAGGATGATTGAGTATATACTTTTTTACTCCTATTTTGTATGTTTTATATATTTTTATTTCTTTTATATGTTTAGGTAGTACATTAAATAATTTCGGCCCAAAGAAAAGAAAGGAGTTCTGAGTAACAGTTTTTTAAATAAATCTGTTGTTACATTTAGATTCAGTTTAGAACGTGTTTCTTTTATGTTTTGTTGAGGGCAATTAATTTGTTGGTCAAACATTCTTAGGAGACATTGGTAAATATAACTTGACCTAATATTTAAAAGATTAGTTTCTTGATATAAGTTTTGTGTGGAATAAAGCCTCTCTATTTTAAAAATTATTTTTAGTATTATATTTTGTAATATTTGCAGTAGATTGAGTGTTGTTTTGAATGTTGAGTTCCAGGCAGTAATGCAATACCTAATAATTGGTTCAACCAGAGAGTTGTACACTACAATAAAAATTTTTTTAGTTAATATATCACGCATTTCATAGAATTTGTGCATCAACATTCGGATTCTTTTTGTTACATATTCAATATGTTCAGACCATCTTAAATTCTGATCTATTATTACTCCAAGGTATTTTAGTGAATTTGTTTTTTGTATAGATTGACATTTACAATCTTTTTCTTTATTACACTGTGATTTGTGGAATTTAATTATTAAGTTGTTTGGTTGATCTACTACTGTTGGGGAAAACGTAATATATTTAGTTTTATTAACATTAAGTGATAGCTTATTATTATTTAGCCAGTTATGGATTTTTTTCAAGTTAGTTTCCGCTATTTTTTGGGCTTTTTCCCATGTTGTTTCAGTAAATATTAGTGCTGTATCATCGGCGTAACAAACTATATGACCTTTAAAATTGTTAATTTTGGTTATATTATTTATATATTCAAGAAATAGTATTGGTCCTAATATGGTCCTCTGCGGTACTCCAGTTAGAACATTACAGTCGGAACTTATTACATTGCCAATTGTAACTCTTTGTATTCTATCAGTCAAGTAGTTTTTCATTAAATCCGAAGCTATACCTCTAATGCCATAATTATTTAATTTTTGTAATAATAATTTGTGATCCACTCCACAGTATCGAATGCTTTGGGAAGGTCTAAAAAAACTGCTATACATTTTAATGAAGTGTCCGTGGCCTTCACCGCTAAATTAACAAAACCCATTATAGCATTTTCAGTATTGGAACCTTTTACAAATCTAAATTGTCTATCCGTTATTAACTTATGTTTATTAAAGAAATCTATTAATCGTTTTTTTAGACATTGTTCAAACAATTTAGCAAAGTTATTTATAACTGATATTGGCCTGTAGTTTTCCGTTTGGTTAGATTTACCTGATTTAAAGATGGGTGTAAAATTTGATACTTTCCATTGTTGCGGAATGTCTCCGGTTGAGAAACATTGATTGATGATGTAACATAGTATATAATTATGAATGGATTTTATAGTTTTTGAATTTATCTTATCTGGACCTGGAGCACAGTTATTTTTTAAGTTTGAAATTATTATAATTAGTTCTTTAGGGGTTACTGGCTCGAGAAATATTGATTGTTCGACTACCGTATCATTTAAAAAATTATCAGGTAAATCAAATTTTGGAATTGCTTTTGACATATTTTTAGCAACATTTGCAAAAAAATTTGTTAAATTCCTTAGCTTTTTTTGTATTATCATTAGTGTTGTGCCATTTTTTAATAATATATTAGTATTTTCTATTTTATTTGTATTTTTAGCTCCTCCACCTGTGATATTATTAATTATATTCCAGATTTTTTTTTAATTGGTTCCAGCTTCATTTATTTCAGCTTTGTAATAATCGTTTTCAGTCTTTTTTATTAATTAGTTAAGTCTATTTCTATAATTAATGTACTCTTGTTTAAGGGGTTCAGAATAATTTTTTAATAGTTTTTTTTTTTTTTAGTTGGTCTCGTTTGTTTATAGAGTCTATGAGACCTGTTGTAATCCAAGGTTTTAGCTTATTGTACCGTTTTTTTAATTATTTGAATGAATATATTATAAGAAAGTTGTGCGTTATTTTCCAATGTAACATTTTCCCACCTTTCATTTTTTAATAGTTGATTTAATTTATTGTAATTAATTTTTTGAATAGTTTTTTACTTGCCTGATTGAAATATGCATATGGTGTGAAATGGTCTGTCATATTTGTACAGAAAATAATGGCTTCAGTTTTTATTTGATTTTTTAAGCAACCTTCCGTTCTTATAAAAATATCATCAATGGCTGATTTTGAGTCATTTATGACTATGGTTGGTTTGTTTATATATGATATGAATCCATCATATCCTAAGGTGTTTAAGTAATTATTTGTATCATTACAGTCACTATTTAACAAATTAATATTTATGTCACCCAGGTATATTTCTAAGTTTTGTTTCTTTAATTGATCTAGGTAAATTTCTAAATCATTTAAGTAAGAAGATATTTTAGTTGAGGGGGATCTATAGTAGGCCGTCAGTCCCACTTTATTATTATTTTTTAAATTGTTTGTCGTGAGAATTATTCTCAAAATTTAAATTGATTAATTGGAGTAACCACAACCTCCGCTGAGATGTCGTTTTTTACGAAAACGACAATGCCGTCGCATTTATTTATTATTGATTCATTATAGTATAGTGTAATTTGGGATTGAGAAATTACTTAAACAATCAATTATTCCTGTTTCTGATAGTATAATTATATCTAAATACTCTTCTGCCATTTGAATATATATCTTTAATTCATCAAAATGTTTTCTTATACTTCTAATATTAAAATGAATCACTCCTAAACCTAAGCTGCTGTCATCATTAACTCTCTTCTGAAAATAATCTTTAAAAATTTATAAAATTGTTGTTTGGTTATTTCAATCGTAATATTAAAAAAAAAATCCCATATGGGTCTAACTTTATAATAATATTATTATTTATTACTTGCCAAAGCACATATTATACAAGATATTACAAAAATAGTTATATGTATTTTAAGGATAGCAAGTAAAGGGTACAATGTTAGGTCCGAAGACCGATTCTACCACATTGACCTTATGGTTATAATTGGAAAAAATAATCATATAAATATATAAATGCGAAAGTTTGGATGGATGTATGGTTGTTGCTCAATCACGCAAGAACGGCTAAACGGATCTGGATGAAATTTGCCACAAATATAGATTAGAGTCTGGAATAGCATATAGACTACTTTTTATCCTGAAAAAATGTACGGTTCCCGTGGGACCGATTTGTTTTTGTTTTTCACAGAGCAAAGAATTGGACATAATTTTTTGTATAGTGGTAGTGGAACATGAAAATTTGAAATACTTCTACTGAGCAAAAATAAATAATAACGTGTTTCAGGGTATTGGTTTTTTGCAATAAAAACTAATAAAAATTAATAATCATTCATATTTATAGTAACAACTATAAATTAACTTAAAGTAAAAAAAAGCAAAATGCAAATGTTTTTATATTTATTTTTAAATCCAGTTACAGACATATTGATCTAGGTATATCTAGTAGATGACCAGAAATTGCAATTTGCAATAGGTGAACGATTTTTTAAACATTTCTTTATTGTGGGAGGGTATAGTAATGTAGCATTTATATTTTCACAAGAATATTTTATTTAAATCTACAAAGAATGTATTTACATGTACTAACCTTTTCATTACTATCAATATGAAACAATTAGCTTGAGTCGTAAGTACTAAAGTATTTCACTTCTGTGGAATGTTTGACAAAGCCAGTTTCATGTATTTGATTTGATAACTATTATATACTAAGAATTGTTCAATAGTATTTAGACCGCACTAGAGGGTTTGATAAAGCTCTGAAACATAAATCACAATAAAATAACTTTGTTTAATCACTTTATAATACATTACCATCTATAATTGTTTTGTTGTGCATATACTTCAATTCTGGTAGATGATATATTTTTAATAATATCCAATTATTATTTATTTTGTTTGATTAGAATAGTTAGGTTATGTCACTTCTTCAGTTCTTTTTGTTAGTTTGATAATTTGTACTACTTCATAAATACATGTCATTTATTACTGAATGGCCTTAGTTAGAACTGTTATTGCGTACAATCGTTCGTTTGTATACAAATTTTTATTTTAACCAATCAAAAGCTCTTATTTCAAATTTTGTTTGAATTCATTTCCAAATTCAAAATGCAGATAATTTTTTGTGCCTTTCTGGAACTTTGAATAGCCATTTTGCGAGTTCGTTCCTTTCTGTTTGAAAAGCCGCAAGAGTCACATCATTTCGTGTGAAGGCTAGTGTTAGTTTTGTCATCCCTTAATAGGTGAGTTTTTATTCAATAAATTTCTCAGGTTCTTTCACGAATCTCCTTCTTACATTTCTGGATAGATATTATTTCCGTATTTCTTTTATCAGGGACCTACACTGGGACATAGTCCGGTAGAAAGCACGCCTTCCATGTTTTTTGTACTACATCGCTTTGATGGTTTCTGAAGTACTCATTTATATGGAGATATCCATAATCAATACCTTGAATATCGTTCTGTTTATTACATCAATTAATATTGGAATAATAGCCGCATTTGGTTTCGTCTTCACGATGTATAATAATAATAATAATAATAATAATAATAATAATAATAATAATAATAATAATAATAATAATAATAATAATAATAATAATAATAATAATAATAATAATAATAATAATAATAATAATAATAATAATAATAATAATAATAATAATAATAATAATAATAATAATAATAATAATAATAATAATAATAATAATAATAATAATAATAATAATAATAATAATAATAATAATAATAATAATAATAATAATAATAATAATAATAATAATAATAATAATAATAATAATAATAATAATAATAATAATAATAATAATAATAATAATAATAATAATAATAATAATAATAATAATAATAATAATAATAATAATAATAATAATAATAATAATAATAATAATAATAATAATAATAATAATAATAATAATAATAATAATAATAATAATAATAATAATAATAATAATAATAATAATAATAATAATAATAATAATAATAATAATAATAATAATAATAATAATAATAATAATAATAATAATAATAATAATAATAATAATAATAATAATAATAATAATAATAATAATAATAATAATAATAATAATAATAATAATAATAATAATAATAATAATAATAATAATAATAATAATAATAATAATAATAATAATAATAATAATAATAATAATAATAATAATAATAATAATAATAATAATAATAATAATAATAATAATAATAATAATAATAATAATAATAATAATAATAATAATGTTTATTTGAAAATATAAAAGATACATATTAAAAAATACAAAGCACAAATAAACAAGAAACAAAAACCACGAAGCAGGTCAAGCCTACTTGTGAGTGGTCATTCACAAATAAATTGTACAAAAATATTTTTAAGACAAAAAAAAATATTTAGACATAATATACATATATTTTTTTTTTACATTTTTATTGTTCAATAATATCATGAACAACATCCCGTGGCATATTAAGAACATAATATTTTATTTTTTGTTTAAATACAAATAGCCTGGTTTCCACCTTAATATCGGGAGGTAACAAGTTATAAATTTTTGGACCTAAATATAAATAATGTCTTTGTCCGATTGCCTTTTGCATGTAAGGGGTAATGTACGCGCCTTTATTTCGAGTAGCATATTTATGACATAGAGTTTGCAATTCTGTTTTATGTTTATATGTAATCATTGCAGTGTTTATAAAATATAATTGTCTAATGTCAAATATACTACTATTACGGTATAAGACGTTGCTAGGGCAGTCGTAACCAGCGTTAAGGATTGTTCTTAGAAATCGCTTTTGTAAAACTTCGAGAGCTGATAGGTAAGTTTTAGATACGCCACCCCAAGCTATTATTCCATAACTAAGGTGAGATTCAACTAAATTTTTATATATAACTATTTTTTGTTTAAAATCTAATATGCCGCATATTTGTTTAAATTTAAATAGTATATAGCGTAGTTTTTTATGAAGGTATTCTATATGTTGATCCCATCTTAAATTATTGTCTATTATTATGCCAAGATATTTAATTTTACTTGCAGGTGAAACTACAATTTGATTTCCAATTTCGAGGTTGTAACTAGGTAGGGCGTTGCTGTAGGAACTAAATGGCAAATAGGTCGTTTTTTTTAAATTAACTGATAGAAGTCTGAAATCAAA
This sequence comes from Psylliodes chrysocephalus, assembly GCA_927349885.1. Classification (NCBI taxonomy): domain Eukaryota; kingdom Metazoa; phylum Arthropoda; class Insecta; order Coleoptera; family Chrysomelidae; genus Psylliodes; species Psylliodes chrysocephalus. The sequence goes on from OV651815.1 coordinate 15,683,221, forward strand.
CCACATTTTAATTTTTTTCAAGTCGTCTTCTACTTTTAACTTTAGGTTAAACCAGTTGTTATCTTCACAAAACAACACCGTATCATCCGCAAAACTCATAATATCACAGTTTGTGTTGAGAAGGAAAAGGTTATTTAAATAAATATTAAAAAGTATAGGTCCCAACACCGTCCCTTGGGGCACCCCACAAGTAATGATTTTTGCGCCACTTAAACTATTTCCTATTTTTACTTTTTGACTTCGATCAGTCAGATAACTTTTAAAAAGTTTATGTGCAGTACCTCTTATACCCATGTTTTCTAGAATATTTAGTAAAATTGAATGATCTATAGTATTGAATGCCTTTGCCAAATCTATAAAGACGCCAATTGATGACATGGACTTATCAAGACTATTATAGATTTTTCTAGTAAGTACCTTTATAGCATCTTGTGTAGATCTATTTTGTCTAAAACCGTATTGCGAATCAGATAACAACTGGTTTTTTTTCCAAGAATTTGTTTAACCTCTTCTCTATAATTTTTTCGAATACTTTGGCCAGGCAGGAAATTATTGAAATCGGTCTGTAATTAGCCGTAACTGTTCTTTCTCCTTGTTTAAAAATTGGGGTTACTGTGGCAAGTTTAAAGGTTGATGGGAAATGGCCTTTCTCTAGTGATAAATTAATTAAATATGTTATTGGTTTTGTAATATGATCACTAATTCCCTTCAATACTTCCGCTTTTATACCATCCCAGCCCGGGGATTTATTATTTTTTAATTGCATTATGATCTGCTTTTCATCGGTGGGATATATAAATATTGAATGTGTGCATGATTTCTTCGTCTCAATGTAGTTTGGATTTCTATTTACTTTGTCTGCCAATTTCTTACCTACTGTTATAAAATATTCATTAAACAATTCTTCTATTTTAATAGGATTAGCAATTAATTCATGTTTATCATTGCTTATTATATTTATTGGTGTACGTTCAGGTTCTGTTAAAAATTCATTTATAGTGTTCCACAATGTTTTTGAATTTCTGTCGTTTTTGATTTGATTACGGTAATAATCAATTTTTGATTTTTTTATTAATTTATTTAATGTTTTTTTGTGTTGTTGGTAATTTTGTTTCAAAATTTCATCGGATGGATTTTTTTTGAGTTGGATAAACAATTTATTTTTTTTATTAATGGAATTGATTAGAGTATTCGATATCCAAGGTTTGCGCATCTTATTTTTGCTTTTAATTTTTTTATATGTTGTAGATATTTGAACACATTTTTTCAGTGTGTCAATAAATTTGTTTGTTTCAGATTCTACGTCATTACAGTCGAATAAGGAATTCCAGTCGATGTTCTGTATTTCATTTTTTAGTTTTTTTTCATTGATTATTTTTATTAAATTAGTGGAAGTGTTATTTAGTTTGAAACTACGGTTTGGAAGTATAATCTGTGCTACAGTTGTAAAATGATCTGTAATATTTGTTTCTATAATTAATGGTAATATGTTTTCATAATTTTGTTTATTAGATTTAATAAAAATATGATCCAGACATGTTTTTGAATTCCTTTGAACCCTTGTTGGTATATTAATTGTAGATAAATAACCAAATTCACTCATTGTGTCAAGATAGCTTTGTGTGTCTTCTGTATTACTTAATATGTCTATGTTCATATCGCCTATAAATAAATTATAATCATAAGTATTATTTTCTTGGTTAAGGAAAATGTTTAACTCTTCTATAAAATTATTTACGACAATAATTGGTGATTTGTAAACAGCATTAATAATAATAACGGTATTCTCAAAATTAAGTTTCACATGCAAAAGGAAGCTGTTGTTAAATCTTATTGTTTTGTGAGAATGATACACATTAGATTTGACAAATAGGACAACACCATCATTCTGATTTAGGTTACCCTCATTGTAAATAGTAATATATCCTGGAATATTAAAAATAGTAATAGTATAAGTTACCACATTCCAAAGTCTAGCTGAGTATTTTTCAAAACGTAGTTTGCTGCTCACAGCTACATTCAACTGTACCTTTTCTTTGGACAATCCGTCACAAATGGAGTCAACTCTTGTTACCAGTAACCGGCCCGAGATCTGTTACCGAAAGATCTAAGTCCAGTTAGCGAACCACGAGTTCACCAAACCAGGTTTTATTTAATAATACATTTTTTTATTTAACTATTTAATTTAAATATAACACTACTCATGATTATAATTTGGCATATAATTTAGAACATAAAAGTTATTTAATTAATATAAAGGGTTGTAAACCGAACATAGCTATGAAAGGTATTCTATCGTATTAATATTTATTTAATATTATACATTTTTTCTAATTAACTATAATAATTAAAAATCACCATTTTTAATTATTTTGTCATATTAATATTTGTTCAATATTATACATTTTTTCTAATTAACTATAATAATTAAAAATCACCATTTTTAATTATTTTGTCGTATTAATATTTGTTCAATATTATACATATTTTCTAATTAACTATAATAATTTAAAATCACAATTTTAATCATTAACTTCATTTATTGAGAATGTTAAGTTTTGATACAGGTAATATGATAAAGGTCATCATCTACATATATATATATATATATATAAACCAGAAACCGTATTTGAATATAATTTAAAAATAAATTGAGAGTGACATAATAAGTTGTTTCTTTTCTTTTTTGGTACATAAATTTTCCCTTTTCAGAAAAGTTCATAATCATTGTTTATTTAAAAGTTTATTATTCACCCTAGCTCTCCAGACTGAAAAGCTGCCGTTCGCAGTGTGTTGCACTTAAAATTCATAATATTCAAATATCTATTTTTTTTTTTTTTTTTTAATCGAGACATCTCAGAAAAAGTGTGGCACAGTAATAAAATGTAATAATATAAGTACTTATATATATTTATCATACTGTATACACTATTTGTAGTTTTAGAGTTCCTTGAACTTGGGTATAATTAGGTTAAGCAACGTATTTTATAATTTTTTCGTCATACTGTACTATTATCTTACCATAATATGAGCGAAATTGATATCGAAAAGGTGCATTTAACGGCCGCCGGCCGTTAAATAAAATAACGGCCGCGCACCACCTACAACAATCACAACAATCTAAAGTTGCCTAGCAACCACATCAATATACTATACAAACATTGTAAGTTTGACAGTACTGTTTCTTGTTGAGTGATTATAGAGCGGAAAAGATCAAAGATGGAAGAAATTTTCGAAAACGATATTCCCTCCGATGTACTGGAAGAAGCAGCTGCGGCAACCAAAAATTTATTTCCGAGTACAACCCAACAAAGATATCAGCAGTAATACGACAACTTCGTGAAGTGGCGTCAGAATAAAAACATACATAGTGTAAGTGAAGAAGTACTGCTAGCTTATGCAAAAGGAATGTCTGAAACGTATTCTCCTACATCACTGTGGACAAAAATATCAATGCTGAAACTTGCGTTAAGAATACATGAAAACATTGACATATCAAGGTAAATTACTATACTATCCGCCAACATTGAACTAACTATATACTCATCGAAATTATGTTTGTTTGTAGATTCGGTAAACTATTCTTGTTCCTGAGGCGCAAAAATGAAGGTTATACCCCAAAGAAAGCCAAGGTTCTATCGGAAAATGATATACTTAAATGTTTGCTGGACGCGGATGATCATACCTGGCTACTGGAAAAGGTTGTTAGTGCTCGGTATTCTAGGAGCTTGCAGGAGAAGTGAACTTACGTCTCTCGCCATTAACAGTTTCGAAGATACAGAGAAAAACATCCTCGTATCACTAAAAAATACTAAGAATAAAAAAGACAGAAATTTTCTTATCCCAAAAATAGGACTTCCATTTGATGCATATGGTTTATACAAGAAATACAGTAATCTGCGTCCTCCTAGTTTCAAAAATCAGAGATTTTTCGTTGGTTATAGGAATGGCAAATGTGTGCAGCAAGTCGTCGGCATACATACCATCGGAAGCGTTCCTAAGAAAATTGCCACCTTTTTAAAACTTGAAAATCCCAAACTTTATACAGGACATTCATTTCGTAGAACATCAGCAACTATGCTCGTAGAAAATGGTGGTGACTTACTGTCATTAAAAGAACTGAGAGGATGGGAATCATCAACGGTGGCGGAAACTTACATAGAAAAATCGGTTTCTAAAAGAATGAAAATAACAAAACAACTTTTTCCAAATAATCCGGAGAATATTGCATCTTCAAGTACTGCAAATAGTTCACATTCTTCAGAAACATCTTCCTCTGTAAAATCTAAATATCCTTGGGACGGGTTGCAGATTTCAAATAACACCAATTGCGAATTCAATTTCCACATCCATTACAATAAGGAATAAATTGTTTTATTCCGTACCTATCTTTTAAGAGTTACGTTTAATAAAATTTGTTCTTAAATTAGGTGTTTTGTTTTTGTAGCAGTATGACGAAAAATCTTGAACGAAACACGGCCGATAACAGCAAATAACGGCCTTGGCTGTTATTTGCTATTTATCGGCCTTATAACGTTAATAACTATATATTATATTGTGTCATGTGTTGATTCGACACTTATTTCGATGACGTAACAATTGTGTAGGTTCGTTGAAATAAGTGATCGAAGAATAAAAGATGCAATAAATAACTTTCGTATAATCTACTTGATTTTTATTGCTATTGATAATACATGGTGATGTAGAATATTCAAAAGACTAGTACCATCACAGAATTTCATAATGTTGAGTTTATTATTTTGAAAGCTGTTAAAATTATAAAAGTATTTCAATAAAAAAAATTACTTTAGCACCCTATATCTTTTTTAATTACAAGAATTGAACTGAAATAAATTGTGTTACATTGAAATATTTTTATACAAGACCACCCTGTATAACCTTGATGTTAGAATATAAAATTTATTACGAAAATTTTAAACGCCCACAATATTTATACAAAATAAAGTACATCTGCCAAAAATTAAGCAATAATCGGTGCCCTTGAAAATCGATTAATAATTGTAAATTTTTAAAATTTCAATGGTTTAGTATAATAAAAATGGTAAAAGTGGAGATGCTCAAAAATAATTTTTAGTATTGATCGATCAGTTAACAAAAAAATAAGCCGCGATGTTTACGAGTTTTGTTTTTCTTCTAGTTGTTTCAATTGCTGTTGCAGCGCCGAGTCAAAATGATAACATTGCTCGTAATGCTGCTTTTAACATCTTAGATTATGTAAATATGGTTGAAAACAGGAATAATGTTGAAAACAGAAATAATTTTGATCTCGGGTAAATATAATACATTTTATTTCAATTTATTAAACCTAGAATACTTTACTAAGATAATCCCACTGTAGTCTTTGTGCTATAAAATGAGCACACTATTTTAACACTATGAACTACACAGTAGTTACACAAGCTAAAAAGGTTAAATCCCGTTACGCCTTCTATTTAAGCCTATACAGGGAGTTAAAAAAAAAGTGTCACAAAATAAAACGGGGGGTAGTATGGGCCAAAATATGCAGGAAAGTCTTAATAAACATATGTTCGCAAATGAATGGTTTCAGAGATACGGAGTGTTTTGTGTTTTGTATCATTTTTTGATTATCTTTTTTCATTTTCAAAAACTTGCTCTTCTTATCGGAGTCTACCGATGTTTTTTCATAGATACTATTTGCAGTTATTATTTTGTTGTGGGTGAATAATTTTATAAATTTTCGTTATGCCTGTTTACACTAATATTGAATTAGCTGACATGCATTTTATGTACGGTCGTGCAAATGGCAATGCATTGAAATGGAGGGAGGGCATTTTGAACATCTCATTTAACTCTATGTTGTTATTGATTGTTTATAAATATCATTGTTTTTTTATAATAATAAAAAATTGTTATAAACACAAAATGGTCCGTATCTCCGAAACCGTTAATTTGCGGTCATATATTTATTAAGACTTTTCTGCTTATTTTGGGTCATACTATTCACCATTTCATTTTGTGACACTTTTTTTTTAACACCCTGTATTATGTAAAATCTGTAGGACCTTCATAATATAGTTATCAGCGTAGAGTATTTTTTGACGATCAGTATCTTCAAATCTCTATGTTGTAACCCTTTTGAATTAATTCTAGAGGAGATTGAGAGACAACCCGAAATTGGATATATTTTGATATATTTTAAAATTGACAATCGACTCTAATAATTACTATGAACACATTGTCGTGTAACATTTAACAATTACAAGGGATATTACACTCTAAGGAATTTATCATTTTTATTAATACCATGGTGGGCATACACTGTCCCAAATTCGAATCTCTCTATTGGCAAATCGCTTAAGGCCAAGTTCAATTTTGTTTGACATATCACGATTTTTTTTTGGGTTAGAAAATTGCATTATCGATTTTTTTCATTCGAAGTAATAAAAGACGCCACTTTAAATTTCTATCTCTTTATGTCAACAAATTTGTAACACGATGAATTTAAAAAGCGTATGTCACTAATGAATATGTGGCGGCAACTGATTTGTTTCTGTAATACTAAGATTGGCATATACCTTAGATTATACAAACCTTAGATGGAACATAAGACACTGCGCATAATCCCATTTCGAAATTATTCACACCCACCAATCACAGTTGAGAACATCACATGTCAGAGCGTTGTCCATCCAAATTTAATGTGTCAACGAGAATTAATTTGGTATTTTAGTGACTTAAATTTTGGAAATTAACGTTTAAAATGCCAAGATGTGTTGTAGAAAGCTTTATTTATAATAAAAGTGCGAAATGTGATGGAGATAAAAGAAACTTATATTTATTTCGGTGAGATATTTAATTTTTAAAGATTCTGTCGACGTCCATATTTGTTGATTTGAAAATAAACAGAATCGGACTTGGTCATTGGTACATGTTATAAGTAGCAAATAAAGGTTATTTTTATAAACTGTTTACTATTTCTTGTTTCATGGTGAATCTGTTTTCAGGAAGTGGAAAGAGAAATATACAATCAAATACAAAAATATCAATTTCATTGCCAATTTATTCATTTCAAACTTCACAACTGGTTTCAATAGTTTTTCAAAACTATTTATTTAGTATTTCTCTATAACAGGGTTACTTAAAGTGTGCTCCGTGGAGCCCTGAAGATCCGCAAAGCCTTTGTGAGGACTCCGCGAAGAAAATAATCATAATAAAAAAAACAGTACTATCTCCACAAAATGGAGGGACCTGGCTTGAGGACCTTTTTTTGAGAAGTAATTTTTTTAAGTCACTAAGAGAAAGGAGGATATTATTTTGCTTTAGGACTTTTTTTATTTTATTTGTTATGGGTGAAAAGAAATCTTTGGAATTAATCAAAAATAAATTAACAACAAATTATGTTCTTATGCATTTTCAGCCGATTAAAGTTGCCGATTAAATTAATCGTAGATGCATCAAATGTGGGAATAAGGGCCATATGTCATGTTTTTGAAAAAAATATTGAGAAATCTATAGCTTCTGCTTCGCGTATCTTATCAAAGTCCGAACAAAAATATTCCCAAATTGAAAGAGAGGGCCTTGCAATAATTTTTGGCTTAAATAAATTTAATGAATATTTATATAGACATTTCTTTATCCTAGTTACAGATTACTTACCTCTGGTAACTATTTTTAACCCAGCTAAAGGTATACCCCCATTTTCAGACAACAGACTACGTAGATGGGCAGTAATATTGTCAAATTACAATTATAAAATTGAATATGTAAAATCGGAGCATAATATGAAGCCAATTTTTTATCACGTTTACCTTTGAAAGTCAAAATGAGAGTCAAAATGAAGAAAAATCTGAAAAATATTTTTTAAATTATGTGTTTTATGTGTTGAGGGCCCCGTCAAATATTTCGCTTTTCAAAAAGGTTCCGTCCCCAAAAATGTTTGAGAAACACTGCTCTATAATAATATGGGATCTATCCATTTAATTACATTATATTTTCTCTAATTTTGACATATAAAGTAATATATTTTATAATCACAGCAAGTGCCAAAACGATCTACTTTATGCAACCAGTTGCATAATGTAGAACATTATGCAACTGATTACGAAAAGTTGATTATGTCACCAATTACGAAATGAAAATAAATAAAACTGCCTCTTTTTTGGTTTTTAAGTCGAAAAATCGAGAAATCGAGTAATCGAAATATCGAAAAATAAAAAATCGAAAAATCCAAAAAACGAAAAATCGAAAAACCAAATATCGAAAAAAGGGCAATGAATAGGGACATTTCACATTTGAAAATATGACATTACGTTTAACGTTTTATTTTTAAATAATTGAACACCGTTATTGAAAACTGCCCAGAAATGTTGGGGGTAAAATTTTGACGTACTCCTTTAAGGATAATGGGTAAAAATGTTTTTTTTTCAAATTTCTCGCGGGTAATGTCAAAAATCAGATCAACAACACTGCACATGTTCCTTATTTTTATTATTATTACTGAAAAAAAAAAAACGTCGTAGGGCAATCAAATACAACAATTGTCTGAAGTATTTGATTGGTAGTGCCTGAAAAAGAATGCTGGTGAATCATTTTTAAACACAATTTTATAAATAATCAAGACAAAATTAGAAAAAATCTTGTATGTAAACACGTTACCAAATGCCGTTTTGTGTAACTCGTTCATTTTGCAGGACCTCGCTCCGCTCGTCCCGCAAATATTTACTCGTTACACAAAATAAGGCATTTCGTAACTGGTTACATAAATAGCTATTAATTGACTTCCTAATATTTTAAATCATTGAACGGTATTTTCCGTAAATACTTAAATCATAAATAATTACCGGTATATAAGTACCAAAACATTTTTTTTTCTCTTTGAAGAATAGACTTATGTCAAATAAACTTAAAATATAACGAACGAAAAGGTAACCCATTTCTAATAAAATTTAATTATTTATTTTATTTTGGTGTGATCGTAGAAAAAATCTTGTATGTAATTCGGCAAAAAGTACTTTGGCTGTTTCGATAACTTTTTGTCTCAACAGCTATTTTGTTACAATAATTTTATAAACTTTTACTTACGGTCGATTTCACCGTCTTGTTAAACGAAGTTTAAAATAGTAAACGAAGATTAAAATGACATTTTTATATTAACAAAAATAAAGTTTAAATTACCAAATTACATTTTTACATTAACAATGTCATTTTAATCTTCATTTAGTAATTTAAACTTCGTTTGACACAACGGTGGAATCGCCCCTTAGCTAGTTATATATTGATAAAGTGTTATTGCCCTCATCAAAAATGAATCGTGCTGACAAATAAAGTCAAAAAAACGTCTCATAATTTTTCATCTTTTAGTTACCTACCAAAATTAGGTAGTACAATACAAATATTTAAGTCCGGTCCAGAACATCTCCCTACTCCTTCCACCCAGTTTTTCGGTTTTGGCAAAATTCGCGCAGTGACAAATGCTTCCTATGTTACCTCTACCCTTTCTAACCTCTTTGGCATATACCTATATTATATGCAAGGGTTTCATAGTACACCAATTTTACGGATTATTTTTTAATTTTACTAAAAGAAATTTTATGTAAGTACAGGCTTAGCTAATACCTCTCTAGATTCACTTTAAAAATATGAATCAGTCTCTTTTGAAAAAAATCTAAAAAAAGAAATGTTAAAAAATGCTAGAAGTGAACAATATATTTAATTTTTGCCTACAGCAGCATTTATTTTTATTAAAATAAAAATAGAAATATATTAAAAGCTTTTTCGTCTAGAGGGTGCTACCAACAAAATATATAACTTTTTCTACTATTATGGCATGGACCATAAATTCAGAGCAAAATAAGATTTGGAAATTTATTTGCAACTAAAAGTTTTTAAATGTGAACATTTTATTGAATTCGAATTTGATTATGTTGCTGCCAGTCTGGATGGAATTAAAAAAAAAAACAAACTTTATGATAGAGTTAAAATGTCCATATATGGAGCTGTAGTGCTGACTGTGGAAGAAGAAACAAGCAGTAGAGAAATATAACTTTTTGGAAGAGGGACAAAACCATTAAGGAGAACCACTATTCGTATTTTCAAATTCAGGGCTAGCTGCACATAACACAAATGGATTTTTGCATTTTGTGCTTTTGGAGTTCTGGAGGAATAAAAGTGGAGAAAATATCTCATATTGACAGCTTTTGGGAAGAAAAGATACAAAATAAAATTAAAAATTACGGGACAAAATATTAAATAATTCGTGAGAAATTTTGTTTAATGTTTATTAACATAACCCAAGGAATCTTAAATTATTTTGAATATTTTTATTAATTTAAGAATTACATTTTATTTAGTTCTAAAACATGGTAGTAGGCTATCCATTTAAGATATGATTAATGTCTTATAATTATAATACACTATTTTAAATTTAGGATATTACCAGTGGCAGTGGTAATTGATGATATATAATTATTATTATACCAAATGTTTTAAAAGGCTACACCAACTAGTGGACCATGCTTTTAAGTCCCCAAATAATAGTTTCAAGATTTTTATTTGGATTAAAAGTTTTACTATACAGAGTTTTGTGTCAAAGCCAAGTCATGTAGGTATTGTTATTGTAATACGTAGATGAGTAACTATCATCAACAGAAATTTAAAATTCACACATAAATCTTGGTAACGACGTTATTTATAACTTTATTAACTTCATAACGGTCAAAAATGTTAGTTAACTTATTTAATTTTAAATATAAATTGATTTTCATTTTAACTTAGAAATTTTCGAAAAGTTCACTATATTGTTTAGTTGTTGAAACTTTACTACGCTTAATTAGCGTTCAGATTAAAATATGAATTGATTTATGGAGCTTAACTGAAAAACAGGAACTAATGTTTTCATTCCAAAAAAAGTATTATGGGCAATAAAAAAATTTTCGAACTGTGATATCTGCAAGTCCTTATTTAAAACCTTTAAATTTAATATTATCATTACACAAGAGTTACTTTGACAAATTGATACACATATCGAACATAAGTTTGTTGACGTAAACATTATTTCCATAATACAAATAAATATATCTTTGTTAAAGAATACTCATAATTTATTTAATATATTCATTTAAACATGTTTTTGTTTTTTGTCTGGATGATATTGAATAGTAACTTTTTCTATATAACTTCTTATCGAGACATTGTGAGATAAAAAAACAGACAATTAATTAAAAGCGTACTCATAATTTTTCAGGCATAGAAGTTTCAATGCTATACTGTTTCCCAAATTATGAAAATACTAAAGAATATTTAAAAAATAAATAAAAAGCCAATTAAAAAATGTGTTAATATCTACAGAAGAACATCGTATTTCTTTTTTGGAAACAAAGAGTAGTCGAAAATTGTGAAATGAACAACATATTTTTATTTCACAAAAATAATAAGTCAGTTTTTGTTTTTTATGTAAATCATATCATTTTCAAGGCAATAAAACAAAAGAAAAGTCACCGAATACCGATTTCTAAAAGGTTTATTAGTTTTTATAGGAAATGGAAAGAGAAAGAACGCTTTTTAAACGAGTTAAAATTCTTTACTAATTTCGATAACTATAAACGGATTAAGGTATTTTGTACCGTGTTAAAAAATTTGAAAAATATTTCTTTTTTTTTTAAATTAGTAAACTTTGACAAATATATACAATATTCTAAAAGAAATCACATTTATGTGATTTTACAAAAATTTTATTTATTTTTCTAAAATAATATGGATTGTCCTCTAAAATATATATAGTGGCTCGCAAAAAGTCTGCTTTTTATGTTACTTTTTTCAGAAAATGTTATTACTGATAAAACTTTAATTAAACCTAAAACTTTAATTATTCAAAAAATTCTGTACCATAAATATAAATTTGGCTGCATAGTGAACTAGGTACTCTTCTAGGAACCCAACCCACATTTTTACATATAAGATTAATTTAAGAAGATGTATATAACTCCACATAGTAGTTTTTTAGTTAATATAATTAATATAGATTATTATATCCTTTTTAACCTACTTCAAAAAGGAGGAGGTTCTCAATTCGTATGTATATATTTTTTATGTATGTTCAGCGATAATTCTTTAACACAATGTCCGATTTAAATTATTCTTTTTTGCTGGAAAGGGGGTACCTCAGGGGTTGTCCCATATAAATTTGGTTAAGATGTGGTGATGGAATCTGCACGATTTTAAAGTCGGTTTTTTAAAATTACTTTTAATACTTGTTACGTAAATTAAAAGTTTAATAATTTGGTGCTTTCTTGATGCGTCATTTTATGATTTCACTTTGTATATGTTTAAGTATAGATAATTATTATTACTGGCAGTTTATTTTAAATCATTGAAATAATATTTTGTTGATCCAAAAAAGGCAAACAAAAAAACCATGTCACAGTCAGTGTAATAACAAAAATTAGATATATAAATACAGTATATTATGTACCAACAGACTAAACTTTCACTTTCAATCCCGCCTTTTGTCGTAAAAGACTTTTACATTTTTACCCGTGACGTTCGTACCGGGTTTGAACTGAATATTTTTGAACAAAAATATGGTGCGCCACTGCTTTTTCTAAAAACCAAAATTATCTTTAAAATCCTTATTTATTTTGGAGCAAATTTGGTTTATATACGTACTTTCGTACGACGCACTCTTTTCGCGAAAGAAAATAAAAACCAGTATATTGAAACTGCTTTTGATATTTTGTTGAAATTTGGTAGAAACCCACCATGAGTGGAAACACTTTTTTTATGAAAAATTTCATAAAAATATCTAGAGTAATAAGAAACTTATGATAAAATAGTTATTTTTTTTTCTTTAAACTTTAACACCCAAAGGATACACACCCTTAAATATTGGCACTCAATTAATAAATACCCTGTATTAATTGATATTACCTTATTCGAACCAATCGTCTATTTTTTTGTTATTTGTATTTATATTTCACAACTCTATACTCCTAAATGAAATTTAATCTAACTAAACCTATTCACTAAATTAAAATATAAAAATAATGTAAAACCCTCTAAAAAATCGAACTGCGTTATAACAATATCTCGCAATGCACCGAGAAAAACAAATACAATTCTGGTTCCCCTAATTTAGGTAACTCTCACTCACTCAAGTAGTGATGAACGTCCGTCGGTAGCCGTGGTAGGATTTTTCGGTTCCTTTGTCTTAACTTTGCGCGTTAGAGTTTGGAATACGTATCCCTCGTATCTACATGCAATTGTTAAAATTATGAATGAATGCGGATTTTGTTTAGTCTCGGAAGTAATTTTGTAGTATTTAGGCTCCACCCTTAAGTTGTAATTTTTATACCTACTAAACTACCGTTGCCCCGCAGGTCTTTCAGTTTGTAATGTAAATTTTCCTCTTAAAAGTATATACATTTTCAATCTTTATTACTATACATTATTTAGTATTCATTTATTCTCTCTGACCTAGGGAAAAGGTCAGAAAACCCTGGTCATAATTGTTTACAATGTTGCGTGTTCCTAATAATACATAACATTACAGAGGAATGATACTTAGCCGATGAAATCTCATCGAGTTCACGCATGACATATTGTGGTATGGAATATGGCTATCTCTGATGCATCTGCAGATTTAAATTTATTTTTGCGTACTGTTTTCTATCAACTGATACCCCAAATTTATACAAGCCACGTCTTCGTACCACAATGTGACATAGCATCAAATCTGCTTAATCTCGTACCATTTTTTAAGTATCAAGGATATTCTTGGTGTAGCTGATCATCATGTTTCGAGTCATTGAATCTAAAAAATAAGAAATATCAATAAATAGAATTCGGAATTTATTCCAAAAATATTTTTCTTTGGGAATTATATAGAATTTCTCTTTAATATACTGACAAACTTTTAAAGGTGGTAGGTGCATCAAAATAAACATTTTTTTGCTTATTAAAATAAAAATAATTTTATTGCCCAACAAATTAATCCATTTACAGAACAAAATACATGAAATAAATGTTAAACATAATATTTCGACAGAAAAAAATTTTAGCAACAGCAAGAAAAAAAAAAGAAAAGAAAGAATCCTAAATACATTAGCTACAAATTAGTACAACTAATGGTCGAAATAAATATCCCAATCAGAACAAAATTAATTAAAATTTGAACACATTAGCATTATAGGTGAATTTCTTCCCAAGTTTGTTCAAATACTTGCTGTATAAAATGTTTTATGATGTCTAATGGCTGTTTGGGGAACATTAAAATTTATTTAATTTATCAAAAATAGTACATCAATAGTGTTATGTAATATTTTATAAAAAAAATGTAACACTGGAAACTACCCTTCTATTTTCGAAAGAAGCAGAGATTCTTCAATACCTCGAATGGGATACAGCTCATCTATTTTAAAATAAAGGTACTTGAGAGATCGCCGCTGAACATTTTCCAATGATCTTTTATGAATATTGTAAATAAGGTTCCAGACAAGAGATGCATATTCTGGCCTGGAACGAACTAAAGAAAAGTAAGGATCTCCAAGCTTTAAGAGTTTGTAAAAGAACGAGTGTAACGTGTCAAATTTATCGTTTCGTGTTTGAAAATATTTAAATCATATTTTCTTCATTGTTTCATTTTAACTCGTTAATTTTTATTTTAGTTGTCCCACCTCTACACCTATACTTTGCTCAGTTTTGACCTTCTTTGCAAACTTTATTGTATATTTCGTATGAAAATTAATATTTTCAGAAAAGTAAGACTCTATTGCGAACGAAGGGCTGTCTTTCTATTATAGTTGTTGTATTTGATGCCCGGCTTGGTTATTATTTATTGTTTTTATAAGTTAATCTATCTGTATTGTAGGAATTAAGAATGTCACCTTGATCCATTCAGTTTTAATTCTCGCGCTAATTAATAGATCCGGTGTTCTTTTGGCAGGAATGCGACGCTGCCAGTTTTAATTTTAAAATTTCCGATTTTTCTATATGTTTGTAGGGAGTATTTCGGCCTGATAGATTGCTTTAGCAACTACTAAACTTTTTCCCTTGTATAAGGTTAGTTTATATTACATTATTTGTATGTTTTTCCCTTAATTTCCCGATTATTTTTGTTTCTTTGCGATATCTCGCCATGGCTCCATCTACTGATGGATTCTGTAAATAAATTTTCCTGCGAATATGGCTAAACTGTGGTTTCCTGGTCACTTTTGTTCTGTCTTTTAAAGAAGCTGCCTCGTGTGTTTAATTGTAAGGGTGCTACTGGAATTTCGTGGTAATAGTGCTACCATCCCTAGAAGGGGGGTTCAGTTTTCCGAGTACCAATTGTAGGAGAATCTCAAGTACTTTTGAGAGAGTTATTTGGTTGATAGAGATTTTCTGGACTACTTCGTTTGAAGAAGGATTTTTTTTACATTGCACGTGGAGCTTTCTGATAGATATTTCACCCTTAATCAGTGATAGAATTAGGCCTTTAACCGCTAAATAATAAAAAAAGGGTGATATCAACAAATTTGCCGCTGAAGCCATTTGAATAAAGAAACCCCTTGGCCAGGGGTTTTATGGTTTACGGGTATTTTATGGTTCGTTTTATGGTTTAATACTGGTTTATTCCTGATTTATTCCTGGATTATTCTTGAACTGAGATCACCATCCGTCATCGGTTCAGCGCATCCACTCCAGGGACGTCGTCTTCAAAGTAGGACACAACAGTAAACCTGATCCTGTCATAGCGACGCTGAGTTCTGGATCAGCCTCCACTTGATGTTGGTTTCGTTTTGGATGCACGCAAGTTATTTATTAATTTTTTCTTTCTCTTATTAATATTTTTTTTTATGTCATTGCTTGTACAGCTTTTTCGGCTATTGTTACGATTTCTGCTTATGGCTAGCTTTTAATGATACGTATTTACTTGTAAGCGGTCTCTAAGGTGCAAGATCATTAAACAAAAATTTTGCCTTTTAGGATCTAACGCACATGCGCCTGAGCTCAAGCGGTGTAGAATCGTTATTTTTTCTTTATTATCGGTTCCTTTTCTTTTCTTTTCGCCTTAAGACTAGCAAGATAACCATTAGTTATTTGTGGCTTTGTTACTATCGCATTATTGCTATTATTAAGTATAGTGTATAATAATCATACTTGCTTTACTTGCTATTTCTTAATTGCTACCGCTACTGTTAATATATTTTGGCTCAATTCACACATGGAATTTAGATGAATTTATAGGTTTGTTAATTCTTTTTTTATTTAGGTTTGGTATTACGAATTTCAGTCGTTACCTTGGACTTAGTCCTAGATATATGTTCATTTTTTTTTTACATGTTTAATAGCTCTTAAATAAATAGCTGGTATTAAGTATAATAGTTTCATTTACGTACTCGAGTTGGTGTATTTTAAGTTATTGACCTTTTGGTAAGTTATGGTCGATAAGGACCTCTTAGATACTTGTGTAAATTTATCTGGCGCCTACATTAACATTCATATTATTTTTTTGTGGACCACACCCGTCTCCACTGAAGCTAAGCCGCGAGTATCCTGAAAAATGATCACATGTGACCGGGTATGCGTAATTTGCTTATCTTTTCATTTTTCATTAATTTAGTAGTTTTAACCGATTTGGAAGGTTACGTTTCGTGTTTGAAAATATTTAAATCATATTTTCTTCATTGTTTCATTTTAACTCGTTAATTTTTATTTTAGTTGTCCCACCTCTACACCTATACTTTGCTCAGTTTTGACCTTCTTTGCAAACTTTATTGTATATTTCGTATGAAAATTAATATTTTCAGAAAAGTAAGACTCTATTGCGAACGAAGGGCTGTCTTTCTATTATAGTTGTTGTATTTGATGCCCGGCTTGGTTATTATTTATTGTTTTTATAAGTTAATCTATCTGTATTGTAGGAATTAAGAATGTCACCTTGATCCATTCAGTTTTAATTCTCGCGCTAATTAATAGATCCGGTGTTCTTTTGGCAGGAATGCGACGCTGCCAGTTTTAATTTTAAAATTTCCGATTTTTCTATATGTTTGTAGGGAGTATTTCGGCCTGATAGATTGCTTTAGCAACTACTAAACTTTTTCCCTTGTATAAGGTTAGTTTATATTACATTATTTGTATGTTTTTCCCTTAATTTCCCGATTATTTTTGTTTCTTTGCGATATCTCGCCATGGCTCCATCTACTGATGGATTCTGTAAATAAATTTTCCTGCGAATATGGCTAAACTGTGGTTTCCTGGTCACTTTTGTTCTGTCTTTTAAAGAAGCTGCCTCGTGTGTTTAATTGTAAGGGTGCTACTGGAATTTCGTGGTAATAGTGCTACCATCCCTAGAAGGGGGGTTCAGTTTTCCGAGTACCAATTGTAGGAGAATCTCAAGTACTTTTGAGAGAGTTATTTGGTTGATAGAGATTTTCTGGACTACTTCGTTTGAAGAAGGATTTTTTTTACATTGCACGTGGAGCTTTCTGATAGATATTTCACCCTTAATCAGGTATGTAACACTTCGTTTAGCTATGTTCATTTTTAAGCCGCTCATTGTTCTTTTCATAATATAGAGTATGAACGATAAAATTAATTTTGTTTTATTCCTGCAAAAAAATAATAAGATAATTTCTTTTGTGGTTTAAATAATTGGAGACTCGTTTTGATAGTGATTTGCTTAAAACCTTGCATCTCAAAGTCCAATTAGTTACCAAGCTTTTTCTTTATTTTAGTGATATAATTAGGCCTTTAACCGCTAAATAATAAAAAAAGGGTGATATCAACAAATTTGCCGCCGAAGCCATTTGAATAAAGAAACCCCTTGGCCAGGGTAAGTAACGTGTATTTTTTTTTTATATTTATACAGTGGTTTTTTTAAATGTTTGGCATGAAATTTTAGTTTTTTTTATGCGACATAAATTTTTTTCGAATTTGCGATGTTGCCAGATTTAAAATATTTCTTTGTTTCTTGTGATTATTTTTAATGATCTATTTGATTAGCGAGAATGGTCTAGTTTTTCGCTGTAGACCAGGAACGCTTATTTTTTTTTTGTTATTAGTATATTTTTATTTTATTTATATATACGCTTACTTTGATCTGTTGAGTAAGTTTAAATATATTAAATATAAGAAAATAAATTATTTATTACAGGGTTAAAAAAAAAAAAACTGAATTTCTTTTTTTTTTTTTTTTTTAATTCATATTCAATGAAAGAAGTTCGTTTATTAAGCAGAAACTTTTGGTTTCTAATTCATATGTATATTTTAGGGTTTTATGGTTTACGGGTATTTTATGGTTCGTTTTATGGTTTAATACTGGTTTATTCCTGATTTATTCCTGGATTATTCTTGAACTGAGATCACCATCCGTCATCGGTTCAGCGCATCCACTCCAGGGACGTCGTCTTCAAAGTAGGACACAACAGTAAACCTGATCCTGTCATAGCGACGCTGAGTTCTGGATCAGCCTCCACTTGATGTTGGTTTCGTTTTGGATGCACGCAAGTTATTTATTAATTTTTTCTTTCTCTTATTAATATTTTTTTTTTATGTCATTGCTTGTACAGCTTTTTCGGCTATTGTTACGATTTCTGCTTATGGCTAGCTTTTAATGATACGTATTTACTTGTAAGCGGTCTCTAAGGTGCAAGATCATTAAACAAAAATTTTGCCTTTTAGGATCTAACGCACATGCGCCTGAGCTCAAGCGGTGTAGAATCGTTATTTTTTCTTTATTATCGGTTCCTTTTCTTTTCTTTTCGCCTTAAGACTAGCAAGATAACCATTAGTTATTTGTGGCTTTGTTACTATCGCATTATTGCTATTATTAAGTATAGTGTATAATAATCATACTTGCTTTACTTGCTATTTCTTAATTGCTACCGCTACTGTTAATATATTTTGGCTCAATTCACACATGGAATTTAGATGAATTTATAGGTTTGTTAATTCTTTTTTTTATTTAGGTTTGGTATTACGAATTTCAGTCGTTACCTTGGACTTAGTCCTAGATATATGTTCATTTTTTTTTTACATGTTTAATAGCTCTTAAATAAATAGCTGGTATTAAGTATAATAGTTTCATTTACGTACTCGAGTTGGTGTATTTTAAGTTATTGACCTTTTGGTAAGTTATGGTCGATAAGGACCTCTTAGATACTTGTGTAAATTTATCTGGCGCCTACATTAACATTCATATTATTTTTTTGTGGACCACACCCGTCTCCACTGAAGCTAAGCCGCGAGTATCCTGAAAAATGATCACATGTGACCGGGTATGCGTAATTTGCTTATCTTTTCATTTTTCATTAATTTAGTAGTTTTAACCGATTTGGAAGGTTACATTTTGGCGCCCAACGTGGGGCCTGCAAAACAGTTTATTTAGTTCAATTAGTAGCGGTGGAAATTGTTTTTTTTGTACATATATTTTAGCATTTAGATAGTCAGTTTATATGTGAATATTTGTATGGTTTATGATACTATACTCTGGGTATACAATTTTCTCATTAGATTAGACTAGTAAGGTTGTTGTGGTATACAATCTAAATTCCTGATTTTTTTTAGGTACTTAAGTACGTTGTAATTTGTTTTTTTTTTGGGATTCTAAAGACTGGATTTTAGAGAATTATTTAGGTGACACATATTTCAGAGGTAGGTCATCATTTATTAACAATGTCACGTCGGTTAATAGTGAATCGACTGGAGAAGGAGGAGCTCGAATGGGAGCTGAAGTATAGAGGGGTTCAAGTTGGACCTAGTGAGGAGATGCGTTCGAGACTTGCTTCCGCTCTTCGGTTAGAGAAGTCAAATGAGAGTTTTCGATACCCTAAATATCCGTTTAGTTATGCTGATGATAAGGCAGCCATAGAAAAGAAATGTTTAGAGATACAGACTTTATTAAATTCGTATGGTGGATCTAGTCTGAACGAGCATCAGAAACTGCAAACTAAGTTACATCATGCGTTAAATAGGTTGGATCAAATGGAGACTGGAGAAGAGGCAGAAAAGGTACAGGTGAAGTCTGAATTACTGTCTAAGATTTTGCAGTTGTACGACGAATTTCATAATAAATCTTCTACGGGGTCAACCGGTCAGGTTCCTGCAGCATTAGGTGTGCTTGCAGGAGGTTTGCCTAGTCACTCTCAAACCGGTATAGAGAATGCTCCTAGTTCCTCTCCTTTCGAAAACAGGCCTTCTTCTTTGGAAGTTTCGCATCGTTCGGAGGGAAAGATGGTACCCTCCTCATAAATGGGGCTTGGAGAAGTTTTCAGGCACTGCGAAGTCTTTGTCCGTTACTGCATTTTTCGAGAGGGTAGAAGAGTTAAGGATTGCTCGGAGCGTTGCTGCAGATGTGTTGCTTGATTCAGGTGTTGATTTGTTTGTTGACAAAGCTTACCAGTTCTATAAAGATGCTAGACTACGAGTGCAGTCTTGGGACGAGCTAAAAGAAGAATTTAAGCGTGAATATTTGTCAGCTCATCACACGGACCTACTTTTTGATGAATTACGGAAAAGGACACAACATTCTTCAGAGTCCATTGGAGTCTACTTGGCGGTTATGTCAAGCTACTTTAGCCGGTTAGGTTGCCACGTTCCAGAGGAAGCAAAAATGGCTATCCTTGTTAAAAATTTACACCCGTTTTACCAGGATAGGTTACGAGATCCACTCCCAGCTACAATCGAGGAACTGAGACAGGTTTGTCGTCGAATGGAAGATAGGCGTGATGCTATTAATAGTTATGTGGAGCCTAATTGCCGAAAAGGAAGTGTATTAGAGAGGGATCTAGCGTTCGTCGAGGTGGATTTTGTTGAAAATGCTGAACGCCCAGAGATAGCTACAACTTCAGTTGATCAGGGAAAATCCGTTGTATGCTTTAGGTGTAAGTTGCCAGGTCACCGCGCGATTGGCTGTGCTCTTCCTAAATCATTGTACTGTTTTAAATGCAAAAAAGAGGGTTTCACGACGAAGACTTGTCCTGCTTGCAACCAGGGAAACGATATCAAGCGCTCCTAACTGGTCGAAGAGGTGTCGCTAATTTTCATTCGACCAAAGTACAACATGTACTTGACTATATTCTCGACCACGCTGTAAATGATGAACGGCCTTATCTAAGGGTTCAAGTGCTAGGATCTGAATTATTAGGATTATTAGACTCAGGTGCCTCTAGGACTATAGTAGGTACTTCTGGTTGGAAGCATTTACAAAATTTGGGGTTTGTAGTAGATTCTTCAAAGAAGACTAATTGCAGGGTAGCAAATGGGCAACTCTGTGAGAGTATAGGTGAATGTTCAATTCCTTTTTCAGTTCGGGATCGAATGAGGATTTTGTCTGTGTTAGTTGTGTTAGAAATTCCTCATGTGTTGATCCTAGGTGCAGATTTCTGGAGAATGATGGGTATAGTACCGGACCTCAGACACGATGAGTGGCACTTTTCAGACGTACCAACTATAATTTCTTCGGTTGATCATCTACGTGGTGAGGTGGCGTTGAATGAACTGCAGAAGGTGAGATTAGAGGCTGTTGTTGAAAGAAATAAGACTTTAATGGGATCTAGTTTAGGCTGTACTACTTTAGCTGAACACACTATTGTTTGTCAGGCTGCACCGATCAAACAGAGGTACTATCCGGTGTCACCCGTGATGCAATCTCATATTGACAAAGAATTAGATGAAATGTTTCGTCTTGGAGTAATCGAAAAATCAAAAAGTCCTTGGAGCAGTCCAATTTTAATGGTTAAAAAGAAGGACGGATCTTTTAGATTTTGCGTCGATTACCGCAAGTTAAATGCAGTCACTGAGAGGGATAGTTATCCGCTCCCATACATCACGAATACCTTGGACAAACTGCGTAATGCGCATTACTTATCCACTTTGGATATAAAATCGGCATACTGGCAGATACCAGTAGCGGAATCATCTAGACCATTCACTGCCTTCACAGTACCGGGACGTGGGTTGTTTCAGTTTGTTAGAATGCCGTTTGGATTGCATAACGCGCCCGCCACTTGGCAGCGTCTCATTGATCAGGTTTTAGGTCCTGAATTGGAACCTAAAGTGTTTACTTACTTAGACGATGTTGTTGTGATATCACAGACCTTTGAAGAGCATCTTTCCATCCTTGAAGAGGTTTTTAGGAGAATTAGGGAGGCTAATCTGAGTGTGAATTGGGAAAAATGTCATTTTTGTCGCTCGGAGCTCAAGTACTTGGGGTACGTGATTGATAATAACGGCCTCCATGTTGATCCGGACAAGGTCCAGTCGATGTTGTTGATGCCTCCTCCGAAGTCTGTGAAGGATGTAAGAGGACTTATTGGGACATTTTCTTGGTACAGAAGATTTGTCCCGGACTTCTCGACGTTGATCTCACCATTAACGGCTTTATTGCGTAAAGGTAAGA
Organism: Psylliodes chrysocephalus; assembly: GCA_927349885.1. Classification (NCBI taxonomy): domain Eukaryota; kingdom Metazoa; phylum Arthropoda; class Insecta; order Coleoptera; family Chrysomelidae; genus Psylliodes; species Psylliodes chrysocephalus. The sequence continues at coordinate 15,705,578 of OV651815.1, forward strand.
AATTCTTGTGGACTCCTGAATGTGAGGCTTCTTTTCGTAAAATCAAAGAGTGTTTAGTACAGGCTCCAATTTTAAACTGTCCTGATTATGATCTACCATTCGTTATACAGTGTGATGCCTCCGGTCACGGTTTAGGTGCTGTCCTTCTCCAAACACATCCTGATGGGGATAGGGTGATTAGCTATTTAAGCAGATCCTTGACCAAGCAGGAGAGGAATTTTTCCACGACTGAGAGGGAATGTCTGGCGGTTCTATGGTCCATAGAAAAATTAAGACCGTATCTTGAGGGTGTGCCTTTCACTGTGGTTACTGATCATTATTCGTTGGTATGGTTACAGAACCTAAAAGACCCTACTGGACGGCTTGCACGATGGGCAGTACGTCTTCAACAGTATGATTTCAAAATTATTCATAGGAAAGGGAAAGACCACGTAGTACCTGATACGCTTTCTAGAGCCATTCCTGATGTCGAAGTTATGAATACATCCATCGTCCAGGATCGTTGGTACGATACTATGCTCGATAAGGTGTTGAAGTTTCCTTTGAAATATCCGCAATGGAGGGTTCATAGCGGAAAATTGTTTAAGTATGTTAAAATAGGTGTTTTGTCGTTGGGGGTAGATACAGATAACTGGAAGGAAGTTGTGCGCAAGGGTGATAGGAAAAAAGTAATGGAACAGATGCACAAACCTCCTCTGGCAGGTCACATGGGCATTTTAAAAACCTACAAGCGGCTTAGTGAAAAGTTTTATTGGCCTAAATTAAAGTACGACGTCGCTAGATATGTAAGGAGTTGTTCAAAGTGTGCTGCTCATAAAGGCGATCAAGGTGGACCCAAAGGTTTGATGACGTCACAGCCTACAGCTGTTCGCCCATGGGAGATTATTGCCACTGACTTGATGGGACCTTTTCCCCGGTCTAATTCTGGACATAGATTTATTTTAGTTGTAGTAGACCTTTTTAGTAAATTTACTCTAAGTTTTCCTCTCAGATCCTCCACTGGTCCGATGGTGACTAAGAAGCTGGAGGAGAATGTATTTTTGTTATTCGGCGTACCACGTTTGTTATTATGCGATAATGGCCCTCAATATACTTCAAAAGTGTTTTCGGATTTGTTGAAGGAGTATAGTGTGGCGGTACGTTACAATGCTTTTTATCACCCTCAGGCCAACCCAACTGAGCGATACAATAGAACGCTCAAGACACTGCTGTCTATGTACGTTTCAGATAACCATCGCAACTGGGATATCGGTTTGGCTAAGGTAACTTGTGCGATGCGCACGGCGTTTAATGAGACTACCAAGCAAACGCCATATTTCGTCAATTTTGGTAGGAACATGATTTTGGACGGTCAAGAATTTAGTCGAAGGGAAGGTTTAGGTTTAGGGCAAACAGGGAATTTCGGGGATAGTAGTGAGGATAGGAATAAGGGATTTGAGGATTTATTTAAGGACGTTAGGGAACGTATTAAAAAGGCTTCTCAGAGAAATGAGAGAATTTATAATTTACGTCGTCGGCATGAGGAATTACTTCCTAATCAACTTGTGTGGCGCAAGAATTTTGTCTCCTCTGATGCGGCAAAATACTATACGAAAAAGTTGGCTCCTCGATGGATTGGTCCCTTCCAGGTTAAAAAGAAAGTTTCTCCGTGGACATACATTCTCATGGATGAACGGGGTAACGATAAAGGCACCTGGAACATTAAAGACTTGAAACCTGCTAGCGCAAGTGAAAATTTACCTGGGTAAATTTTCTTGAAGTTAGGGGGGATTTGTAACGTGTCAAATTTATCGTTTCGTTTTTGAAAATATTTAAATCATATTTTCTTCATTGTTTCATTTTAACTCGTTAATTTTTATTTTAGTTGTCCCACCTCTACACCTATACTTTGCTCAGTTTTGACCTTCTTTGCAAACTTTATTGTATATTTCGTATGAAAATTAATATTTTCAGAAAAGTAAGACTCTATTGCGAACGAAGGGCTGTCTTTCTATTATAGTTGTTGTATTTGATGCCCGGCTTGGTTATTATTTATTGTTTTTATAAGTTAATCTATCTGTATTGTAGGAATTAAGAATGTCACCTTGATCCATTCAGTTTTAATTCTCGCGCTAATTAATAGATCCGGTGTTCTTTTGGCAGGAATGCGACGCTGCCAGTTTTAATTTTAAAATTTCCGATTTTTCTATATGTTTGTAGGGAGTATTTCGGCCTGATAGATTGCTTTAGCAACTACTAAACTTTTTCCCTTGTATAAGGTTAGTTTATATTACATTATTTGTATGTTTTTCCCTTAATTTCCCGATTATTTTTGTTTCTTTGCGATATCTCGCCATGGCTCCATCTACTGATGGATTCTGTAAATAAATTTTCCTGCGAATATGGCTAAACTGTGGTTTCCTGGTCACTTTTGTTCTGTCTTTTAAAGAAGCTGCCTCGTGTGTTTAATTGTAAGGGTGCTACTGGAATTTCGTGGTAATAGTGCTACCATCCCTAGAAGGGGGGTTCAGTTTTCCGAGTACCAATTGTAGGAGAATCTCAAGTACTTTTGAGAGAGTTATTTGGTTGATAGAGATTTTCTGGACTACTTCGTTTGAAGAAGGATTTTTTTTACATTGCACGTGGAGCTTTCTGATAGATATTTCACCCTTAATCAGGTATGTAACACTTCGTTTAGCTATGTTCATTTTTAAGCCGCTCATTGTTCTTTTCATAATATAGAGTATGAACGATAAAATTAATTTTGTTTTATTCCTGCAAAAAAATAATAAGATAATTTCTTTTGTGGTTTAAATAATTGGAGACTCGTTTTGATAGTGATTTGCTTAAAACCTTGCATCTCAAAGTCCAATTAGTTACCAAGCTTTTTCTTTATTTTAGTGATATAATTAGGCCTTTAACCGCTAAATAATAAAAAAAGGGTGATATCAACAAATTTGCCGCCGAAGCCATTTGAATAAAGAAACCCCTTGGCCAGGGTAAGTAACGTGTATTTTTTTTTTATATTTATACAGTGGTTTTTTTAAATGTTTGGCATGAAATTTTAGTTTTTTTTATGCGACATAAATTTTTTTCGAATTTGCGATGTTGCCAGATTTAAAATATTTCTTTGTTTCTTGTGATTATTTTTAATGATCTATTTGATTAGCGAGAATGGTCTAGTTTTTCGCTGTAGACCAGGAACGCTTATTTTTTTTTTGTTATTAGTATATTTTTATTTTATTTATATATACGCTTACTTTGATCTGTTGAGTAAGTTTAAATATATTAAATATAAGAAAATAAATTATTTATTACAGGGTTAAAAAAAAAAAAACTGAATTTCTTTTTTTTTTTTTTTTTTTTAATTCATAATTAATGAAAGAAGTTCGTTTATTAAGCAGAAACTTTTGGTTTCTAATTCATATGTATATTTTAGGGTTTTATGGTTTACGGGTATTTTATGGTTCGTTTTATGGTTTAATACTGGTTTATTCCTGATTTATTCCTGGATTATTCTTGAACTGAGATCACCATCCGTCATCGGTTCAGCGCATCCACTCCAGGGACGTCGTCTTCAAAGTAGGACACAACAGTAAACCTGATCCTGTCATAGCGACGCTGAGTTCTGGATCAGCCTCCACTTGATGTTGGTTTCGTTTTGGATGCACGCAAGTTATTTATTAATTTTTTCTTTCTCTTATTAATATTTTTTTTTATGTCATTGCTTGTACAGCTTTTTCGGCTATTGTTACGATTTCTGCTTATGGCTAGCTTTTAATGATACGTATTTACTTGTAAGCGGTCTCTAAGGTGCAAGATCATTAAACAAAAATTTTGCCTTTTAGGATCTAACGCACATGCGCCTGAGCTCAAGCGGTGTAGAATCGTTATTTTTTCTTTATTATCGGTTCCTTTTCTTTTCTTTTCGCCTTAAGACTAGCAAGATAACCATTAGTTATTTGTGGCTTTGTTACTATCGCATTATTGCTATTATTAAGTATAGTGTATAATAATCATACTTGCTTTACTTGCTATTTCTTAATTGCTACCGCTACTGTTAATATATTTTGGCTCAATTCACACATGGAATTTAGATGAATTTATAGGTTTGTTAATTCTTTTTTTATTTAGGTTTGGTATTACGAATTTCAGTCGTTACCTTGGACTTAGTCCTAGATATATGTTCATTTTTTTTTTACATGTTTAATAGCTCTTAAATAAATAGCTGGTATTAAGTATAATAGTTTCATTTACGTACTCGAGTTGGTGTATTTTAAGTTATTGACCTTTTGGTAAGTTATGGTCGATAAGGACCTCTTAGATACTTGTGTAAATTTATCTGGCGCCTACATTAACATTCATATTATTTTTTTGTGGACCACACCCGTCTCCACTGAAGCTAAGCCGCGAGTATCCTGAAAAATGATCACATGTGACCGGGTATGCGTAATTTGCTTATCTTTTCATTTTTCATTAATTTAGTAGTTTTAACCGATTTGGAAGGTTACACGAGTATTACGAATTAAGAACCCTAAGCTTTTCAACGCAGAAGCAACGGTATTTTCAATATAATCCGAAAAAGTAACTGTTTGGTTGAATAATATACCTTGATCTTTAATTTGTGCACAAGTCTGATAAAGGTAGGCTGTTAAATAAATAATTAAACTCCACCTTGTTATTACTTCTAGTATAGGAACATACTTTACATTTAGACACATTCATAAACAGCTTGTTTTCATTACACCAATTTTCAACGATTCCCAAGTTGGGTCTGTAAAAAGTAACAGTCTTGAATTGATGAGATTGAGGTAAATATTTTTAAGTCAGCAGCGAACAGCAGATTAAATTTATTGCCAAGTCATTTATAAATATTATACCAAATAATAGTGGCCCCAGATTGGAGCTCTGTGGAACTCCAGATGTTGCTGTGAGGGGCGAAGATGAAAATCCGTTGTAAAAGACATAATTAAAACGATGATTTAGGTAAGATGAAAATAATCTCAACAGCGACTGATCAAACCCTAAGCTTTCCAACTTCCTTACAAGAATATTATGATTTTCAATTATTACAAAATACATTATGGGCAGGTTGTACAAAAAATATTCTAAACATATTTTAACTAACAAGAGTTTTATTTTTAACTAGTTATATTCAAAAACAAATGTCATTTTTAAAACTATGTTTAACAATAACCGATGAGTATACAACAAGGTTCACAGTTTAAACTAAGTCTACATTTTAAATGTCTATTGTACAACCCGCCATATGTACAATTAAAAATTAATTGTATTTCTTTAAAATGAACTTGATTCTATTGATCAAAACCATTCGATAAAAAAATTAAAAAGTATTGGTATAAAGGTGGTTTTTATATCTATGCTATAAAGCATGCATTGGGGTAGCATGTAGATTATCTAAGTATCAGATCAGAGAATTAAAATTAAATAACATATGTAGTGGGATTCTCATCTTTCATTACGTCTCCTATCGAGACTCCTATCGTTGTTCGACAGACAGCGATTTTAATGTAATGTCTCTCTCTATTCTGTATGTAATGTGTCGAGTTCGCACAAAAGAATCGCTGTCCTGATCAGAAGAAATTAACCACATCAAAGAAAGAAAATTAGGTCCCCTGTTATTTTTAATTTATATTAATGATTGTTGATGTCGCAATAATCAATATGACATTTACCTGTTTGCCTATGATGTCCTTATTTATGTTTCTTGTAAGTTGTAAGGATTCAGATAACTTAGTAAGAGTTGATTGTCAATGAAACTCTGCAAAATGTTTATAAATGATGTTGAAATCATTTGTTAAAAATCAACACAAATACCTAAAACAAAATATAAGCTGATAAGTAATAACTATATGCAGTTTGTGGACAAACAATATAGGAAATTGAAAGAAAATCTATACAGTTAGTAGAAAAATTCAAATATTTAAGGGTAATTATTCGGAAACAGATGAAATTCACAGACCATATGCAAATACTGTTATCAAAACAATTGCAGTTAAATTACATTTCCTATTTAGAATGTTAATAAAATAATTGTTATACATATTATTACATTATTTTTTACTAAATTCGAATATTGTGATATTAGCAAACTATCCAAATAAAGAAAATAAAAATAAAATAAAAACCAAAAACATACCTGGTCTACAATAATATAATATATAAATAATATAAGTACATTGCATCTTTTAAATTATTAAAGCCCATTAAATTGAAATGACATGTCAAACCATAAACGTCAAACTTTCAAAACAAACATGCTTGTGTTGTGTTCCAAACAGAAAATACCATTTATAGAATAATTTATTTACTTGCAACCTTTCCCCGCACACCACCTCGCCCCTCACCAAGAAACATGGTCAAATTGGGCTAAGCCATTTTACATTCATCTGCATAGGGGCGATGTTGCAATTTTTCAAATTTAGTGTCTATTCCGTCTGTTCAGATGGCAGCATCTTATGGGCCCTACATTTTTAAATCTTATCACAAGAATCCTGAAATAATTAGGCAAAAATAAAAGAATGTATTTTGCGTTTTAACTTTTAAATACTATAAAAAATGATGGAAAGTCCATAACTTTTAAATATTTGTTAAATATCACTTATTAAAATATTATGCATTAAAAGTAAAACAAACCATAGACTTTCCATCATTCTTTACAGTTTTTTGAACCCATTTATGAAAACAGTTTTTGAAAATATTATCGTTCAGAGCTGTATTTCTTGTGATAAAAAAGTCACCGTCACTTGTCATTGAACTTGGCCTTAAGAGCAAACATGACGGGCGCTCCTCCGCCAAAAATCAATTTTACAGTTAAGGCAGTTAAAAAAAATTGTAAAAAAAAATGGTTCAGGCCAATCGTTGTAAAAATGAACTAAGAATGACGCTAAACCGCGAAAAACTTATATTTTTAAAGAAAAACAACAAAAATTTAAACTTTTTAACAAATTTAATTTTTTGGCTCTTTAGCGTCATTCTATAACAAATATCTTAACTATTTTCTAAATAAATTTTTTTCAAAAAGATTACCAATTTTAAACAGGACCAAAGATTGACATAGTTTTCATTCCGATACTAATTCTATTAAAACAATGATACCAGTGAATATGGCAACGCTGCTAGTCTATGAAGCCCGTGGTTAAAAGGGTAGCTGCTGTTTAGTTAAATCTGTTAATTCCTGTGTCGAAAAATAGGTAGTTGTTTTTGAACAGGTGCGAAATTATTGTGATCGTCTTAGTTTGTTGTTGAGGCGTTGTTAGGTTTTTGTTAAATTTAGTTTTTAGTTAATTTATAAAATGAACATTTCTGGAAGGCAAAAATAAACAGCTGTAAACTAACAGTTAGTAGCTAAAAAAAATTTATGTATACCTCGGCTGAGAAAGCTATTATTTACCTCGCACATTATATCCCTCGGCGCTACGCGCCTCAGGATATAAAAGTGCTCGGTAAATAATAGCTCACTTCTCACCCTAGGTATATAATGTACTATTTTTTATCAGTTTATTTTCATTTTCCATTATTTTGGCGCCCCTAGATCATTGCGCTCCGGGCAGCCGCCCGTATCGCCCTACCCTAGAGCCGGCCCTGCGCCGCGATTGTAGGCAAAGTAGCTTTTTGTGGTCTATTTAACAACAAAAATAATGCTGTGAAAAAGTATACGTTTAATAATTGTTCTTTAATATTTCTTCTTTTTTACACATTCAATTAATAATTTTGGGACGTACTACATGAAAGAGGTGTATGCAAATTATTTTCTACGGTACATTTTTCAAATTTTAGCAAAAAAAACCATTTGCATGCATTTACTAATAGTTCGGAATTATACATTTTCAATATAAATTCAAATTTCCGTGTTGACGCTGCTGCATACGAGCACTCATAGAACATGTTAAAAATCTATAATAATCATGACTTAAAAGATGCATACATTAAAAACGTTGCACTTTCAATAATAATATAAATTATTGATTTTAAAACCGAAAAGAGGTTTATTTTTATTTCTTTTCTTTTCGCACTGGTGATATAATGAATTTTTCGAAACCAGTTTCATAATGTTCAACATTATGCAACTGGTTGCGTAAAATACATCATTTTGACACTTGCTGCGATTATATAAAATGTCACTTATATGTCAAAATTAGAAAAAAATAATAATGGAGGTATTTCAAACAAATACGGTGTTTTTTAAAAATATGTTACCAAATATTTTTGAATTTGAATAAATGTTTCAGGGTGTAATAAAAGTAATTTTATATTATGTATATAGGCGGCAACGGGCGCCTAGCATGGTGGCGGGAGGAGCAAGCGCCTCCCCTGGCCCCCACCTGGCTACGCCACTGCTTTTGGTGCATATAAATGTAATTTATATTGGAACATATTATAATATATTGTTATACAATTCTTGCCTTGCCTAATATAATTTATAATTAAGAGTTATTGCTTCGATGACAATAGCAGGAAATTTGTATTAAAAATAGGCATTCTGTTTTAATCCTAGAAGACACAGTGTTAAAGATAATACCATATATTTTTTTATGTGCAAAGATAATAATTGGCACTAGCCCTGGGTTTTCATGCTTTTTTTGAAAAATGGTCCGTTTTGTCTACAAAAAATTATAAACTTTATTAATTTTGTTTAAAAAAGGACAACTTTTAATAGAGAATTAACGTTATCAAACATGCATTATTTTTTGAACGATTAATGTCAACTTGTAGTAAATCTTTTTCTTAATAAGATCAAAAAAGTATTTTTAAAATTGGACTTAATATAAAGCCGTAATCATTAAAATAGCAAAGTAATTTCGGATATAAAAATGATTGAAAAATATGATTACGATATCCCCTCTCAAGACGTTTCGTGTTCGTACCGAAGGATGGGTGCTGTTGCCTTCCTCGTCTACCTAGTATTGAAATGTGGCCAGATACGGAATAAGGGTACATAGGATCGAACCTAAATTTATTGTTGCTCGGTTGATGCGAAGAGGGAAATTTTATTACATGAGATAATTTTGTTTTCAATATAGAATTTGTAATGTTTCAATATATTTAAAACATAGTTTGATTAGAAAAAATTAGGTAGAAGAATTATATTTGCAAAGAATATAAACTAAGCTACTAATATAATATAAACTAAGCTACTAATTTAATAAAATCTATAAATCAATCTTATAAATAATGTATTTAACAAATGTTTCTTATTATATTAATAATTTACATGTTTTCTGACTTGTCTGTGAATGAAACGTGGAGAAAATAGTTTTACTTACAAGTTTTTCCTGATTTTGTTGCTGTCTGCTGTTGTAGTGATCTGATAATTTGTAGACTGTATAATTGTTTACAGAAAGATATTTCCTTGGATGTCCTCTTTTTAGCATATAATAAATAAAGCAAGAAGATGACTTAATATTTTATTTTGTACAAATATATAAAATATATTAATTTACACCATTTAACGTAACTTAGACTATTGGTTTAAGAGAATGAAATTCAGAATTATTTCGGTCTATATATATTGACTGAAACTCAAAAAGATATTCTTATAGAAATAATATTTTAAAAACAGAGCCGAAGTGTTTTGTTACTATCCGGCTTTGATTGGTCCGAATTTCATGATGGCTGCCGTTGAATGATGTTATCATATTTTATTGTTGCTAACTTTGAGATATAAATACATATTTTCTCTTTTTGATGTCAACGATTTTAAAAAGAGTTTTTGCTTTTAAAATAAGTGAATATTATAGAAGGACAAACAAACGCCAAACTTGGCCTAATATATTTTGAACAGGGGCGGTTTCTCCATTGGTTCATTTATGCAGTGATCACCCCGTTAAATTTCATAAAAACACATTATTTTAATATTACATAAATAACAAAAATATAAATTTAATTTTAATATTTTTATTTTCATACGTGTTAATCTATATTTTTTTGTACATCATTGTCCTCTGGATGATCGCGTCTCTGTGTCACAGTATACCTAAGTATACTGTGTCTATGGCGCATTATGATGAGTGAGCCTAACACGAGTGAGACGATATGCCGAATGCATCTAGCTAAAAAGAGAAGACAACACGCCAACAGATCCTGCAAACTGTCAAAGAACACATTAATTGGTGCGCCGCCCACAAACACAAAAGTCAGTTTACTAACTAATAATGTTTATAGATGGTTTTCAACGTATTAAAAACAAAACAAATATCACACTAACTAAAATATTGATTTATTAATAGTTGTAGTGCTTGAAAACTGTATGATGTTGATAATAATAACTACACTTAATACAAACTCAAATAATAAAAAAACAGCGATATTGGCTCTTGTACAAAGTTTTGATCCAAACTTACATATAATGAAATTATTGGAAAAAGTGAACACCCATTTTAAATTACAACAAGCCGTCACTGATCATGAACCCTGTACATCAATTTTTTTTTCATTTTTAGATATGATGTAAATGGATCACAAGTTATAAAATAATTTAATTTTGTTTTTGTGAAGAGCAGGGCGTTTGATTAAACAGCTCGATATTATTTTTTACAAAGTAGGCATAAGAAATGTATTTGAAATGATTGGTTATTATTTTTTGGTAACTTAATTGGATGCAGTACTACAAATAAATTAGTCACAGAAGACCTGCAAATAAATATAGGTATTATAGCGTTTTAACAGTGCCTAGATTAAAATAAAAAAAATTAAAGAAAATACTTTTAGAATAAATAGCGGATTTGTAGAAACATCTTACTATTAATGTTATTTGACTTTTTGGACGTAATTATTTTTGTTTTTTATTTTTTAATTTTTGAATAGCTTCTAAGATGTAATCAGGTTCTCTTAATGACATTCCCCGATTATGCCTTGAATCTACCAATTCTGGCAACATACAATTTATATAAAACTTTTTTAATTTCTCCTCCATATTTTTACACCAGAAATCGTCTCCCACTTTCAGTGGATAATTGGGACCTGTCCATGCACAAAAAATACATAATTTTCGTCCTGTAATATGTAATTGGCCTTGTATTTGATAATACCATTGATGGTGGATATTAATGTCAAAATTATTAGTGTCCAAAAGAGTATTTTTTCAATTTAATCGCCTCTTCTACCTGCATTTGACATGCAGCGTATGGACATTTTATTTCAACCACTAATTCATCTCCTACAATGCCGTCTGGAGTAGCACCTACAAATTTAAAAATTATTATTAGATTTAAAATGAACTAATTTACAATATGTTATAGTTGAGATGTGAGTAAAAATGTGAACTGATGTTACGTACCTAAATATGGATATTTTTGTCAATAAAAATTCCAAATCTCCAATCACTATATTTTCTTGCTCTTGAAGCTGCAAAAGTGCCGTTTTTTTTCATACTTTTTGCCATGAGAAATAGGAGCAGCATTGACTGGTGGTTGGTAAATAATCCTTTTGACTAAAGGCTCACATAAAGTAGTAATTTGTCTAGTACACACTGTTTTAAAGTGTGAGGCCGTAATCATTTTTCTACGAATTTTAAGCCAAACCCTGCTATCCGCCTGTGACATAGTTTGTTCCTGAATTACATTTCTTTTAACGTCAGATGAAAGAAATTCGTTTAAAAAATTTTTAACTTCACAAATATCTTGATCTAAATCCTTTTTGGTACAATTTTCTCAATAATATAAATCAGTTTTATTGGTTTTTGCAGAATAACTTTTTTAATTTGCGATTAGATTTTGATTTTATTGCCAATTGTCGCCTTTTTTTTCAATTCAGTTACTAACATGGATTGGTTAGTACGGTTTAGAGTTTTTTTTCAATTCTGAATTCCCCGATTTGGAATTATGTGATACAACTGCTGCAAAACATCTACTTTGGTAAGAGCGCCCCCTGGAATAATTGATTCTTTGGCCTAGCGACTGTCGCATGAAATTGTTCCACAATATTACTATCAACATCATGTAATAGACTTCTGTTGTGATCTGACAAAGCATGTATAATTTGTAGAAGTCTTGTAAAAAATTCAGGTTTAGATCTGAAATTGGTTATTTCGTTTTTGGTTTCATCTGTATGCTTCTGACAAAAATCTTTTCTATAAAAAACTGCCATCGTAACAGATGTTCTTAAACGAAGAATGTTTTGATTAACTAATTTTCTTAGTTTTATTGGAAAATTCACAAATAACTTTTAGGCTCAAAATTTTACTAAATACGTTCAAATCTTCAATTCACCGGTATAACTAAATAAATCGCCAATCCATATGATAGGGGAAATGTGGCTCGACGACCCGTTCTTGGAATTTTGAAGGTAGGGGTATAATAGGAGTAATATGCCGACAAATTAGTTCTCATGAACGGAGCAATAACTCTTAAACATAAAGTTTGTTTCTTTTAGTCCAGTAGGTAGTATGCGCAATTGAAAATGGTTTTCTAACGATGACAAGAATTCTTCTAAATAAAACTTATATTGACGGTTAGTTATTTTGATGAAATAATTTGAAAAATACAAAATATGATATTTTATATTAAAAACATCAAAGACAAATATTATCATTTTATAGCGTTAAGTATGTTAAAATATTTCATGAGATGATAGCATGAATAATTTTAAGCCTGGAAATTGAATTGAATATGCAGGGTGATCAACTTATACTCCAGAGTTTAATATCTCCGTTGTTTTGAGGGATACTAACAAAAGTTTTGAATACAAAATATAGATAGAGTCCAGCTCCACAGTTTGAAATTATTTCGTAATATACAGGGTGTTTCATAAAGTCACAGCATACCAAAGTTATGTTTTTTTTTAATGAAACACCCTATATGTTATCTCGAATTTGAATTTTGCTCATTTTCCCCATTCCGGCAATATAAGGTTTTATCAGGTTCTACAGGGTACTTTTAAAGAAATGACCACTTTTATGTTAAAATATTAATGAAATCATCACCCTGTATTATTTAGAATCAACAATTGAGAGTTAATATCTTAAGTTCAAAATAATTTATATTTATTTAAATAGGAAACCCTAATATACAAATATTAATTTAAAAATTCAATAAAAAAAATAATAAATAATAAAATTTACAATAGAAATACATTAGATACATTAGAGATATATCATTTAATATAATTTTGCTAAATTTGTACAAATCATAGCTTTGGTTTTAACAGCATTAAGTTTCAGTTTATTATTTTGCAAATATATGCTAATTCTAATAATATTGAATTCATTTTATTTACTCCTGCTTGCAAATCTATATCAGTGCATATTATAAGCATATCGTCTGCAAATAAGTTTATAGCAATTGTATATCACTAAGATATAAAATAAACAAAAGAGGTCCTAGAACACTCCCTTGAGGAACTCCTGTATCAACAGAAATTTTTGAAGAGCATGCGCCATTAAACTTTACTTGTTGCTTGTGATTATTTAAATAGTTATAGAACCAATTAAAAACTTTACCATCATATCATATGTATCATATGAATACATAAATGCGAAAGTTTGGATGGATGTTTGTTGCTCAATCACGCAAGAACGGCCGAACGGATCTAGATGAAATTTGGTACAAAAATAGATTTTAGTCTGGAATAGCACATAGGCACCACATAGGCTACTTCTATCCCGAAAAAAGGTACGGTTCCCGTGGGATCGGTTTGTTTTTGTTTTTTATAGAGCAAGGGATCGGACATAATTTTTTGCATAGTGGTAGTGAAACATGAAAATTTGAAATACTGCTACTGAGCATAAATAAAAAATGATGTGTTTCAGGGTTTTTGGTTTTTCACATTTTAAAGGGGGGAAACAGGGGTTAAAAGTTTGCAAGGAAGCATCGATTTGTTTATAGGTAGGAACTTGAAAATTGGAATTATAGCTACTCATAACAAGTAAATAATGGTATGTTTCAGGTTGTTGGATTTTCATATTTTAAGAGGGGAAATGGGGGTAAAAGGGGAAATGAAGGAAAAATGGGGGAAATGTGTGGGGAGTAAAAGTATGTATGGTAGGAACGTCAAAATTGGAATTGTAGGTACTCTTCATAAATAAATAGACATATTTCAAAGTATTTGGATTTTAACGTGTTTCAGGGTTTTTTGTTTTTCACATTTTAAGGGGGGGGAAATGGGGGTAAAAGGGGAAATGAAGGAAAAATGGGGGAAATGTGTGGGGAGTAAAAGTATGTATGGTAGGAACGTCAAAATTGGAATTGTAGGTACTCTTCATAAATAAATAGACATATTTCAAAGTATTTGGATTTTAATGTGTTTCAGGGTTTTTTGTTTTTCACATTTTAAGGGGGGAAAATGGGGGTTAAAAGATTGCGAGGAAGCATCAATTTTTTTTATAGGTAGGAAATTGAAAATTGGAATTATAACTACTCATCACAAATAAGTAATGGTGTGTTTCAGCTTTTTGGATTTTCATATTTTAAGAAAGCAAAGAGGGAAAATGGGGGTAAGAGGCGAAATAAGGAAAAGAAGGAAAATGGGGAAACTGGACAAATGGGAGAATTGTGTAGGGAGTGAAAGTTTGTATGGTAACAACTTGAAAATTGGAATTGTATGTACTCTTTATTCTTTATAAATAAATAGACATGTTTTAAAGTATTTGGATTTTCACATTTTAAGAAGGAAAGAAAATAAGGAGTATCGTAAAAATAAAAAAACCAAATAAATAAAAATAAATAAAAATAAAATAAATAAAAATTAATAAAAATTAATAAAAATTAATAAAAATTAAATTAATAAAAAATAATAAATAAAAATTAATAAAAATTAATAAAAAATAATAAAAAATAATAAATAAAAATTAATAAAAATTAATAAAAATTAATAAAAATTAATAAAAATTAATAAAAATTAATAAAAATTAATAAAAATTAATAAAAATTAATAAAAATTAATAAAAATTAATAAAAATTAATAAAAATTAATAAAAATTAATAAAAATTAATAAAAATTAATAAAAATTAATAAAAATTAATAAAAATTAATAAAAATTAATAAAAATTAATAAACATTAATAAAAATTAATAAAAATTAATAAACATTAATAAAAATTAATAAAAATTAATAAAAATTACCATATTACAACAGCGTATTGAGTATGAGTCCTCTATCAAGTGTCTCAAAGGCTCTCTTTAGATCTAAAAATACACATACATTATTTTCTGCTCATTTTTACTTTCCTATATGTATACAGATATAAGGAAAGTATAGGAATCATGATTTTTTTCGACCTCGAGTTTTCGACGGATTTTTACGTTTTGAGGTCCCCTGAATCCGTTTTGACTATTTTCGCGATGATGTCTGTGTGTGTGTGTGTGTGTGTGCGCGTGCGTGTGTGTGTGTGTGTGTCTGTGTGTGTGTGTGTCTGTGTCTGTGTGTCTGTGTGTATGTGTGTCTGTGTGTCTGTGTGTCTGTGTGTCTGTGTGTCTGTGTGTCTGTGTGTCTGTGTGTCTGTGTGTCTGTGTGTCTGTGTGTCTGTGTGTCTGTGTGTCTGTGTGTCTGTGTGTCTGTGTGTCTGTGTGTCTGTGTGTCTGTGTGTCTGTGTGTCTGTGTGTCTGTGTGTCTGTGTGTCTGTGTGTCTGTGTGTCTGTGTGTCTGTGTGTCTATGTGTCTGTGTGTCTGTGTGTCTGTGTGTCTGTGTGTCTGTGTGTCTGTGTGTCTGTGTGTCTGTGTGTGTGTGTCTGTGTGTCTGTGTGTCTGTGTGTCTGTGTGTCTGTGTGTCTGTGTGTCTGTGTGTCTGTGTGTCTGTGTGTCTGTGTGTCTGTGTGTCTGTGTGTCTGTGTGTCTGTGTGTCTGTGTGTCTGTGTGTCTGTGTGTCTGTGTGTCTGTGTGTCTGTGTGTCTGTGTGTCTGTGTCTGTGTCTGTGTGTCTGTGTGTGTGTGTGTGTGTGTGTGTGTGTGTGTGTGTGTGTGTATGTGTGTGTGTGTGTGTGTGTGTGTGTGTGTGTGTGTGTGTGTGTGTCTGTCTGTATAACGCATAACTCATGAACCGATACACGGAAAAACACCAAATTTCAAACTTAAGCTTTGTTCCAGCGTCTAATGAGCTGATTAGATTTTGGGCAGAGTCGGAACATCTGGGGGGGTACTTTATGGGTGGTCATTTTTATATTTTATGGAATATATCTGTTATTTACGTTTGGGGAAGAAAATTCTTCAAATAAAAGTTACTTCTTATTTTAGTATCTATAATTTTTGTTATATACAAAATTTTCCTAAAATGGTCCGTATTCGCGAAATTTGACAAAATGTAAAAAAATATTTTTTTTTATAAAAATTGTTCAAACAAAAGTTGTTTGTAATATAATTCTCTATAATTTTTATCCTATAAATAATTTCTCTAAAATGGACCGTATTCGAGATATTTGAGAAAATGTGTAAATTTTGAAATTTGAAGAAAACTCAAAAACGGATAAAGAAAAAACATTAAATTTTAAACTTAAGTTTTATTTCGGCCTGACGTGAAATGATTAGATTTTGGACAAAGTCGGAACATCTGGGGGGGTACTTTATGGGAGGCCGTTTTTATATTTTATGGAATATATCTGTTATTTATGTTTGGAGAAAAAAATTGTTCAAATAAAAGTTACTTCTAATATTATTATCTATAATTTTTGCTTTATGTAAAAAATTCCTGAAATGGTCCGTATTCGAAAAATTTGACAAAATGTGCAAAATTCTGATTTTTATGAAAATTGTTGAAATAAAAGTTGTTTGCGATATCGATCTCTATAATATTTGTTTATACATGATTTTTTTAAAATGGACCGTAATGGAAAAATTGTAGGAAAAGTGCGAAATTTAAATTTTTCAGTATTTTCATTTTCAATGAATATCTATAGAAAAATGTTTCGCGGTAGATGTATGTGGACAATGTATATATTTAGTTTATCCTCTAAACATTTATAGAGATGCTGCAATAGGTTGTACAAAATAACCGGAAAAAGCCTGTAATAACTAGATAGGAAAGTCATGTGTTGGACACATCAGATTTTTAATTTTACATAGTGTCAATTGTACTGCTGTTTTACATGAATGTTTACGCCTGAAACCATATTAGTGAGTGATTAATGCATCATGAGATTCAATAAGCTTTTAATTAGGTGGTAATGTATTTATAGACCTAAATTCAGAGGCTTTATTGGAATTCGCGACTTTTTGTATTGGAACAATGTTGCTAATTTTTAACACATTTGAAAAAGTGACCAATTTACAAAGAAGTGTTAACCAGATTTAAAATTACATGTCCAACTATTTGAAAAAAAATTTTTAGCATTTTTGAATTTAAAACTTCATCAAGAGAGAATTTATTGTCAAAGGAATTATTAATTTTCCAAAGGTTTAAAAGAAATTAAAGTTGGATACAAATTACAATTAGTATTACATTGTACATTTTACTAATTTTGGGCTTAAAATTCGAAAATAACGTTTTAGTTGTATTGTTAGGTTTATGAGTAGACCTATTTATATAAAATTATTCAAATTATAAATTATGCTTGCTTTATAAGGCTTTAGAAATAATTCTAATCTTTTCAATTTTTAAACACTTAAATTGCAAACGATTTATAGAAGTAATATTTTGTCAAAATTTTCTTCTAAAGAGGATGAGATTTTAATTAATATGGTAAGGAAGTATCCTGCACTTCATCAAGTGAAAATCAGAAGTTACTAAGACAATATAGTTAAAAATAATACCTTATTTTGTTAATTACTATTTAAAAACATTAACAATAATTTTTTTTGTCGTCTTCTTCTTCTTCCATTAAAATATTCGCTACTTATTTAATTCATGGGAGCTCCTTTTCACCTGCATGAATCAACACAAGAAGTTGAACTGATTTATTCTAACGCAACGCATACTTTGAGCGTCGCGCATTATTATAACTAGAGCTAGGAATATATGCAGAACGCCATATTTTGCATATGTTGCATATATATACAATTTTTGATTTTGAATGCATATATTGACATTTTGTTAATTTTTTGGCATATATCTGACATACTAATTGGGTGGACATATTAAAATTATGAGTTTTGGACCAAAATAATATTTTGTGAAATGCCTTTACTTTCTAAAATTTTGAAGGATTAACTTTTCCCTGTAATAAATTACGGTTAATGGTGTAGGTACTTGAGAGGATTAAATTATAAACACCCTCCTTAAACCAACAAATTTTACTAAATATCCTTTCAGGTAGTTGTATTAATATCTTCAAATTTCTAAATGACTCAGTTTACTTTATTGTTGTGTTAACCAGTGGGAAAAATGGCAAAATTAATTGAGTCGTGGGTAAAATTTTATTCAGATTTTGATGTAGAAGGTGATAACCAGGTGTTTTGTTAAACATGTTCTAAAATTATAAGTACTTTTTTATTTTATATTTTATTTTGACCTTTCACAATGGTAAATCAAACGACAGTAAAATATTATTTCAACTCACAGTTAAAAAAAAAGAAGGGCAACTTTACAACGTACGCATTTATTTAATTTAATTAAAACTTCAACAACTACAGGAATTTATTTGTTTTAGATTCCATGTAAAAAAAAGTTTCAAATCGACCAACACGCGAAAACACCCTCACATATAGCAAAGCAGAAATCTAAAGACACTCGCAGACAAAGTCAACTTCCCTTGAAACAATATTTAGAATCTGGATCGTCTAGAAGTGAACAAGCTATTTTTAATGAAGATTTATGCAAAGCTTTAGTGACTTCAAATATACCTTTAATACGATTAAATAATCCAAATCTCCGATCATTTTTGCAAAAATAGTGTAAATTTAATATTCCAGAGCAAAGTATATTACGCAAACGTGGTGTTGACAGTTTGTACATTGAGACTCGTGAAAAAATTCGTGAGATTACCATTGGAATCCATTTCTACATTATTGTGGATGACACAACAGACTCGATATTTAATGATAGGTTCATTACGCGAAGAAATGCAAATTGGTCCATATCTATTCGCTTCAAAGCAATTAGATAAAACAAATAACTTGACAATAATTCGTTTTACACAGACAGAATTGTCTTCCTATTTTCTTCCGGAAGCCGTTCCAACAGAAAAAAGTTTATTGCTGTTATCCGATGCTGCCCCGTTCATGGTAAAAGTCGCACAAAATTTAAAAATGTATTATGAAAACTTAATCCATGTTACATGTTTGGCTCATGGCCTTAACAGAGTTGCAGAAGAAATTAGGTCTAACTTTCCTTTAATAAATGATTTAATTAGTAACGTAAAAAATATTTCTTAAAGCTCCTCTAAGAACTCAATTGAACAAAGAAAAATTTCCTGAATTACAGATGCCACCGGAACCTGTGATTACTCGGTGGGGTACCTGGCTTAAGGCTGCCTTTTTTTACGCAGATAATTATGAAAAAATTAAAGAAATCATATTTGATTTTGATGATTCATCTAAGAGAATATCTAATACAAAGAAGTTGTTTCAAAATCACATATTACCAAAGCAATAAGTGTAATTATGCATGTTATATAAAAAATTCACTCTATATATTATTTAATAGTAAATTCTCTAGAGTTAAATAATGCTTAGTTGCAATTCCTAGAATGGTTATCATTGACCTCTAGGATTGTATTCAGCCAAGTTGCATTTTCTTGTAAATGCAACACTTTTGTCACATTACACCTTTTAGATATTTCTTTTGTTTTACATATATTATAAATAGGGGTGACACATTAAAAGTCAGTCAGTTATAACAACTCACCTACAACAAACACATTATGTAGTCTATTCTGTATCATGCAGTTGATAGCTAGCAAGTGGCTCAGACCAAGGTCAGTCGTTATGTTACCACTTTGAAAAAATCGGAATTCTCTAAAGTAAAATCTATAACAACTAGTGGTTATAAAAGTGGATTTCGAGTGACTTAGAAGCAGTCAAATATTCTTGGTGTTTAAAGCATAACAACTACTTGCTGAGAAAGAAATATAGGCCTTTGGATAATAAATATTTAAATATATCTAGAAATTAATAGGAGATATGTTTATTGATAAGATAATCGGTACTTCTATCATATTTTTTTGTGATGATTTGTTTTAAGAATAATAATAATAATAATAATTTATTTACCAAAAATAATATAAAAACAATGTATAATGTATATCAATTTAAGTTCGTTCGAGATAAATAAACAGAAACACCCACAAAAAGAATCCTTGAGCATGGGTTATTATTGGTTATTTAGGACGAGCAGTCTTAATAAAACACAATATTACAATATTATAAAAAAAATGAAAAATTATACAAAAATAATATTTGGAATAATATGAAAAACAGTTACGTAATACTAAGTTTAATTTAATATTAATATTTACATTTTATCAACTTTTTTTTTTTTTTTTCTAGACAAATTATTAAATTAAACTAGTAAACCAGTCTATAACATTCGTTATTTGTTGAAATAAAACGTTGCAGGTTCGCAGTAGGGATAGAATATATCCATTTTTTTATTTTTACTTTGAATAGATTTAGGGAATAAATGCTCTTTAATTCTAACGGTATTTCATTATATAATTTGGGACCCAGGTAAGCATAACTTTTTTGCCCTACAGTTTTTTTGGCTTTAGGTATTACAACATTATTTAATTTATATCGAGTTGCGTGGTCATGACTTACTGATAGTAAAGTGTGTTTGTCTTTACGTTGTTTTGTAATAATCATTTTTGCAAATAACTGATAAATATCTAATACTCCAGCTTCTTGATAAAGATCTATTGTTGGGTGAGTTCTAGGTCGGTGAAATATTGTTTTTAATATACTTCTTTGTATTTTCTGCAAGTTATTAATTAAAGTGGCACCTGCTACACCCCATGCTATTATACCGTATGAGAAATGACTTTCAACTAATGTATAGTAAAGAATTTTTAAATATCTCACATGGAGGAAAGTGGAAAGGTTTCTAAATTTATATAAGACGAATCTTAGCTTTTTTATAATATAGTTAATCTGTTCTTCCCATCGCAGATGTGAGTCGATATATAATCCCAAATAGTTTATTTTATTTGTAGATTTTATAATAATAGTTTAATTTTCGATTTTTATATTAATTTCTTTAAAAGGCGGTAAGTAATTGCTATATGATGTAAAAGGGACAAGGAAAGTTTTTTTAAAATTAATTGTTAGTAATCTGCTCTCAAAAAAATTAGCGTTAGTAGTAAAATCATTCTGAACTGTGCTTTTTAATTGCTGCCAGTTATTTCCTTCATAGAAAATGGCTGTATCGTCCGCAAAACTTACAGTATTACCGTTAATTTCTTGAAAAAATAAATCATTCAAATAAATATTGAAAAGTGTAGGACCTAATACAGTTCCTTGGGGAACTCCGTATTTAATTACCATAGGACTACTTACATCTCCTACAATACGCACATATTGTGTTCTATCTGTGAGGTAGCTTTGCAATAATTTTGAAGCAACTCCTCTGTGACCTATGTTTTCAAGAACAGATATTAATTTTTTGTGGTCTACCGTATCAAACGCCTTGGCTAAATCAATGAATATGGCTATGGAAGGATGTATTTTATCAAGAGAGTTATTTATTTTGCCAACCAAGTCGGCTATGGCATCAGACGTTGCCATATTTTCTTGAAAACCATATTGATTTTTGAAAAGAACGTTGTATTTATTAAGAAACGATGTTATACGTTTTTGTAATATTTTCTCGAATATCTTAGCAATAGTGGAGATTAATGAAATTGGTCGATAATTATAAGGTTTCAACTTATCGCCATTTTTATATTGTGGTAAAATTTCGGCTAATTTTAGGGATTTCGGAAATGTGCCGCTTTGAACGGAATGATTGAATAAGTAACACAGGATAGGTGCAATTTCTTTACTTACCTCTTTTAGATTTTCAGAACGAATTCCATCCCATCCTGGAGATTTATTATTTTTTAAGCGCATAATAATTTCGATTATTTCAGTATTATTTGTTTCAGATATATATATATATATATATATATATATATATATATATATATATATATATATATATATATATATATATATATATATATATATATATATTATAACAAATGTCGTCCAACTAGTGGGGCATTAAATAAATAGTGGTGCACGTATATAATAAAGTGGGTCACGATTTAAATTAAATGGGACATTGAAAAATAAAAGGTGATGCATTCTCAAAATAAACCTATGTGTATTTTGTAATAAATTAATAAAAGTTTAATTTAAGTAACAGTGGCGTACCAAAAGTGATAAATAAAGAAGTGGTATATATTAAATAAAAGTTAAGTGTTATATAAACGTTTAAAAATAAGTAAAATGGATTTAAGAGGAGGAAAAACGATTGGGCTAACAGAAGAAGAGAAGGCGAAGCAAGATATAGGACAAGGAGAAACAACATATGCAAGGAAAAGTGATGATAGCAAAGAAGTAAATGATGATGAGAAACAGGAAGGAGAAGAAACAGTAGGAATAAGTAATACAACTGAAAAAGAGACTAGCAATATAGAGGAGAAAAGTTTGAAAGAAAGTTTAGAAGAGATGATGGGAAATATGTTTGTGAAAATTAATAGAATGGAAGAGAATATGATAAAGAAAATGGATCAAAATAATAACAAAATGGAAGAGAATATGATAAAGAAAATGGATCAAAATAATAATAAAATGGAAGAGAATATGATAAAGAAAATGGATCAAAATAATAATAAAATGGAGGAGAATATGATAAAGAAAATGGATCAAAATATTAAGAAAATAGATGAAAATAATAAGAAAATGGAGGAAAACATGATTCAAAAGATAGATGACATAAAAGAAGATATTAAAGATTTAAAACAAGAAAAAAAAGAGATGGTTAAAAAATTAGAAGAATTCAAGATATACACAGAAAATAAAATAGATGAAACAAAGAAAGAGATGAGAGTAGAAATAATTGGAAGAATAGTAGAAATAGAAGAATTACAAGATAGTAAAATGGAGAACATTAGAAAAGAAATTAAAATTTTAGACGAAAGGGAACAAGAAAATTTTAAAATAGCAGAAGAAGAAAATTTGAAGTTAAAGAAGGAGTTAAAAAATGATGTGCTCATAATAGAAAGAAAAGTAAATGAGAATAGTAAAATGTTACAAAATCATGTAACAAAGGAGTATAATAAATTAGATAATAAAATACAAAATAATGAAGAAGTAATGGTGGGAAGAAAAATTGAATTAGATGAAAAAATAAACCAAATGGAACAAAATATAAAGAAATTACAGGAATATGAAAGACCTAGAGATCAAATAACTGAGACTAAAGTAATTAACACATACATGGTAACAAAAACGGAACATAAATTTGAAGGAAATATTAAAAAGATTCACCCTAAAGTATTTGTTAAGAGTTTAAGAAATAAAGTTAAAAATATTCGAAGTTTTGAAGATATTAAAGAGGTAATAAGAGAAAATCTAGAAAGTCAGGCATTAACATGGTATGATAGTATTGAAGAGGAAATAATAAGTTTTGAAGTGTTTGAAAATTTGTTTATAAGATATTTTTGGGGTGATACGGCACAGACAATAGCTCGGGAAAAACTATACTTTGGGAAGTTCGATGAAAAGAGAAGTAATAATTTAAATAACTATGCGATGCAAATATACACCACAGCTAAATATTTGGAACCGCGGATGAGAGATGAAGAAATAGTTATGTTTATTTCCAGACATTTCAAGGCTGAAATTTCAGAAACTATAGCGATCCAAAACATTAAAACAATGGAGCATTTAGGGAATTATTTAAAAAGAATAGAAGTAACAACACAAAATAAATATAATACTGATTATAACAGAACTAACAATTATAAATTTGACAGGGTAATACAAAATAAAAATTTTAAAAGTAAACATATGGAAACCAATTATCATGACTTAATAAATAATCAAAATAACAGACAATCTGGTGGAAATAATAATAATAATTATAGATATTTTAATTATGATAATAATTAAAATAATAATAGAAATAATTATCGTAAATATAATAATAGATATAATGAAAATAATAGAATATATTATAATAATCGATATAACCAAAATACAAATAGTAATAACAATAATTACAATGATCGTACAAATCAAAACAATGGAAATCAATCAGGTGAAAGACAAAACCATAATAATTATAATAATACAAATCACAATAATTACAATAGGCTTGGAGCTAGTTCTTTAAATAGAGAGAGACATGTCAATTATACGTCTATTCATAACCAACCAAATCATAGGTGTACAACTGTCTCTGATACAGATTGTGAGCAACTGACTAATGTAAGTAGTCAAGAAAATCCAGAACAGTCCCAAAATTTTTATTGAATCGCACTTTGTCTAAAAATCTATATATTTGTACGTATGAACATCCCCGAGAATTTATAAATGTAAAGGACACAGTAAATGAAATTCAAAATGTAGGTTTACTAACTTTTCAGGCAAATTTACATAATTTAGAAATTAATATATTAATTGACACAGGATCTGAAATTTCCTTAATAAATCAAAATTTAATAAATAAATTGCCTGAAATTCAAAAAAATGTGGTTAAAATTACAAAATTAATGTTAATAGGAGCAAATAAACGAAAATTATGTGAGGTAAATAAAAGTATAAATTTAGATATTAAAATAGAAAATAAAAGAATATATTTAGAATTAATTATTGTTCCAAATATGGAACCAGACATTGTATTGGGTAGCGATCAATTATTAAAATATAATGCCATAATAGATTATGAACAGAAATTGTTAAAAATAGAGGAGAATTGGATAAAGTTAAGAATAGATAGTCAACAAAGTATTGATAGTAATTTTGAAACTGTAAGGAATATGAACGTTTTTTGTGAAGAATGTGAAAGTAATAATGATATAAATAAAGTTAATGATAATGAATTAAATAATGATATTATTATAGATTGTGAAAAGGAATATTTAAGTACAGTGAAGGAAATAATAGAAAGATATTATAATTTGATTTCTAGGGAATCAAGAGTAGCTAGGGAATATGTGCATAGGATAGAGGTTAAAAATAATGATAATTTTAAAACAAAATTATATCCAATTCCTTATAAGTACAAAGATCAGGTTAAAAATGAAATTGATAAATTATTAAAAGAAGGCATTATAGAATATAGTAATACTCAATTTATAAATCCGGTAGTAATTGTTAAAAAGAAAAACAATGAAATAAGACTTTGTCTGGATGCCAGAACAATAAACAATATTAGCATACCTCAGTATGAAGCTCCTATGACGATAGAGGCAATATTAGGAAGAATCACCAATACAAAATTATTTTCAAAATTAGATTTGAAACATAGTTTTTGGCTAATTCCTTTACATAAAGATTCTCGGGATTATACAGGTTTTTCGATTGACGGAGTTGTATATAGATTTTGCGTTGTACCATTCGGACTCCAAAGTGCGTGTGCTGCGTTAGTAAGAGCTCTTCATAAAATTCTCAATCAGTATGAAGATTTTGTGTTACACTATGTTGATGACATTTTAATTTTTTCAAAAGATATAGTTGAACATCAAAAACATCTTGATATCGTCATGAATGCATTAGATCAAGCTGGTCTGAAATTAAATATAAGAAAGTGTAAATTTTATAAGAAAGAAGTAAACTATTTAGGGTATAAAATAGATCAAGAAGGGGTCGAAATGGATCCTGACCGAGTTAAACTAATAAAAGAGTATAAAAGGCCGTGTAATTTAAAAACACTTAGAGGTTTTTTAGGTATACTCAATTATTTTAAAAGACTTGTACCAGATATAACAGAAAAAGAAATTCCTTTAATAGAATTATTAAAAAAAGAAACAAGTTGGAGATGGACTATAGAAAGAGAAGAGGCTTTTCAACAACTAAAGAAGTGTTTTGAAAATAAGATAAAAATTTTCCATCCAGATTATGAAAAAGATTTTATATTGAGGACAGATGCATCTATAAATAGGTTCGCAGGGGTACTATTACAGGTACATGAAAATATAGAAGTTCCAATATGTTTTGTTTCGAGGACTACAAAAAAATATGAGAAAAATTATAGTGTTGGAGAGTTGGTGCTTGCTAGTATAATTTTTTGTATCACTAAATTAAGGTTCTATTTATTAGGAAATGAATTTATGTTGGAAACTGATAATATGGGATTATTATCAATATTGAATAATAAATTTGGTAACAGTAGAATTCATCGTTGGGCCCTACTATTACAAGAATATAAATTCAAAATTAGACACATTTCTGGAAAATTAAACGTTATTTCTGATGCTATCACAAGGATGGATGGAAATAACAGAAATGAAAAAAATCAGGTTAGGATAGGAATTAATATTTTGAAAGAAACAGAAGGAATATTTTCAAAAAATAAAATTATAGAAGATCAACGAATGTTAAATGATGATGAGAAAAAGAGGGCAAAATTTAATCAAGGAGAAAAAGTTTGGTATAAAGAAAATGAGGGGGAAGAATTGTATTTAATTTCGGAAATACTGACTAGAAAAATAGCCTTAGAAATACATGATAGATTTGGTCATCCAGGAATTAGAAAAACATGGGGAATTTATAGGGAAAATTATATATCAAAGAATGATTACAAGATAATTAAAGACACTGTTAAAAAATGTCACATATGTCAATTTGCAAAGAGTAAAAATTGTCATAATGAAGGTACACCAAAGTGTATTATCAGTAAGGAACCGTTAGAGTTAATATCTATAGATTTTATTTCCAATTTGATTGAAAGCTACCAGGGAAATAAACACATACTAGTGATCATAGATAATTTTTCCAAATTTATTAAACTTTACTCTTGCAAAAAGACAAATACCAAAACAGTTATAGAAAAAATGCAGTTATATTGTGAAGAAGTGGGAAAACCAAGGTTTTGCATCATGGATAATGCGACATATTTTGTAAATAAAAGAATGGGTAACTATTTTAGAAATAACCAAATAGAAGCAAAATTTACTAGCATAAGGCACCCAGCATCAAATCCCACTGAACGATATATCAGGGAAATTATTAAGTATTTAAGAATTTTAACCAACGAAGAACATAGGAATTGGGAATACAAATTAGAAGAAATTGAAAATTATATTAATCAATTACCAAATGTTACTACGTTAGAAACTCCTATATATTTGATGAAAAAGATTAATCCCGATAGACCATGGAAAAAGGTAGACAATAAATCATACAATGAAATAATAGAAAAAGTAAATGAACGATTGCAAAAGAATGCAGACAATTATATTCGGAAAAAGAAGGCCAAAATTAAGTTTCCAACAAAATTTAAAAAAGGGGATATGGTAATAGTTAGAGCATTGAGAGTTGCCGATAGTAGAAACCATAAGTGTGCTAAATTACAACTTCCTTTTTCGGGACCTTATATAATTGAAAATGAAAATGGCAACAACAGCTATATTTTAAAAGTTCCGTATACACAGAACATTCGGGGAATTTTTCATGTTAATCATTTATACAGATTTTTGGAATAAAGAGTAAATAAATTTATTATAGTGTATATAAATTGACAGAAATTGACATTTGTAATTTTACACAAGTGAAAAATTACAAATATAAATTTGGGAATTTGTAATGGAATTGAATTAACAAAAATTTTAAATTAAAAGTTAGTCAGTAAAATATTTTTGTGTAAATAATAAATTTAAAATAAAATCATCCTGTAAAGCAAATTTTGGAATTTGAGTGAAGGATGTCAATTTTGAAATTTAAAAAAAAAAGGTCAGAAATATCCCAGATAAGTGGTTGGTTGTCTTTAAAAAAAAATATAAAACGGAAAATCAACTTTCTGTGTTCAAAGTCGTTGAATATTCTAAAGTTAGAAGTAGTGGAAATTATATAAAGATTTAAAAGAGAATACTAAAATTTAATATCTAATACGTCAAATAGACAAGTGGTATCATTCTGTTGTACGTGGAGGAAATTGGTGAAACTGCCAAACTGGACGATAATTGGAATACGGGACAAATATTTTTGGTGCAATCTGAAGTCCTGGAGTGAAAAACGAAAGAAATAATAAATTTAAATCCAGATAAAGAAATATTTTCGCGTGAGTAGAGAACATTTTCTTATCAATGTGAAAGGGTCATAAACAATCTACTTGAATGATTTAAAAAAGCTGTTTTTACATTTAGATTTACAGTTATCAGACAAATAGTTTTATTAAAGGTTATTGAATTATTTATAGTTACATTTTGATGATATAAATGTTAAAAATTTTGTGAAATGTCACCTTAAAACATCAATTTAGATAGCAAATTCTAATTAGGAGTATTGATAGTTATTGTACAGTTAGTGAATTAGACAGAAAGTTTAATTTGATTATTTGTCTGGAAAATAGTGCATAGTAGTAATAATTAGTCAGTGTGAATGGGGATGAATGTATGGTTAGTTAATTAAGTTAGTAGATAGATAATATATTTCATGTTCTGAAATTTAAATATTTGTAACGATTTAGTGGTAATAAATTGGAAACATTTGTCTATTTAAAAAATATTTACAGGGTGATACGACTTACCATAATAATAAAATTAACATACATTTTATTGACTGATTATTATCTAGTTTATTTTCTTAATTATAAATTACAATATCAAAGATTAATTGAATTGTTGTTGTCACTATAATCTAAATAATCTAAATAATCTAAATAATCTAAATAATCTAAATAATCTAAATAATCTAAATAATCTAAATAATCTAAATAATCTAAATAATCTAAATAATCTAAATAATCTAAATAATCTAAATAATCTAAATAATCTAAATAATCTAAATAATCTAAATAATCTAAATAATCTAAATAATCTAAATAATCTAAATAATCTAAATAATCTAAATAATCTAAATAATCTAAATAATCTAAATAATCTAAATAATCTAAATAATCTAAATAATCTAAATAATCTAAATAATCTAAATAATCTAAATAATCTAAATAATCTAAATAATCTAAATAATCTAAATAATCTAAATAATCTAAATAATCTAAATAATCTAAATAATCTAAATAATCTAAATAATCTAAATAATCTAAATAATCTAAATAATCTAAATAATCTAAATAATCTAAATAATCTAAATAATCTAAATAATCTAAATAATCTAAATAATCTAAATAATCTAAATAATCTAAATAATCTAAATAATCTAAATAATCTAAATAATCTAAATAATCTAAATAATTTAAATAATCTAAATAATCTAAATAATCTAAATAATCTTAATAATCTAAATAAACTAAATAATCTAATCTAAATAGACTTAATAAAATAAATTTAATAAATAAATATAAATTAAATAAAGTGTATAAAATTTTATAATCTAGAACCGACACCACTGAGAGAAAGGGAATCTGCTCTTAAAAAATTAAATCAGATTAAAAAAACTAGCCGGAGGTAAGTTAAGTTTGAAGTACATTTTAAATTGTGACTTTTGAATTTTTGTTAATTGTGGTAGTGGATATCATAACAATATATATATATATATATATATATATATATATATATATATATATATATATATATATATTGTTTTAGCTATTGTTTTTTCCCTAACGGTATTGATGACTCGTTTTTTACTTTTTATTTCATCGGCCATTTTCTTTCCAGCATTTGTAAAATACTTACAGAAGATATTAGCTATTTCCACTGGGTTTTGACTCACTATATTATTGGGTGTTTCAATTTCTATGATAGGCTTCTTTTGTTTTTGTGGGTTGGATATTTCTTTGACACACTCCCATAGTTTTTTATTAATATTTTTGTTTTTCTCTATTCTTTCATTATAAGAATATTTAAATTATTTCGATGCTGTTTAAATTTTGCTATATTTTCTGGAGAAAAATTAATTTTCATTAATTTATATAATCGATTTTTTTCATTTATTAATGTTATAAGAGCAGGCAGAATAAAGTAGGACTTCAGCACAGCTTACTATTTACTGTTTGTAATCTGTATCTGTAAGAGGTGTGTCCCCTTACATTAGTTAGGCCCTAATAGCCTCATTGTGCATCCTCCACATGCTGCCTTTCAGGTGAGATTTATATAGGGATGACTACCTCTCAGATCGTCAAAAGACCTGCAGATCTACTCGAGATAAAATTGCATAATACATTTATTTGCTGTATTAAGTTTTTTTAATTTCAAGCCAGTCCAACAAAATGTAACCATTTCCAAATGATAAAATTACACTTCAGTTGACGTCCCGGCACTTCCGACTCGAAGGTTAAGTTGTTAAAAGCCTGATCTACACCATACTTACAAGTTGTATTATTTTTATAGCAACCGTATAACAATTTTGACAAAAGTAGCTATTCTAGTATTCACGGTTGCTATAAAGTTGTATGTGTGGTGTAAACCAGGCTTTTAACAACTTAACCTTCAAGTCAGGAGAGACAGGACCAATGAGGTTTATTTCTTCCGGTCATGGATGTTACGTGAAATATAATTTATCATTTGAGACTGATTTGAAATTAAAAAAAAGTCATAAATATGTCGTAGGTGTAAACTTTCATCAAGACAGTAAAATTTAAATGTGCAATTTTATCGCAAGGAGACATGCAGGCCTTTTGATGATCTAAGAGGTGGTTCCTATAGACAGCTCTCAGTGACGTTAGGGCCGATTCCACCGTTGTGTTAAACGGAGATTAAAATGACATTGTTAATGTAAAAATATCATTTCAAACTTCGTTTACCACAACGGTGGAATCGGTCCTTATAATATCAACCAGCAGACATTTTGGAGAGCTGAGAGACAGGTCTTAAATTCCCGTGAAGGATGCACAATGGGCCTATTGGGGCCTAAGTGACATGGAGGGTCACTCATCCTTACATATACACTTCGCAAGGAGTAAATATACCTTTCATTAATTTCTTGGTCTATTAAAATATTTATTATCCAGGGTCCATAATATATCTTTCTTAGTAACTAGTTGTTAGGCTTAACCATCAAGAATATTTGGTTGCTTCCAAATAACTCTGAATCCACTTTTGTAACCACTAGTTGTTACAGATTTTACTTAGAGAATCCTAATTTTCTCAAAATGGTAATACAACAACGTGAACTTGATCATAACAACTTGGTCGGTAGCATAACTGTATGATACAGCATAGACTAATTTAGAAATCGTGAATTCTAGAATAGCTACTTTTGTCAAAGTCGTTATATACAGTTGCTATGAAAGTGGTAAGATAGCAAGTGGTTAGAACGTTGCCAGATAACAACTATAGTTACAGAATAGACCCCTATACCTTTTAAGTAATAAAATATTTTTTAAAAATCTAATTGTGTTATTCAAGATATAACATGCATTTGTACCCAAAATTATATTAGATTTAGAACATGTTACGGTTTCACCGCAACAATATTTTCAAATCAGAAAGTCTAATTAAAATACATAAGTAACTTACTTAAATTAAAAAGCAAACCATATTTACAAACTTTATTTACAACTTCAGTCATTCCATACTCTCAGTTCCTGATATAAATAAGTAGATAATTGATTTGTTTACAAAAATTGTTTGTACATTGTTATATAGGTTAGGTAGTTCCAATCTGCTATGTCAACCTAAGTACTTCTTCTTTTATTTTAGTCCTTGGGTATCTTAAGTAATTTCACTTATTGGAAGGTGACTAATTGTCTTAAATGGTATAAGCTTTTGGTCTGGGAGAGGAACTTCTAGAAGCTTGATTTTTTCCTCTAGTTTTTGTGGAAATTGTTTTTTTTGGGCATATCATATCTTGTGCTGGTTGCAGTTATCGTTTTACGGATTTTATACTCTGAAACAAAAATAAACTGGTTAAATTTGAATTACTAGTTTTCTGTTGAAAATTTGCACTATAAGTGGATTTCCCGTAATTCAATTTAAACCTTTGAATTTCCCAAGGCCGATCCCCAACTTCGGCCTTTTTCTTTTTCTCCTACTCTTATTCTACGCTTTTACTCTTCGTTCTATTTTCTTAGACGTATTTATATTGGAAAAAACTACTTAACTGATTATAAGTAACACTCAAGGTGACGTTGCTGGCACCTCAGATAGAATTCAAGATCTTAATGCATGCTGCTTGTTGCTTGCCGCAGTCCTCCAGCGCTGTTGATGCTATTTCCTGCATGTTGCTTATTTGCTATTCGTCCTATTTTACCAGCTCTGTTTTCGTCCGCTAGAGCCTGCCTGCTGTTTAGTGCCTGCATCTTGAGCCTGGATATTGATTGCAAGTAAGAATTTTCCAGTTTTATTGTATCTTTGTTACTGGTGGTTGAGCTGAAACGAAAATAATTCATCATTAAACTGTTTGTGTGATAATAATTGTACCTAAAATTTATGTAGTGTAAATATATTAACTTACGGTTCTGTGTGAACCAATTGGTCCAATTGGGGCAACCCTCGGTACTGGGTATCCCTTGTATATAAAATTAATGTCACCAAATATCAGGATAAGCTAGAAACTAACCAGACAGATTGTCTATCCAATAAATGTATGCACCGCAAGTTTTGTTTTAATTGGGTGCATGAACTCCTTTTCGCTCTCGTAACAAATAGCTAGCCCAGAATACATAAGTATAGAATACAAACTTGTAATATACAAAGGGCTGTAACAAACAAAAAAAATTTACCTTTGGTGACTTCCGTAAATTTAATTAAGACGTTTGAATCAGAGTGTAAAAATGTCCAGGGCGATATTGGAAAGACGATTTTTCATAAATTTTCAAATGTAATTTTAAAAAATGAAGGATTTATTGTTTTAAGAAACCTTGCTAATATTTATTATGGTAACTTTGAAGATATTAATACTATTCATCCAGATATTTCAGGAAAATTTAAGTTTGCATATATTACTTCTGTAGATGTCGAAAGGAGTTTTTCTTTGTACATACTTACTGATAGGAGACAATCATGTAATACAGATAATTTAGAAAAACATCTAATTGTTTATTCGTTTTATAATAATGTTGATTTGTAAATAAAATTAGTTAATAATTAAATAATTATTAAGTATTATATTAGGTATTGTAAAATAATAAATATTAATAAACTATTTTGATCAAATAACAAATTACTCTTATTGCATATGCTCTGCATATTTTTCAATTTCTTACGCATATATTGAAGTATTTTGCGGCATATATATGCGCATATATAATTACTTTTTGGGTGCATATATGCCTAGGTCTAATTATAACAAACCGTAGCTTAAAGTATCTATAATTTTTGTTTGTTTTTTGACCAGGTCCAATGGCGGAACTTCACGATTTGATAACGGACCGTACGTAGCAGCAGGTTCTAAAGAAGGAATCATGAATGCGAAGGGATTTTATTCATTGAGACTCCCAAATGGTGATCAGCTATCCATAACATTTGTCGCTGTTGGAAATGCGTACATTCCTGTGGTTACAATTCACAGTACGTCTAGTTTAGGAGGAGGTGCGCCTATTCATGGTTTGGCAAGTGGTTTCGAAGGTGGTCTCGGAAGTCGTTTAGGAAGTGGTAGCCAATTTAGTTCAGGTATTCCTTCTCGTCGTCGTCGTCCTACTCCTTCTCCTACTCCTCCTCCTCATACTACTCGTCTTCCTCCTCCTACGACGAAAAATCCATATGGAAAAAAAGGTATAAGTTCTAGTTGTATAGCGTCATGCATTGGTGGAGGCATAGGATAATCAATATAGGTGTAAATAATAAATGAATAGGTAAATCAATGTTATGGCTACCTTCATTCCAATACTAGGCATTAGAATTTTTTAACAAAATGAGTTGAAGAGTGATTTTGAACCTATTGTGGTCGCTCCATATGTGTTGTGACCATGGAGTGGACGTTACGAGTATATATAACCAAAAAATGCATTTGCCCATGACCACCACTCATATACAGCGTATATAGTAGGTTTAAAACCATTATTCTTTCTGTCTCAAAATACAGGTATTGTTAAATACTTTTATATTCCAAAAAGAAGCCTTTAAAAGAGGACTTGGCTAGTCTACGATTAGAACTCCTCAATGAAACAATATCAAACTTTAGCTTAAAACAGGTATGGACTGATTTAGGAAAGATTTATGCAAATATCGACAACAAAATTGTTAATATTAAAAATAAAAAAGATTTATATGACTTAGTCACATCTCTCAATTTGTAAACAACGAAAATGAAAAAAATAGTACTCTAAATATCGGTTTTACTTATAATGATACTAATATGCAAAAAATAGTGAATAAAAAGAATCTAAATAATTTCATTTCATTAATTTATTTTTTCCTTTTTTCTAATATTTGATTTCTTTCTTGCATTATATTTCTTTAGCATTATTATTATGTCTAGCAGTAATTTTCAACAAAACCTGCGAATGTCTAATTAGTCTTGAAATTTTTCATTTATATTTTCTTAACCTAAATACAGGGGACAATCATAAAAAAATAGAATATTCTACATATTTTCATTTATCTAATTTTGTCTCACTGCAGTTTTAATTCTTATTTTTTCTAGCTTAAAAACTAAATGTGACGATATGTAAAAAAATATGTAAATAAATATATATTGAGTATTTTGTTAAAATAAATAAAAAAAAAAATATTTTTATTATTGTAAATTTAAGGTGCATAGTTAATTCAGTAAAATCCGCTTTATTTAATGTATAACTTCTGATTTTTTATTTGTATTATAAATGATAAGGGTAGCTCATCTTTGTTTTACCCAATGCTTGAACTGTTAGACGTGTTAGATGATAATGAACATATTGAAACAAAAATATATAATAGTTTTAAAGATTATTTTCAGAAGAGAGTTAATGATGACAGCAGCTTAGGTTTAGGAGTGATTCATTTTAATATTAGAAGTATAAGAAAACATTTTGATGAATTAAAGATATATATTCAAATGGCAGAAGAGTATTTACATATAATTATACTATCAGAAACAGAAATAATTGATTGTTTAAGTAATTTCTCAATTCCAAATTACACTCAATACTATAATGAATCAATAATAAATAAATGCGATGGCGTTGTCGTTTACGTAAAAAACAACATCTCAGCGGAGGTTGTGGTTAGTCCAATTAATCAATTTAAATTTTTGAGAATAATTCTCACGACAAACAATTTAAAAAATAATAATAAAGTGGGACTGACGGCCTACTATAGATCCCCCTCAACTAAAATATCTTCTTACTTAAATGATTTAGAAATTTACCTAGATCAATTAAAGAAACAAAACTTAGAAATATACCTGAGTGACATAAATATTAATTTGTTAAATAGTGACTGTAATGATACAAATAATTACTTAAACACCTTAGAATATAATGAATTCATATCATATATAAACAAACCAACCAACCAGAGTCACAAACGACTCAAAATCAGCCATTGATCATATTTTCATAAGAACGGAAGGTTGTTTAAAAAATCAAATAAAAACTGAAGCCATTATTTTCTGTACAGATATGACAGACCATTTCACACCATATGCATATTTCACTTAAAAAAAATAAATCAATCAGGCAAGTAATAGAAAAAAAAACTATTCAAAAAATTAATCACAATAAATTAAATCAACTATTAAAAAATGAAAGGTGGGAAAATGTTATATTGGAAAATAACGCACAACTTTCTTATAATATATTCATTAAAACCCACCCTTATAGATCTTATTAAATCATGCACAAGCGATCAAATAATTAAAAAAAGGTACAATAAGCTAAAACCTTGGATTACAACAGGTCTCATAGACTCTATACACAAACGAGACCAACTAAAAAAAAACTATTAAAAAATTATTCTGAACCCCTTAAAAAAGAGTACAATAATTATAGAAATAGACTTAACTCATTAATAAAAAAAGACTAAAAACGATTATTACAAAGCTGAAATAAATGAAGCTGGAACCAATTTAAAAAAAATCTGGAATATAATTAATAATATCACAGATGGAGGAGCTAAAAATACAAATAAAATAGAAAATACTAATATATTATTAAAAAATGGCACAACACTAAATGATAATACAAAAAAAGCTAAGGAATTTAACAAATTTTTTGCTAATGTTGGTAAAAATATGTCAAAAGCAATTCCAAAATTTGAGTTACCTGATAATTTTTTAAATGATACGGTAGTCGAACAATCAATATTTCTCGAGCCAGTAACCCCTAAAGAACTAATCATAATAATTTAAAACTTAAAAAATAACTGTGCTCCAGGTCCAGATAAGATAAATTCAAAAACTATAAAATCCATTCATAATTACATACTAGATCATCTATGTTACATCATCAATCAATGTTTCTCAACCGGAGACATTCCGCAACAATGGAAAGTATCAAATATTACACCCATCTTTAAATCAGGTAAATCTAACCAAACGGAAAACTACAGGCCAATATCAATTATAAATAACTTTGCTAAATTGTTTGAACAATGTCTAAAAAAACGATTAATAGATTTCTTTAATAAATATAAGTTAATAACAAATAGACAATTTGGATTTGTAAAAGGTTCCAATACTGAAAATGCTATAATGGATTTTGTTAATTTAGCGGTGAAGGCCATGGACAGTTCATTAAAATGTATAGCAGTTTTTTTAGACCTTGCCAAAGCATTCGATACTGTGGATCACAATTTATTATTACAAAAATTAAATAATTATGGCATTAGAGGTATAGCTTCGGATTTAATGAAAAACTACTTGACTGATAGAATACAAAGTTCCGACTGTGATGTTCTAACTGGAGTACCGCAGGGGACCATATTAGGACCAATACTATTTCATGAATATATAAATAATATAACCAAAATTAACAATTTTAAAGGTCATATAGTTTGTTACGCCGATGATACAGCACTAATATTTACTGAAACAACATGGGAAAAAGCCCAAAAAATAGCGGAAACTAACTTGAAAAAATCCATAACTGGCTAACTAATAATAAGCTATCACTTAATGTTAATAAAACTAAATATATTACGTTTTCCCCAACAGTAGTAGATCAACCAAACAACTTTAATAATTAAATTCCACAAATCACAGTGTAATAAAGAAAAAGATTGTAACTGTCA
The DNA here is from genome assembly GCA_927349885.1 of Psylliodes chrysocephalus. Taxonomy (NCBI): domain Eukaryota; kingdom Metazoa; phylum Arthropoda; class Insecta; order Coleoptera; family Chrysomelidae; genus Psylliodes; species Psylliodes chrysocephalus. The sequence goes on from OV651815.1 coordinate 15,742,638, forward strand.
ATCTATACAAAAAACAAATTCACTAAAATACCTTGGAGTAATAATAGATCAGAATTTAAGATGGTCTGAGCATATTGGATATGTAACAAAAAGAATCCGAATTTTGATGCAAAAATTCTATGAAATGCGTGATATATTAACTAAAAAAAATTTAATTATAGTGTACAACTCTCTGGTTGAATCAATTATTAGGTATTGCATTACTGCCTGGGGCGCAATATTCAAAACAACACTCAATCCACTGCAAATATCACAAAATATAATACTATAAATAATTTTTAAAAAAGAGAGGCTTTATTACACACAAAACTTATATCACGAAACTAATCTTTTAAATATTAGGTCAAGTTATATTTACCAATGTCTCCTAAGAATGTTTGACCAACAAATTAAATGCCTTCAACAAAACATAAAAGAAACACGCTCTAAACTGAATCTAAATGTAAGAACATATTTATTTAAAAAAACTGTTACTCAGAACGCCTTTCTTTTCTTTGGGCCGAAATTATTTAATGTACTACCTAAACATATAAAAGAAATAAAAATATATAAAACATACAAAATAGGAGTAAAAAAGTATATACTCAATCATCCTTATATATTTCTGATGTTCTCATGATAATAACAGCTGTTAAAATTTATTTAAGATAATTTAACCATAAATTAATAACTGATTCTCACCCCCATCGAAGCTGCCATCATTACCTCTCTGAAAAAAGCACAATTCAAAATGTCTTTATACATGAAAAATAGATATAAAACACTACATAATACCCTTAAATACTGTAAACAGAGCACCTCATAAAATTGCTTCACACAGGACAGGCAACCATGCCTAGAGTGGTAGCCATTTTATGAGACGCTAACTAATTGAAAAGTAATTGTATATAAATGTATATTAAAAATGTTAATAAATTGAATAAATTGAATTCAAAAATAAAATTCTGGAACAATAGACTATCCATTACTTTGAAACGGTCTCCAAAAAGCCATTTATAAATACAAAAGTAAACTAATTAAATCAACACCAATATAATATAAACGAAAACGCTGTTAAAAATCAAGTGCTATCCTATAAAACACTAAATATGAACCTAACAGTCAACGTATGCTTAACAATAGTAAATCGAATACGTAAACAACAAATTAACCATGAGCAGCAATCGCCCAATGAGGTAGGAACCGATTACACTACGTCATCATTTGACAAAGTAATTCACTGGCTATCGCCGCCTACTGGGGGTTTAGTGGTGTACTAATATTATAGGAATTTTTTTTATATGCAACAACTTATTTATTCTTTATTTATTACTCATTATAGGCAATATATTGAAATGGTATAATAAAAAGTAAATTTTAAAATTGGGACAAACTGTACACTGCGACAATCAGTACAATAACCTTATAGGTAATGAAAACTATAGCTGTCGAACGTTTGAAAATTTATTCTGAATTTATTTTATAAATTCTTATATTATACTGGAACTATGGACAGGGCCGCCGTGAGCCAGGTCGGGCCCCGGGACAATTTTCCAGGTCGGGCCTCGCGACAATTTTATATAAAACTTAGACGCTTTTAATATCACATTTCTAAAAGAGTCTTCAAGCAAAAACTTCTCTTTAGTGAATTCTCTAAAAAACTAAAAACCGACCTCTCATCCAAAGCTGCCGGATCCCTCTTATGCCGCTTTCGGGCCCCCCACTTGAGCCCGGGCACTGGGAATTACTCACGGCTACCCCTTTCTTGTCGGCCCTGACTATGGAATCCTAAGAGTAATAAAATAACCCTTACACTTAAGTAATAAAATATTCTTTAAAATTTTAGAATATCTACTTTTAATTAGAAAGCAATTTGAGTGTTGAAATCTGGTCAGTGAGCAGACAAACGAGCCATTTTAAAGAAACAGATTTCCAATTTATGAAAAATAGAATTACATTATCAGGAATTAACAAAATGATTCAGTAAATTAAATTCGTACAAGTTAATGAAAAAGTATTGCTACTAGTTACTTAAAAGGTTTTTTTCTGAACAGTTTTTTTAATTGAATTCCAACAAACTTTGTCTTGTACATAATATATCCTCGCAAAATAATAAGAAAGCAATTACAGTAAACTGTGGGGAACATGATGTCCCACATCAATATATTTGAAATTAGAGATAATGGTTATAAAATAGCAAAGCATAAATTAATTCCAGCGTATTAGGAACGTAGATTGGTTTTCTAAGAACGGTTGTACGATAATAAATTATAAGAGAACATTTTATTTTTGCAATTTAATAACTGTGTATTCGGCGTTCGCGGTGCAGCTGTTGTATCGCTCTTTTTGTGAATAATATGTATGTTAGATTTTATTAATTATCAAGTCAAATAATTATTTGGTTATCAAATTATTATCGATAGAACACAATACGTGAGAATCAACTGCCTATAGCCACAGCTGACCCCACACTAGACACTCAAGGCGACTCAACTCGTTCTGCCTGGAGAAGTGCTGGCGGTACTTTGCTACCGCAATATTTCCGGGCACTCCCCTCTCTTGACTGTCAATGTTCTCTACATTATATTACAATTAGTAATCACACAAAAATTTGTTTACCTGCTAACATGTAGGTATAATAATAGTAATACTGAAGTCTAATTAGGAAACAACGTAAAATGATTCTTAGATAATTAGTTTAGAATTTTAAATAGTTAGTAGTACTGTGACGAAATACTAACGTCGTTTGGCGACGTGGAACGGGATTTATATTTAAAATACTATACGTGATATTGGAATGAAAGTAGCGATATATTAATAATTTTTTTGTAGAATAACATATAATCTGTATTTCATATCTTGTATTTAAATAAAACGTAATAAAAAATGTTTCAACTTTTTATTCCTTTCTATTATAACACAGTAGAGAGTGACCCACATATTTTTCTAAAGTAGTTAATGTCCGTGATAACTATCCACGGCTATGAATTAAAGCCAAACCGACACTTAAAAAGAAGAATTGTAAGTGCCGACATGTGTGAATTTGTTTCCTTTGTGAATCAGTCCATATTTATATAAGGCATTTTCGGAAACCTACTAAAGATTATAAATCCAGACGAATGGGTTTACCCAGCATTTCTCAACCTGTGGGGCACCCCCCCCCCTAGAGAGCGCCATAACTCTATGCGAGGAGGAGGCAGCACGTAACGATAATTACTTATCAAAAATGTTTAGTTCACAGAAAGAAAAGCAAAATCATATTCATTCTGACATTACAAAAAAAAATAAGTACTCGTTTAAACTAATATACTCTTTAATTATTATAAATATGATTGTATCGGTAGGTACTGCCAAATGAAACTATTAATAAAAATTTTATATTACAATTAGCCACTCTGTTCTTTGTCTATATTAAGTCGAGATCTATATTTTGTCTTTAAAGCAGAAAATCCGGCTTCGCAAAGGTAAGGTGTTTAAAATGGCATTAAAATACGAAATGCTCTTGTTTTCAGTGGAAAAAAAGGCATCATCCACCTCGCCCAAAATTCAAAGAGAAATTTATTACTAAATTCTCTCAGGATTTCGTCGCTTGTAATAAAGTCTATGCAGATTTCTTTTTCTGCAGTTGAGAGACCTTCGGGAGTAGTTCGAAATGGATCCCTAACCCACTCGTAAGTTCTTATCAATTTATCAGACGAAAGAATTTGTTAGCTACCTAACAGAATGTAACCAACGAGGCCTTGGATTAACTTCCTCGCAAGTTCGGGAACTCGCATATCAATATGCTGAAGTGAATAATATAGAACACAGGTTTAATAGGGAAACAAAAGCAGCCGGGACTGATTGGTTCAAATCTTTTAGTGCACGTAACAAGTTGAGTCATAGAAATCCTGTAGCGACTTCAATTGCACAGCTACGAGGATTTAATAAGATCGCTGTCAAAAAAAAATTACAATTTTGGAAGAGTTTAAAGCAGACTGCATCTACAGGGTGCACCAGTCAAACCTGCAATTTTAAAACAACTGTAAAAAATACATAGTTGCATTTTTTAAAATTTTATTGATACCATGTTAATTTACGTTAAAAAGCATTACATATTATTCATTTAAAAATAATATTATTAAAATGTCGTCCATTTCGATCGATGCATTCTTGGAGGCGTTTTCTAAAATTGTCCATTACATTACGGAGCATCTGCTGAGGGATTCTTTCGATTTCCTGGCGGATTCTCGCCTTCAGAGTACGAGGCCGTTCTCTGAAAACTTTATTCTTCAGGTAGCCCCACAAAAAAAATCACATGCGGTGAGGTCGGGTGAACGGGCGGGCCAAGGAATGGCTCCGTTCCGGGATATCACCCGATGATTTGGGAAAACTTCGTTGAGCAGATTCATGCTCACACGGGCCGTGTGGCTTGTGGCTCCATCTTGTTGAAATATGGTTTCATCATTCAGTCCATGTTCGCGAAGACGAGGAATGAAAAATGTTCGCAACATTTCTGAGTAGCGCTCCGCATTCACGGTAACAGCTTGCCCCCTTTCATTTTCAAAAAAGAATGGGCCTATGATTCCCGTTGAACACATTGCGCACCAAACTGTTACCTTGGCCGAATGGAGAGGTTTTCGATGGAGTTCTTGAGGGTTTTCATTGCTCCAATATCTAAAATTTTGTGTGTTTACATAGTCGGAGAGATGAAAATGCGCCTCGTCGCTCATCCAGAGCAACGTGTGAAGGTCCTCGTTTTCCTCAATCATTCCCAAAAATGTTTCACAAAAGTGCCGTCGAGCAGCGAAATCGTTTTCATTTAGAGCCTGAACCACTTGAATTTTGTAGGGGTGATAGTGTAAGTCTAACTTCAAGACCCTTCGAAGACTACTGTTTGAAATTCTAAGCCCAATACTGTGTCGACGCGTTCAATATTCTCAGGAGTTCTTACTGATCTGGCACTGCCACCTCTTCTGTTTCCCGTTTCACCAATGTTTTCAAAATTTTGTACCCATAACTTTATTGAATTAACAGAAGGCACGGGCCGATTACGATTAATTTGGAAATGAAGACGAAAGCGGCGTCGAGCGGCTGTATAACTACCGCTTTGATAAAATGCCTTTACGGCAAAAGAACGTTGTTGCTTTGACCACTGTTCCATGACTAGTGAAATGCTTTGAAAGGGGGAACATAACGGTGACTTTGCCAACTCGCTCCGCCCACTTCCTTGGTTCCCGCGCTTGTTTCAAAATTGCAGGTTTGACTGGCGCACGCTGTACAACGCAGACGAATCTGTTCTTTTAACTGTGCCAACGGAGCTACCAAAAACCATCACTCCAACAGGACAACGACTAGTTGCTAAAATAGAGACAGCTGAGAGAGGTCAAAATACAACTTTGGTGTGTGCAATGAATGCTGTCGGGTCATACGTACCTCCATGATAATATGGGTGTCCTCCCGGTTCTGATGGCACAACCTTCAGGCTCGAAAATGGCGGAAATTTTTCTTGTCTACTTAAAACACTTTGCACAGTACACAAAACCGTCTGTTGATGATTCCGTATTTGGTTGATAATCACAGTTCCCATATTTCCCTTCTTGGAATCAACTCTTGCCGAGAAAATGTAATTGTTCTTGCAGGTTTTCCGCCCCACATTACCCACCGATTACAACCATTAGACGTTTCGTTTTTCGGACCTTTTAAGGCATTTTATAATTAAATGTGTCATTCGTTTTTAATAAGTCATCCAGGAACTCCAATAACCGACAAAAATAAAGGACCTTTGTTCAGAGCTTCTGGCATTGAGCCTTTTAACCCTTTGGTTTTTGATGACAGTGATTTCGTATCTTCAAAAACAACTGAACGTGATGCACAACCTGAAGTGAACGGTTCCCTTTTGATAAATGATGGTGATGATGACGATGCCAGGTCGTCAGAAAAAACACGGATTTGTCGTACCTCTGAATGTGTTGGCGAAAAAAATTAAATTTTTTACTACATTGAACAGATCACATCAAATTGTCCAGGATCCGTAAGTAAGGTCGACCTTCACCCATCTGTTTAATAGATAAAAGTTTTTTTTATTAGATAAAATATGTTTTTAAATATACCGTAAATGGGCTGCCTAAAAAAATACGGTCACCGCCATTTTTTGCTTTCCTTTCTGTGTACACATAAGGAAAGTATAGGAATCATGATAAAAGTTGCTTATGATGTCATTCTCTATTAATTTGTTCCTATACATGATTTTCCTAAAATGGACCTAATTTGAGATATTTTAGGAAAGGTGCAAATTTCGAATTATGAAGACAACTCAAAAACGGATATAGAGAAAAACACCAAATTTTAAACTTCCCAGGCAGCACACATTAGTATAACTAACGTATTTTATACGTAATACTCGTTTAATTTTGGTATTGGTTGATTCCGTATACGTTTACAGTTTACGATTATTATACATACCGTGTTTTAAACGATATATTATACGTTTTTTATATACATCCTATGGTATATAATTGTAAATTTTTCTACGTTTAAATATAGTTAACAATATACGACTATTTTTAGTTTGCGATGAACTATTTATATACAGTGGGCCTAAATATACGTTTAGGTTTATTTAAATTAAATTCGTATAAATTTACATTATATTACAATATGTTTTCTTCGTTTATAATTCCCGTTTAAATTTCGTCTTGGTTGATTTTTTAAACGTTTACCATCTACCATTTTTATACTTAACGTTTTTTAACAAATAAATTAAACGCTTCTGTTTGTCGATACTAGTTAATATACCTATATTATTCTACGTTTAAATATAAGTCACCATAAACACATAATAGCAGTTTACGATGAACTAGTAGACAGAAGTAAATAATGTGTATATATTTAGGTTTATTTAAATTAAAAGCTTATAGATATATTTATTTACATTACATCCATATTTTTTAAATTATATTACCTGTAATATTTATAACAAATTCACCATACACATGGAACTATTTTTAGATGGCGGATGGAGGATGACGTACTAGTGGTACGGTCTTTTCTCATTTCTACTCATGCGTATGTGTAGTATTATTGTTCAGTGTAGGGAATGGTTTGTGGGAGCAGGTTCATCGGTTCATCCATTTTAATTTGTGTACACGTTTTGTTGCGTCCTGGCTTTTACAATATTGATTAAAAGCGTAGGTAAGTTTCTATTAATGTTTTAATTTAGCTACTCCTTTGATAATTGTTGCATTTTACAACAACTACTGTTTTATAGGTACGTACAGTGTGTTAAATACTTATAGAAACATCAAAACATAACCTTACTTTTGTTTCTTTTATTTTTATACGTATTTTTTAGGATACCTAGTTATTCCAAACATACTTACTTTCCTTTTTTTGGTCAGTTGTTTTTTATTTAATAAAATATCTAAAATAACCCTGTCTCTGCGTCATCTACGTAGAAAAATAGCGTAAAATGTTCAAGATGCTTTAAAGTCAAATCAATTTTTTTTTTTACCAATGAAGATAACATTAATAAGGCTTCGGATATTAATAGATCATCTGATTCTATTATTTATAATAATTTCCAAGAAAATAATACAAATTTAACTTCGGAGCTTTTAGAAAATATTTCACCTGAAATTGAGTTAAATTTTGATTATAGGAATGGGGGTGAACCAAGCGACTTAACCGACCGAACGATTAGGTGTGCCATGGACACAACACATCCAAAGTGTTAAGCTAAGATTCTTATTTTCATGTATATTTTTTGTTAGTTAAAGAAAAGTTTCGTTTAGTTTGTTATTCAGTATTTTAGTGTTTATTTTTTTGTATTTATTTATTTCTTAGTATTTTATTGTTTATTTTTTTTAATTAAATATTGTTCTGTACTTATAACAAGTGATCAAAACATTTTTCTAAATATTTAGACCAATTACAACCAAAATAGAAACACGAATAATGCCTATTTCTGGTGTATAGACACCTGCTATGGATAAAATCCAAACTATCATTTAAGATATATTAACATTTTTCCATGGCCTCTTTTAGAAATTTTGTTTTGATCACTTTATTTAATTTGTGTTTGAAATACATTTAAAACAATATCAGGTAGACTCATTTTACACATTAATAAAAATCATACAAATATATCTAATATAGACGTATAGTAAAACAGGATAATTAAAGGTAGATAAAGTAGTAATGTTAAACGTATAAAAAATAAAAAAATATACGTTTATAGGGCGGACATTTTCACGTATATATTGGGTAGCATATCAACAGTATCCATACGTATATTGTAGTACATAAAAAAACGTATTTTATACCAAAGTGAATTCGTATAAATATACTACAACTATAAATCTCATATAGACGTATAGTAAAAACGTTAAATTATAGGTGGATAAATTCTTAGTAATCGACGTTTATAAGGCGGACATTTTCACGAATATATTTGGTAGTACATCAACCGTATTCATACGTATGGTAGTACCTAAAAAAATACGTAATTTATACCAAAGTGTGCTGCCTGGGTTAAGCTTTAATCTATCCTGCGGTGAGCTGATTAAAATTTGGGCATAGTCGAAGCCTCTGAGGAATACTTTACAGGGTATCGTTTTTTTTTTATTTTAAGAAAATAAATACTCTGGACCGTATTTTCTTAGGCAACCCTTTTGCGGTATATTTATAAACAAATTTTATTTAATAAAAAGAAACTTTCATTCATTAAACAGATGAGTGAAGGTCGACCTTACTTCGGATCTTAGACTAAAATGAAACATTTAAAACTTCAACCAAAGGTCAAATAGAGACACATAAACGTCAACGTCAGATAAAGATACTTTAAATGAACTCCTTCCTACTATTTGGAAACCTAGGCCAATTGTAATATCTGAAAGGTCCTCACACCTTGGAAAAAATTGTCATCTACTGTTATAAGTGGAACTCCATTGAAGTTACAACTAGAAAAGGAAACAAAGAGAAATTGAAGAAAAAGAGAACAAAAAAAAATTGAAACAAGAAAAGGAACAACTGAACTCTAGAAGAAATCTACAGTTTAAGAAAATAGGGGACAAAACCGTCGAAAAACATTGTCCAGTGCTGCTTATATTGCAGATCCCAGTTCTACTGGTCCCAGGTATTGGTGTCTCAGCTCTGATCAGCCCAGTGCTACTGATATTGCAGGTCACACTAGTGAGATTCAATATTTTTGCCCTGCATGTAACGAAGAATTAGCGACCCACCATCTGAAAATTGGTTGCAATGTTCTCATTGTATGTCATGGTGGCACGAAGCATGCAGCAGCTATGAGGCTTTTAACAGTTTCTGTTGGGATTTACCCAAATAGGTTCGTCAACGTAAGTTGACGAAAATTGCATTTTTACTTTTTTTGTTATTTGCAGAAAATTTATTTATATTTTTATACTTTTGGTAAGAGTAACATTACACAAAGTCATGAATATGTTTGTACTGATATATATTTAACTTTCAAATAAATTACTTTCGTATGTATTTTCATTTTCTCTTACCCCGATCTCCCCTATACGGTTTACTGTACCAAATAAAATATTTAAGAGGTACAGGTCAATTTTTAACTATTCCAAATAAAAATTTTCAAATAAACTGTTTAGCTGAGGATATTTCTCAGTTTGACATAAAAAATTATATACAAAATGATAATTTATCAATACGCTGATTAACTGCCACTAAGTTAAAAAACAGCAAATATTATTTTAAATTTTTCAATTTTTAATGATAAATGTATACATAAATATATAGATAAAAATATAATTAATTACGATGATTAAATTTATGTTTCTCCGTAGATAACAGCGAACGAGGATTCAAAATTGAGGTATCTGAAGAAGAGGATCAAGAAGATGATCAAGAAGAGGATAAAGAAGAGGATGAAGTAGAGGATAAGGAAGAGGACGAAGAAGAGGATAAAGAAAAGGATGAAGAAGATGACGAAGAGGAGGATGAAGAAAAGATGAAGAAGAGGATAAGGAATATGAAAAATAAACAGAAGACGAAACATTCATAAGTTATTTCTGACCAGAGCGAAGAGACTACAGTTACAGACTACAGTTACAACGAATCAAAAAATTATTATTTAATTTTTTTATTTCTAAATTATTTTTGATTATAAATAAAACAACATTTTTTCATGTATTACTATTGATAAATTCTCATTTTATACTTAATTTTTCATCCTATAAAAAAACAAGACTTGACTTAAGAAAAGATATAGGTACTTAACAAAAATAGGTTTAAAAACATTAATCACTGAAACATTGGTGATAAAAAATCTATCCGTATTGAGATATGTTTTTAAAAATATTTTGTACATCATTAACATATTTTTGTTGTTTATGACAATATCACAGACAAAATCACAGACAAATGACACTAAAATTTCGAATACATTATTTTCCTCAAGTTTATTTAAATCACCTAATTTTATAAAAGCTTTTTGATAAATTCTAGAAGCCAAAATTTTTACTTTTCATAAAACGAATAAATGTTTATTAGGGATGTTTATTAAAACAATTGCTGGTAGTAAGAATATAGATAGGAAAATAATGTATTTGAAAATTTGAGGTCGTTTCTCTGTGTTTAATGTAGTTCTAAAAATATGCGTGTTTTGTCAACAACAATCCTTATTAGGCGATTCTAGGGGTGACAAAACTATTTTATTCAATTTTATACAATTTAGCACGAAATAATAAATTTTGGCGGTTTCATATAAATTTAAAATATCACCCATTTTTGACCTCATTTTCGAACTCTAGGGAGGGTTGTAGGTAAGCATACATATCAGATATAAAATATAACATATTCTGTAACGTTTTTGAATCTTTAACAGGAATAAATGGACTCCAAAATAGGCGATCAGAAAAATTTAATAATTTTAACCTATTTTTGTCAATTTTTGAAATTTTTTACACTTCCGAAATTTTGGGATCAAATTATTAAAAAGTTGCCAAACTACCATTTCTGACCGTATTTTTTCCATGATATACGTGATAAAAGAAACAATATAAACAAAGTTTGGACCGATACCATCGATTGTTTTTTTTTTATTTTTTAAAAAATTCCTTGTTCGCGAACTGCCAATGGAATTTGACGACAAATCAAAATTTATTTATACTTATTCTTTTTGAATCTTATTATTAATGGTTACAATACTTTTTGCTAAAATTATACAGGGTGTTCCGCATACGTACCGACATAGAACAGATGCATGTTGGGCACCCCAAAATATGATGATTTACTGCAATTTACCTCTGTACCAAGTTGCACCCTTAAGGAGTTACGGAAGCCCAAAAGATTTTATATTTCTGTAACCGTTTGACTTTAAAAAAATCTATATTTGGTAAATTATTTAAGCGCTTCATGAGACTTAATTTGGGGGTAAATAAGAATTAATTGAAATATTTTAAGGGGTGGTTTTGGGGTAACCCACCCTTATAACTATTAAAAAGTTTTTTTATCCATTGGCCGATTTTAAAAATTTTCATTTCATTTAAAATTAAACTTCTATTCTCCTTTACTCATGAATATTTATTAACTGCGAAAATTATCTAACAGAGTTCGCTAATTAGGTTAAACCTAAAATTTTTAGTAGGTACTAAAGTATCAAACTACCTGAGATGGTAAAATTTTAAAACTGTCTATTACAGCAGTTGAAATATAAAAGTTTGAAATAACATTTAATTTTCAGCTTCAGATTTATTTACATGCTCGCCAACTGTTGAGATTGCAGTTTTAATATTTTCATTTTCCACTACTTTTACTACATCGTTATTTTTATAAAATAGAACGCCCGCTGTTGCCATGCCTCCTAGTGATGCTAGTAATATTAACCATGTGAAAATATTAACAACAGTTTTCATGGTATACAACATTTTTAGCGGTTTTACATAAGTTTTATTTAGATCCAAACCCTAAAAAGAAAACATTTAAATGTTAAAATAATATCCGTAGTTATTTTAGATATTTAGAATTTAATATTTAATTGACATGGCCTATTTTAATTGTGAAATTATTATTATGATGTGAAGAGAAAGATGGAACTATCGAGTATAATATCCTTTATGATTGCCCGACGCTCTCATCTATTGGCCCCGTCGATTCAGGAGGATGCATAAAGAGCCTAGTACAGCCTAATCTACTCTGGAAACGATCCACACTCCTTACTTTACAAATACAGATACAAAACATATAAAGAACTGCTTGGAAGCATTAACCAAGGTACCTAATCCAAATAAACGAAGCTGTTAGCTTAAGAAGAAGGTCTTAAAGGTTCTAAATGATTAAGAATGTGTCGTTGCATTAATAGTAATTAGAACATGTACAAAGCAATCTGTTAAGACCATAATTAATAATAAGTGTACGTCTTTGTACTTTATACGTGTGAGTATAAAGCCAAATTTATCAACAAAACAAAATATGTGTTGATAAAGCAAGTTTGGTTTTTAGCTCAGAAAAGTTGTTGCTTTCAGACTTTCAGAGAATAAAGTGGTTTAATTTTGTAAAAAATCTATTGTTAAAAGCTTTCGTTTGCCGTGTAGGAAGAATAATTGTATTTTTTGTTAATAGAACCAGTTTTTTTTTTTAAATTATTACAGTCCACTTTTATTTATCTTACAGATTTTATTTATCTCACATACGAGTGATTAACCAACATAAACACAATCGATGACAAACACAAACACATCACTAAAATTAACTGATAATATTTAAACATAGATTATCATGTATACCATGGGTTTGGACAAAGACGTTCTCTGGGAAAGAAGTGTTTACATCTCTGGACTCAAATTTTCTTACTTTATTACAATACTGCAGCCTATTGGCTTATTGTAGTAACGCTGTACAGGCTTTTGGATCAACCATTGGTTATGCAAAAATTGCCTGTCTTTGTGATTTAATTCATCCTGAAATGACTATAATTCTCTTTCACAAAACTTATACATTTTGACCTAATAATAACCAATACTCGAGGCTGACTCCCTTTTAGTTAATGTATTGCCAATAATAAACAAGTAAACTTACCTCTTCTATCCAGAATAATGGAATTACAGTGTTTGTGAGGTTCCTAAACAATTCTATTTTTTTATTGGCCTCCAAAGGCATGTTGAATTGAAGCCTTTTTCTGACTTGAACTGGACTACCGGTCAACTAAAAGAAAATAAATAAATAATGTAGGGGAGAAGTGCCATGAAAGGGACAAGTATTGTAAGGGGTTTTCTCGCCACAGAGAAAACGGTTCCTTACGAATGGCGCTGGTTACGGACGATTCTCGAGCGCCAGATTTTTGGTAATGGTTTACTCCACAAACTCTCGAAACGGCGTCAAAAGTACTCGGGTAGCTACAGATAAAGATGAAAAATTCCAAGGGTCAAAGGTCACTTAGACACAGGTAATAGTAGGCCACAAGTAACGGGCTTTAATCGTTGCTTGGGCTGGTACAGAATTTATCACTAGCTGAAATATAAGTGGGAAATAAAGTAGGGAATTATTAACCAGTAATACGGCAGGTTAACATTTACACATATATTATGAATAATTATTTACAACAAAAAAAAGAAATTAAATATTTCAACGCCCACCCCAGTTGTGGTGATAGTCAATATAACCCGGAATAAATAAAAAAAAAAACAAAACGGACGGTATTGATTCGCGACTAGTCTCAATCAGACGTCAAGATTAAAATAAAATAAAATGTATGTTTCGGTTGCAGAAAAAAAAATTATTAACTTGGCTATTTACTCGGTAAATAACTGTTTAACCGCGGTATCGGGAATTAAACTAAAATGTACGTATTTTGCTATTTAGGTGAAGAAAAATTAACTAAACGGTTGAAGAGAGTTCGAGGAGACAGGGACGCGAAAGAATTACTTATAGTAAACACACGGAAAGAAAATGAAAATAAATTTATACCCGGGGTAGCCTATTATCCCAGAATGAGCTGATCGTCATCACGAGCCCGCTCAGACAGGGTAATGAAGCTATTTTTGATTTCTACAACTTGCAGTTTGCACGAAAAAAAAATTAAGCATATAAAGCGGAAAAGAAAACTAACGCGGATAGCACCTAGTCCAAGAATGAACTGATCGTCATCACGAGCCCGTTCAGACAGGGGCAGGATACTATTTAAAGTTATTTAAATTGACGGTAAAAGAGAAAAACAAATTATCATCGAAGGGAAGAAAATTACTAACGCGGATAGCACCTACTCCAAGAGTGAACTGATCGTCATCATAAGCCCGTTCAAACAGGACAGGATACTATTTAAAATTATTTAAAATTTGCGGTTTACAGATTAACTAAAAAAAAATTATAACGTGAATAGCACCTACTCCAAGGGTGAACTGATCGTCATCACGAGCCCGTTCAGACAAGGACAGGATGCTATTTAAGATTATTCAAATATACGGTAAAAGAATAAACAAACTATTAAAAGAGGGAAAACGTCTCCTCGAAAACTCCGTTTACAAACATTCCCAACTTAATTACAACGCGGTACTTACTAAAGTATTTATCAATAAAATCAAATTTAATTCCCGATTTAACCTATCAAAAGAAAAAACATAATTTCTTAATACCGACTAACAATTAAAACCCGAATCGATATACAACGCGGATAAAACCAGTCTGTTAACTATTGCTGAGTTACCAAATGTAGTGGCCCAAAAAAATGCAAAAACTAGTAGGGCAAGCTGTGTCTGCTGAGCGAGGTCAGTTAGTTACTATGCTGGCGTTTGTTTTTGCAACGGGCAACACCATCGTTTTTCTACGTGTTCACTTTAATTCATTTATGACAGAAGATTGTCCAGTTGGAAGCAAAGACTTAGCAAACAAAACGGGATGGATGACGGAGGAAAATTTTTTCTGAGCATTTGATCATTTTATAAAATATGCCAAACCTAACAAAGAAAGCCCTGTTCTTCTATTGCTTGATAATCATCAAAGCTATATAAGTCTGGACGTTGTTGTTCACGCTAAAGAAAATCACGTAATAATTTTGACCTTTCCATCGCATTGTAGCCACAAGTTACAGCCATTGAATATTGCAATATTCGGCCCATTCAAAGCCTATTATAAAGTGGCTTTAAACAATTTGATGCTTTTCCATCCGGTTCCAGTTTCCATTTATAACATTCTTGGACTAGCGACAGAAGCCTACGAAGGCGTTTGCTTTCAAAAACATAACATCTGGTATTTTCCCCTTTAACTCGCAAGTATTTTGTGATGAAGACTTCTTAACCTCCTATGTTTCTGATAGACCACAACCCAGTTCTTGCGATGCAGAATCTAATAATCAATGCCAAAAACTTCAGTCAACACAATTGAAACCCCAAATCATGCAGACGATCAAAATTCTGAAACCAGACATTCAAACAAGCTCCTTAAAGTTTACTATTCAAAAACTGGAGCCATCAAATTTCCTTGCTTCAAGTGGATATGCATTATTAACGCCAGAGGCTATTCGACCATTTTCAAAAGCAGCTCCTAGAATTACAAATCGAAAAGTTGGAAAACGTGGTTCATCTAAAATTATTACAGAAACTCCAGAACTAGAAAAACTCAAAAAAAGCCGCAAAAAAACAAAAAAAAATAACTGAAGAGAGAGAGAGAGAGGATACTACTAGAAAGCGTCAATATCGCGCCAAAGGTTAATATTTTTATTTTAGTTAAGTTTAAAACTAAAGAAAAAAATACGTTTAAGTATTTTGTTGGACAAGTATAGAAAGTAATTAAAGACGACGAGTTCACAGTTAAGTTTCTTAAAAAATTTAATGAGACTGATACCTTTAAAATTTCTGAGAGTGAGCTTCTGTATTTGTAACGTGTGGCATTTAGGCCTCATTAGACCCATTCTGCATTCTCCTAAGATGATAGGCACCTCCTAGCTCGTGAGCCAGCCTACAGATTTAGTGTAGTTGATAACGTCGCCAAGAGGTGCTTCACTTATATCGGCCGGTGTTAGCCGATACTCGCCGAACACAAATCTTCTAATAAATGAGAGCGTCGAGCTCGATGATTTCATCTTCTTGTTCGCACCCTCTGTAGAGTTCGGATTCTGACAGCCTCATGATAAGGAAATGCTTTCATACTTGGCAATGACCAGTCAGAATGCCTGTGAATATGCGCAGATTCTGTCTAGTCATAGTTAAATATTTGTTTGTTGCAGGATAACTTAAGAGCTCCCTGGCAACTCTGCAGTTTCTTGTTTTATCTTATCTATCCCTGAATTTCACAATGGAATGTTCTTTAATTAGGTCTGTCACTACCGATTTTGTCAGGCCAATAGAAGGGCCAGGTCCAAAAAGTATTTGGTTGGCTGCTTTCTTGGCTAGTGAATCGGCAAGACGGATACCTTTCGATGTGGCGTGACCTTTGATTCATTCTAAGGTGACCACATTGTTGATGGATACTTCGATCAAAGCTTCGTGACATTCTAGTACTAATCGTGAGTGAATTCGTAGTCTGTTCAGGGTGAGTAGTACTTGTCTGCTATCTGTATAGGTGAGCATGTTCCTTTCAGTAATACTGTTTCTGGTTATTTCTTTTGCTGCTATGAGAATCCCCGTTAGCTCTGTTTGAACTACACTGTCAGTATTGCTCACAAGTTTAAGAATATATTCCACATCCTGAGCCTTGTTTTATTTTAGAACCGTCGGTGTAGATATAAATCGTACCTGCCACTTCTGGCTCTTCTATTTGTTCTATAATAACTTTATATGGCTTATGGAAGATATCTCGGTGAAATGGAGTCCATGTTCGCTTGAAGCAGGGAGAGCGTCTCTTGCCAAAAGCGACGTCCCGCCTCACCAGATCCTACATCAGATTCTATTCCAACCGTGCGGAGGCGTGTCATTGTCGTCGTAGCAACCTCCTTGATGTAAATATCAAGGAGAGTGACTCTGGTCGGTGTTGTTTTCATGGCTTCTGTTATGTTGAGACATGCTGTTCTTTGAATTTGTTCTAGTTTACGGATAGCTGTTAATTTTTGGGTTTTCGGTACCCAGACAACTGCACCGTATGTTAGCATAGGTCTTATGATAGCCGTGGAAGTCCACGCGATGGCTTTAGAGGAGAATCCCTAGGTGCGCCCCACGGTTCGGCGGCATTATTCATAAGCAATGTATGCTCTTTTAACTCTCGTTTTCTAAATGCGAGTTCAATGTTAACTTGCTGTCAAAGGTGAAACCTAGGTGCTTCGCCTCTGTTGCAAAGTTTAGTTTTCTGTTTAGGAGTTCTGGAGGTTTTAATTCCATTTTCATCCTTTTCCTTGTGAAAAGAACCATTTCTATCTTCTTATAATTGATGGACGGTGAATGGTCCTTGCACCACTGTTCTATAATTTTTAGAGCTTCTTGCATTATTTTACAGAGTTGAGAGTGAGCTTGCTTTTAACGTTAACTTGCATGATAATATTGTATTAAAGCTTTCAGACCCTATAAAAATGGCTGGAAACAAGAGAGTCGGAGGCTTTTTATCCTTTTCTATTGACTTTTCATATTACAGTGGACTTGAATAGGAATAAGAATCATTTGTTCTTGTGAATGTTCCTTTCAATACTTTTTTGTCCCTTTCAATATATACTTGGTTATAAAAGGAAACAAATTTCCTTTTTTTTGGAAATCATATTTATTGACAGTACTTGTTTCAAAAGCCTTTTGCAACTAAATTTAGCTAACCAAATATATAGGCCTTATACTATGGCCACTGTGGTGATTCTAAAATGGATTTTTAGTTAGCTGTGTTACCATGTAGGTGAAATGTCTCTTTCATGACACTTCTCCCCTATAGGAATTTAATAATAAACAATAATAATCGAATAATAACAAATAAATTATGCTAAAAAATTATATGTAACTAATATTAACCATACTACATCTAAGTAATTTAAATAATTAAATTTGCATAATCAGAAAATACTCGTAATACTAAGTCGCAAAAGAATGGAGCATTTTGAACAACTTTTATGAGTGAATTATTTTGTATTACAAAATAAGCAGTAGATACAAAATTTTTATAACGAACCTGTTCGAATAAAATAGAGATCTCGTGATCCTCTTGATTGGGGTTCAGCCCCTCTATTCCTTCTAAATAGGATTTATCAGAGTCATAGAAGTGTGGCATCGATATATAAATCGGTATCCCACCACACTTGTATAAGTCCATCAAACCTTTTTTAAGACATGTATCAGGCGTGTAACAATAGCATTTATCTTCTTTATTCGCTGACATGTCTCCCAATGAAGCTGTATACTTGTTGACGGAAATACCGTCATATTTAGTTTTTTTCACCCAGAAAGGAACAAGAGATCTAAAACAGAAAAAAAAAATTTAATTACATTTATGGAATTTTTTAGGGTTGTTATGGTAAAGAAAAAAATTTCGGAGTATTAATTTTGTTTTAAAAGTAATAATCGATCAAAGTCAAATCATCGATTTCCATTGATTAATAGCAAATAACAACCTGCAAATATCTGGAGAAAAATTAACAATTCCTTCTTCTTTCTTCAGCATTGGAGGAAAAATAGTACCATCCGTTCCTCTTATTTTATTGCATTCTTTTGTAGACCATACAGACATAATTTTTGTACTGTTATATTCAACAATTCTTCCTACATCATGGTAATTCTTCGTTCCACGTAGAGCTTTGATTCTTTTTTGAAGAGTTCCATTTTTCTAAACGGAAAGAAATTTTTATTAATATCCCAACTTGCAGGAAAGTCATAAGTTAATGAAACTTACCAGTCCTAAAAATGAAAATAGAATACGCCCATCACGTTCCAGTAAAGTTCCAGATTCCTTAAGCTCCATACAAGTCGCTTTTCCAGCAAAATCTGTAACTTTACAATTAATATCGACTCCACTGAAAATAATATCGTCTGCTTTGGCAGTCAAGAATATAGAAGTTGGACTGTTAAATATGGATTTAATGGCTTTATTAACTACTGCTAAAGCTCCTGGTTTTGTTCTGTTAACTGTATTGACAGTTCCCTAAAATCAGACAATACTTAAATATTATTTGTTTCTCTAAAAATATGCATTGTCTTTTAACTACGATAATAGCTTGTCTCCTAGTTTTTGGTTTTCAACGAAACCATTTTAGTTCATTGTCGAAACAAATGTGTTCAAACGTTCACCAAACAGTGTAAAAATGTGGGCAGCATCAAAATGCTATAAAAGAAGCAGTTTTGCTTGCAGGAAAAAGTCTTTAACTACATCACTTAAAAAATTTAAAAGTAAGTGGGTCTCAGAAACGTCATTCTATATAAACTTTTGTACTGGAATTTATAATGACCAATTGTATATTAAGTCTAGTAGTAGTATCCAACAGTTGATTCCACAAATAAAACTAACTCGTCTCAAAGTAATGTCCAGATATATGAATAAGATCCACCACCAGAATACAAACTGGAAAACGAAAAGCGTAAGTTAAGAAAGAAAGAAAAAGGAGAAAGGGAAAAGGCCTGAAGATGAAATGTGGCCTTATTTGATGTGAGTTATTTAGGTTATTGAAAACCAAATTCTCTTACGAGTTTACTTAAGTTACCAACCAACAGTATAAGTAATTATGTTTTTAATTGATTTCTTTTCTAGCACATGAATTCTTAAAAAAAAGTTCCTCAAAAGCACATGCTACTTGAAGGTGTACCAGAAAAGTAATGATAGCAGGATATGCATAAAACAAGTTAAAATGACCTCCATAGGAAATGATATTAAATCATGTCAGGTAACATAAAAATATATACATAGCCAATTTCTTACAAACCTAATTCCAAGAATTTCCAGATTATCTGAGGTTTTAATTATTGAATTTTTCAAAATATAAAACAGCTGTCTAAAGTGAATGACATAATGTCAGAATAAATGTAAATAAACAAAAGAAAATAAACCTGAAACCATTCATCTAATTCAAATCGTTTCTATTTTCTGTTAGACTTAGAACCTAACTACAAACTAATTAAGAAAACAATGGAAAATATATCTACAGAGGACCAGAACGAATCTTCAAAACAAGAAAGAAATACTTGAAAAAAGGTTAAACTTCTACAATTTCCAATTTGACAATTGACTTATAAAAGGTATCTTTTCATTCTAGTTAACTCACAGAACATGAGAAATGGATCTCCTATTAAACTTCTACCCAAAACGGAGTATACGGAGTGATCTTTTAATAGATTTTATTCCTATTATACTTAAATAATAAATTAAAGTAAATTAAAAGTTAAATGTCAATACTATATATATTATTTTTGTGGCAAAAGCATCCCAGTACATTCATATGGATTTTGAACCATAACAGTCATTTTAAACGTCTAGATCTAGATAATCATCTATAGTGGATATGTGCTTAAAAGCTTTAAAATCATGTTCATATATGAGGCAGTTTGATGTAATAGAGGTAGATCACTGACAAATATTAAGAAAAGTAGAGGGCCTAAATTGGAGTCATGAGGGACCCCAGTGCCGATTAGGAATGTATGAGAAAATTTACCACCATACATTACATATTGAGACCTCAGTTTTAGGTAATTCAAGAATAAATGTAATAGGGGGTCGCTAAGACCATAATAAACACAAACAACCAGCTAAACTTATATGGAAAGGTGAATAAAATATCTAATTTATATCATCATCCTCTCGTATTTTTTTAACTCCTTTAGTGCATCCCTGGGAAATATTTTTAAATCTTTATTAAGTTTACTTTAATTTAATTCCCCACAAGCCTTGCTTTATAATTATAATAAAATGCGTAATTTTGTAAAGGCTATCCCATTTTTTCCGCCCCCAAAGAGTTGTTTTCTACCCCATATTTTTTTTTAGTTATCGCCGTTCGTTAAAATTATAATAATAATAATAATAATAATAAAGTGCCTTTATTTTGCATTGCAATATACAATACATGAAAATATATAGAGACGAAGTCTAGCTAAGCTATTCCACATAACCTCTAAACAGTAAGTAATTTGTTTACAAACAAAATAATATTTAGAAAACTTAAAAATTGATTTAGAGAACTGATTTTATATATATAACAATTTAATAAAAAAAAATATTAAAAATGAATTTAATAAATGGTAATGTTTAAATTACATTCAACATGTCCTATCGGCAGGGCAGATTAATCTAAATCAGCATTTAACAAACAAAAAATAATAAAATACTAAATAGGCACTCTCTGTATAAATCAGTTATCCAAAGCTGTGCAATAACCACCCTTTTAACTTTCAAGTGACCTTCAAAGACACCTGCTGCCTCTAATACAGTTAAAGATAGTCACGCGAGATTTTTCACCTAATCATAAGACAGATCTTAAAAACAATAGTCTCGCGTGCAATCATAGGAGAAAAGAGAGCCAATTAGAGAAAGGTAAAAAGCCGGTCTGGGTTGAGAAGCAACGGCAGAATAAAACTAAAATCACTTTCGCTTTTTCTTCTGAACAAGCAACAAGTCAAAAACTATAACCTAAAAAGCCGGCATTCGCGGTAATCAATTCCAACGATTGTGCGATTTGATTGATAAAAGTTAATATTTAAATTTTTCAATAATCTTATGTAACAAAGTTGTAATTGTGTTAAATGTGAACGTATCAAGCAGTGAATATATCAAAATCAAATGTAGGGTACTGGTTTTATTTTAATACACCCAGTGCTTCAACTAGAACTTCAAGAATATCTTCCAGAGGCTACAGGGTGGAGCATAAGGCCTCCACCCCAGGTAATCTAATTTGAATACAGTCCACATGATCGAAGGCAGTATATGTCAAGCCCTATAAAGCTAGGGGTTACAGGTAATAAAAATAAAAGTATAAGGTAGTAATCATAATACAATGCCTTCATTGATTAGCTAATAAACTACATTTTAAGCGTTTTTTTAAGATGTTTTAAAGAATGTGTCCTTATTTCCAATGGAACAGTATTGTAAGTGTTTACAGCATTGTAAGTAAAACAACGGTGAAACATGGTAAGATTGAATCTGGGTAGTGTTAGAGTGTTTGGATATCTTAAGTTTACATTATGAACATCTCGATATAGTAATTTGTCCTTTAAATGCGCAGGTTGAGAAGTCGAGAAAATGCGAAAGATTAAAGCAGATATTTGTAATTCCGTCCAGTCTGTCTTATAAAAGTTAATGATCACCCAATTACAATCAGGAACGAGACCTGAAATGGAAATTGTATACCAGTAACTTCCATAATTCGTCAGGCAACAACTTCTGACGACAAATTCGAGCAACTGATTGCAGTTGCTGGTCAATCTCTGAATCAATTAGAGATAAAGAAAATAAAAGAGTTTCTTCGACGATATCGTGTTATTTTTGTACCAAATGGAGGAAAAACTTCTGTTGTAAAATATAAAATTGACACTGGTAACGACAGGCCGATTTGTCAATAGGCTCGAAGGTTAGCATAAGCCAAAAGAGAGGAAGCTGAAAGGATTGTTCGGGCCCATGGATCGCTCCGGTAGTCTTGGTCCAAAAAATGATGAAACTATGAGGTTCTGTGTGGACTACCGTCAGTTGAATAATGTTACTAAGAAAGACAGTTATTCTCTGCCTCGAATCGACGATACCTTGGACACATTGGCCGGCAATTAACTATTTTCTACTTTAGATTTAAAGTCTGGATATTGGCAGGTGGAAATTGACCCAGTAGACAAAGAAAAGACAGCTTTTAAGACCGGATCTGGATTGTGTCATGCCATTTGGACTAAGTAATGCCCCTGCGACATTTGAAAGACATATGGAAAATGGATTGAGAGGGTTATCATGGAAAAAATACCTGGTGTATTTAGACATCATAGTCTTGTAAAAGACATTTAATGAAAACTTAGATGTTTTTAAAAGACTTCAAGCTGCCCAACTGATTTTAGAGTTACTTAATAAATGCTTATACATAAAAAGGTCTATCATTTTTGACTCTGCTCTTCTCGTGCAAGCTGGAGACAAGTATACAATTTTCACCAAACGATATAACTTCTATACTTCAATGGAGAAATAATGACATATTACTTACAATAAGAAGAGCATGAGGAAGTGTGACTTCAGTTTGACCCGATTTGCAGCCCGGATCCATTGTCTTCATGTATGTATCTTTTGGTATATAGGAAATTGTATCACTTTTTTCATCGTCCCCAATGTTAACTTTCACCTTCCATTCGCTAAAAATAAGGTTATAAAGTATCTAATTAAACGACTGCTCATGTGAAATGTTTTTGATTTACTTTTCTCAAGAAATCAAATAACCATTTTTGTCCAAATTATTCAACTAGACTATTATTTTTTAACATTTTAAATTAGTTCATCAGTATATTTTTTACAGTTATTATGGTATAAGTAAATTAAAAGGAGAGACTCTAGAGAAGACTCGATAAACCGTAGTAATCCACAAGATATTTGTTGTGCTTAAACTTCGTCTTCTTGTGACATGGTCACCATATCTACTCTTGTATAAACTGCTATTATTATAGCATTATTAACACTAGCGGTCATTTTGACTAACGTGTCGAGCACAAGGCTGAAAATTAGTAGATTTATAATTTAATACCAGTTTTTTTTTGGCCTTCGGCTAACAACGCCATAGATCCAATTAATAAGTACGATAAGTAATGTTAAAAGTAAGTAAAAAAAACAATTTTTATACGATCACTATCCAAAGTAGACTTTTGCGCTTCGAAATTCAACCGCAAAGTTGACGTTTTCCACGAATTAACTTTAAGTGACAGCTGATCACCGAGCGGAACCGCGGTATCCCTGCCAGACCATTATTTCCTTATTAAACTGGTATTAAATTATAATCTTCAAATTTTCAGCCTTGTGCTCAATACGTTAGTCAAAATGGCCACTGATTCTCAGTCTATTGTACTTACTTGTAACAAAAAGGACCAATTTCTGTAACCGCTGGTAATGCGCCATTTTGAACCTCCATTGGATTTGTTATATTGAAAAGATAAACTTTAAATTTTAGAGGAAATGGTAATTCAAGGAACATGTCTCTAATCTCCGTTTTGGGCCCCAAATTTACCATCTAAAAAATATATAGAAATGTGATAGAAATCCACCGTTCATTGTACGAAGTGCCTCATCAGCAGATATGTGAACTGGTAAAATACCGATAAATTATCGTGGTAATTTACCGTAATTAACCAAAAATAAATTACAGTAATTTACAAAGTAAATTACCGATTTTTGTGGTAAAAATTACATTATTTGCAGTTATTTACCATTTTTAGAGATGTGAACTAGTAAATTACCGATAAATTACCGTGGTAATTTACTGTAAATAATCGGAATTAAATTACAGTAATTTATTAGTAATTTGCAGAGTAAATTACCGATTTTTGTGGTAAAAAATTTACATTATTTACCGTAATTTATCATTATATACGGCATTTTCTTGTAATTCACCATATTTCGCGAAAGAGACGCCGAAGTTCGGTAAAAATGAGCATTGGATAACTGCTTTTCATTAAAACTTCCCTCAAGGCATCAGTTATCAAATAGATTACTCAACAGTGAATATGATCGTGTAAAAAGGTTCGTGAACGAAAAAATTCATACTGCTAAGACTGTAGGGATTCAAATTGATGGTTGGTCTAATATTCGCAATTAATCTATATTTAATGTCCTCCTTGCTGTCATTTCAAGATTTTGTAACTGAGGAACTGTTTTTTCTTAGTTTTTGATGGTATGTAGGTACTTCTTTAAATAAAACATAAGTATAGTAATTATTTCAAGTTGAAGTTTTATTATTTTGTTCGGATTTTTAAAAATTGGTCCGGAATATTCATTAGGAATGTCAGGAAATTGTATATTGTATTATGGTAATCCTATTCTTACTAGGCCTGAGCCTGTGTTATATAAAATAGTAGATGCGAAAGCAGCTCGTCATGAAACAACTTTCATGTGCAACATTATATCCAAATTAATTGATGAAATATGTCAATTACAACAGACAATGAAAAAAACATGACAGCTAGCTGGAATTTACTTGCAGAAAAGTATGGCCAATTATAGATCTAAAGAAGCCCTATTTGCTAAAGACTTTGTATGGACCAGTCTAAAAAATGGAAAACTATCAGCAGTGACTTGGTGGAAATCGATTTGTTCGACAACAAAGTTAAGCAAAGTAGCTGTAGAAGTATTAAACTGCCCACCGTCAACTACTGCCTCAGAACAAAGCTTATTAACGCATGGAAATGTCAATACAAATAAAAGGAATCGACTAACAAATAAAAGGGCACAAAAAAATGTTTATATCAGACAAAATTTAAATATAGCGGAATGTTCATCCAGTTCATTACAATCTTTTTTGGAGTCTGAATCTGAATCTGACCGGTCTAAAGTAGATAGCGAAACTGAACTAGATAAAATAGTTGATTTAGAGATCTGATTTAGTCCACCTCATTGTGAAATGCCAACGTAACATATGCATAATATAATTAATAAAACATAATCTTATATAATTCTTATAAAATTTAAATAAATTTTCTTATACAAAGTACGAGTAACTTAAGATTTTTTAGATTAAGTAGCATCATAAACAATAAAATTTCATTCGATGTTTTGTTTTCTTTCGCGTTTTGTATTACTTAAACCTAAATTTATAATGTAATTAAAACCCGTAAATTACCAAAAATATAAATTAAGGTAATTTTACATCACTGCTCATCAGCAAAATCAGCGATTTGCACCTTCACGGCGATGAACCCGAGGTTATAAATATGTTGTCAATGTGGAAATTAAGGTTCTTTTTGTTTTAATCGTATTACGATAAAAATTGTATTACATAGTTTTTGATATTAATAAAAATCCTATTTTGTACATTTTTTTGAGACTAAAAAGTGTTATTTGATTTAACTATACAGGGTTGGCCAAACCTCTGTCGTAGTTCTACAACTCCTACTATGCAAATCTTAACGATTTATTCGAAGTATACCTGTCAATGGTGGTCAAAACCAAATATCCCAAAATTATTTTCTTGTGTACAGGGTGGCCCAATAGTACATTAGGCAAATCACTTATTTTTTTTTAAATGGAATGACCCAACTTTTTTTCCAATTTTAGGTACTCTATGGTCACTAGTGCATACCCACAAAATATTGTTTCTAACAACCTACCCCTTTCGCAGAAAAAGAAGAAATACCAAAAAATATTACTTTTTCAGACGCCTATTAAAATATGCAGTGCTCTCTCGAATTTGACGTTAGAATTTAAAAAACTACAAATGTATAAAGCCAATAGACCAAAGATTTTTTTAGACCAAGTTTTAATTTTTTATTTTGTACAGGGTGGTCACAAATTAATTCCAATTTCCAAAAATTTCTAGGACATTTTTTTCAAATTTTTCAAATAGAACACCCTGTATTACTATTCATCGATGAAACGAGAATTTTATACCCTTCGACTTCCCCATGTACTTTCCTATACCTATCTGTCGTCGTTTAAAAGTAAATTCCAATTTCTACCAGTGGTTTTATTGAAAGTGAACATACAATCAAGTAGGCTGGGTCTTAATGAAGTGTCAGATTATTTATTAATGGAGTGTCAAGTTATTTTTACTGATCGCGATAATTCTTCTATTAATAATAAATTTTACGAAAAACGAATTAATGGACATGGTCTATGTTTTGGGAGAATCCGACAGAAATTGTTTATTGGCAAAAAGAATTTATCAACGATATCCCGATAGACGCATCCCTGATCAAAAAAGTTTTGAAAAGTTACATGAAAGATTTACCGAAACAGGAAATGTTGCTTATAAAAAACCAATAATTGACAAACGTGCTACTGATAATGATAACCAATTATCTGTAATTTTGACAGCGATAGAAGATCCTCATGTAAGTCAAAAAAAGATTGCCGAAGTAGTAGGTATAAGTAGAACATCCGTTAGAAGGATTTTAAAACAGCATCAATATCATCCTTATAAAATACAATTGCATCAAGAGCTGAAAGACACCGATTTTGATAATAGAATGGTGTTTTGTAACTGGGCACAAACTAAACTGCAACAAAATCCATTTATGATGAATCTACATTCCACAAGAACGGATTCGTTAATAGACATAATTTCCACTATTATTCCACGGAAAATCCTAACCGCATCAGAACACATAGCCAAGAAAGATGGAGTGTAAATGTTTGGGGAGGTATAATTGGGGATCATGTTATTGGGCCGTATTTTTTTGAAGGCAACTTAAATGGTCTGATGTATTTAGATTTTTTAGCAAATCATCTTCCTACTTTACTTGAAAACATTTCCTTGCTGTAAGACTAACAATGTGGTACCAACATGATGGGGCAGCAGCGCATTTTTTACGCGAAGTGACAGATGAATTAGATGAAAAGTTTCCAAATAGATGGATTGGTAGAAATGGTCCAAAAAAATGGCCAGCTCGATCACCTGACTTAACAAAACCCGATTATTTTTTGTGGGGTTATATTAAAAATCTAGTCTATCTTACGCCACCTACAACACCTGAAAATATGAAAGAAAGGATAGTGCAAGCTTTCCATTCCATTACACCTGATATGCTTAGAAACGTTTCTCGATCATTCGCCCAACGAATAAATGTATGCATTAGAGAAAATGGCAGACATTTTGAGCATCTTTTATAAAATGTAAATTTATGTTTTAGGATAAATTTCAAATAAATTTTATTATCGTAATTTTCTTCCTTTTGAATTTATTTTATAACGGCGACAGATAGGTATAGGGAAGTGGAAGGGTATGAAATTCTCCTTCAGTTGACGAATAGAAATACAGGGTGATACATTTGAAAAATTTTAAAAAATTTCCCTCGAAATTTTTGGAAAGTGAAATTAATTTGTGACCACTCTGTACAAAATAAAAAATTCAAACTTGGTCCAAAAAAATCTTTGATCTATTGGCTTTATACAATCGTAGTTTTTTAAATTCTAACATCAAATTCAAGAGAGCACTGCATATTTTAATAGGCGTCTGAAAATGTAATATTTTTTGGTAATTTTTTTTTCTGCGAAAGGGGTGGGATGTTAGAAACAATATTTTGTGGGTATGTACTAGTGACCATAGAGTACCTAAAATTGTAAAAAAAGTTGGGTCATTCCATTTAAAAAAAATTAAGTGATTTGCCTAATTTACTATTGGGCCACAAGAAAATAATTTTGGGATATTTGGTATTGGCCACCATTGACAGGTATACATCAAATAAATCGTTAAGATTTGCATAGTAGGAGTTATAGAACTACGACAGAGGTTTGGCCAACCCTGTATATAAACACTGAGGTAACCACTCACGGGAATAATTTTTTCGACTTTCTTTTCTAATTTATTTTGATAGGGAATAAAACATAAGTATCAGCATTAAATTACTACTAATATGTATATAAATTAGTTTCTATATGTATGAGGTTATTTATATTAATACTGCTAGCTAAGTTCTCATAAAAATACAGTTTCAATTATTTTGTTAAATATTAAATTAAAAAATTGTTTTACCTGCTTTACTTTAGATTTAATCATTTTAGGAAATCCGACAAAACCAACAACTATAATAAATAAAAACGCAAAAACAGAACCAATGCCTAATTTTACGGGTAAATTCATTTTCATATTCTTTACTTTGACTATTCAATCACTGAAACTATGATTAGGTACTGATTTTTCTAGAAGAGTTATTATACCTATATAAAATTGTGTCATCAAAAAAATTCAGTTAGTAGTTTTATACTTATGGGTCATTTATTATTGACAATAATTAAATTAAATCAATTCTCTATCTTTCAATTATTTATTATGGTTTGAAATTGCTAGTTTTTTTTTATTGATATGCCGACAACCTTTTGATAACGTTGAGAGAAATATAATTTTACAATAAAAAGGTATAATTTACTAGATATATTCACTAGTTTACCGTTATTATGTTGCTCATATATAATGTAAATCTTTTATCGTTTTACATTTTAATTATGTCATACCAACAATTCCAAAAAAAGTTATTTATATTTTTTATTGTTTGTCAAGACTATTTACTTTAAAGTGGCAACCACACTCTTAATAATTGTTTTCAATAGACGGCATCGATATAGAATGGAAAAATAAAGTCAAATATCTAGGCTAGAGATGCATCAAATCAAACTAGTTTGATTTGACAAGTCAAGTTTGATTTGAGTTGAAAAATCAAGTTTTTTTTATAAAAGAATTTGATTTGATTTGAAAATTAATTCGGGAGCTTGATTTGAAATCAAACTTTTTCAAACTGTTTGAAATACGAAAAGTGTACGTACCGGCACCGGCCGTAACGCTTTTAAAATTTTTTAAGGTTACACAGTGAGACATACAGTCTGTTCGCTATACTTACGCGGGTTTCGGATTAAAAATGTTATGAGTATTTCTAGATAAGTACCCGAAAGTATGACCTGTTCTTTGAGGAAATATCAACTGGTTAAATGAAATGAAAAATAATGTACAACTTTTTAATTAAATAATAATGGAGAATCTTTTGTATAATTAAGAGCAGATTTAAACTTCTTCATTAATGAAGTCTAATGTGGCTATTATAAACCTAATAATAATTTTATATTACATTTCACACAGAAAATATGGTCTATGTATAATAAGAGGGTTATTTAGCTCAAATAAAATATTTTCTAACATAAAAATTTGTTACATGTAGAGAATTTCAAATGAAAAAAAAATTGAACTTGCCAACAAAAATGGAAATCAGTCATTATCATCCAAAATATCATAATCGTCATCATCATCACTGTCATCACCATTAATTGTTATTATGATTGGACTTATTTCGTTTATTTTATTTTCACGAGTCCACCAATCTTCTATTAGTTTCTCGCACTTGGATATACAGTTCCGCCACACTTCTGTAGTTGCATTAAAAGTGCTTTTCGCCAAGTTTCCCGAACTGCGTCGTCACTATAACCATTAGGCCCAATATGGTTGTCATAATATTGTTTTGCTATTCCCCATATATATTCGATGGGATTAAACTGGCAATGATACGGTGGCAGACGTAAAACTTGATGAGTGTAACTTTCAATAATCTGATATACAACAAAGGTATTTGGTTTTGCGTGTATCTTTGCCAAGCGTAATAATTATGATTTTAATATATTGAGGAAATGGTATATTATGTTCCTTTGTCAACCATTCTTTAATTTTAACAACAGTCCAATAATTCTTTGGACTTTTGTTTAATACTTCATAATGGTAAGGTGCATTGTCTAAAATAATTATGCTAGGCTCACTTAAACCTGGGAGAAGTTTTTCATGCAACCATTTTACAAACATTTCTGTGTTCATATTATCGTGATACTTAGTTACTGGATTTTGATGAAAATATTAAATCAACACCTTCTATAAAACCCGATTTCCCTCCTGCATGTAAAAATATGTGTCGCTTCCTTCTCCATCGGTATGTTTGATGGACATCTTGCCATATTCTCTTGGTTGCACCCCTAGAAAATATCCATGTTTCGTCTAAATATATAAAATTCGCCCCTTCTTCTTTAAATTTAGAATATTTTCTTAGAAAGTTATTTCTCTTGTGCACGACAGAACTTCTTTCACAAAGGGCCTTTCTGTTATCCTCCTTTTGAAATTTGAAACCCAAGTTATGTATCACTTGCCATAGACTTGTTCTGCCAATGTCGTCAAATTTTCTATCTATTCTTTACGAGAGAATTGTATTTAAGGTCACATGTTCCTTGTTGACCCTCATTCAATAAATGGTATCACGAATTTCAAATTTCTTTCCATCTGGAATATCTTTCGTTTTCAATGATGGGCGAGTTTTGCAGTGATCTTCTTTCGGCAGTTCACTATTGTGATTTTGTAATACTCCTCTTAAGTTGATTTCACTAATTCCTAGAGCATCGCATACGCGTTGTTGTACCAACAATACCGATTTTAAAGGACCACCATTTTCTTTTTCATCCGTAAAATACTTATGTATACTACAAATTAGACTATCTACATCTAACACACGTCTAGGCATTTTTAAAATTTCCACTAAATTTACAATATACATACAATATCAACACTTGCAAAGAATCAATTTAACTGCAATATTTGTAACAAATTTAGTACCTATACTGTTATTTTAATTTAAATCTGACCATTAGGGCAATTTTACCTAATTTCTTGGGAAGAAGCCTATTGGAACTGGTTGTCAATGACTAATTTGCATAATTTTGTTAATCCGAAACCCGCGTAAGTATAGCGAACAGACTGTAGTAGGGATACAGTATCGCGGCTGACGATGCGTCGTCGTAAGATTATTTGCTTTAGATTTATATTTTGCCAAGCGCCCAAGGCACAAAACACAGCCAGAGGCTTATGCTGACCACCTTTCTCTTAAGAACAAAATACTAATGACTGATTTTGAAATGTCCGAGTCTGAATCATTTCAATCCGGCGATTCAGAATTTTTCCCTGATGAAAATGAATATGATTCTGAAGCCGATGAGATGGCGGCTATTCAACAAAACGAATTATTAACAAAATCAGTCTTCCAAAGCCAATGTAAAGATTTCGAAAATTTTGATATAGTAATAGCTTTCTTTTAAACATGTTGTAGTAAAATCCCAGACCTAGTCGATGAAAATTCCTGGAAATATGAAGTTACAAAATATTTATCTGAAGGCAGGGCTAATAGTTCAGAAAATGTATTGAATTGGTGGAAGAGGCACGAGACCGTATTTCCAATATCTAAAATGGCTAGAAATTTCTTAGCCATATCTGCTACATCGACATCAATAGAGAGGATTTTGTCAAGGGCTTATCTAATAATTACCAAACGAAGAAATATACTAAATAATAAATGTTAGATTTTTAATGTCTTTAAATTATTGGACGGCTAATAGAGTTTGAACAGACTTTAATTCAATATTAAAATAAAGAAAAAATGAAAATGTAAATCAACATTTATAATTTGTGAATCAAGATTTCTGTTCTATTTTAATATCCAACAAACGAAGTATAAATACTTTATTTTTATTAAGCAGCTTTTTTTATATTCGTACTAATAAAATACTTGCAAATCATAGCGATTTAATTATTCAAACTTTCAAATTGGTTTGATCAAAAGGTTTGATATTTCAAACTTTAAAATTTTATAGTTTGATTTGATTTGATTTAAAGCACTGCTAGGTTTGATTTGAGTTTGATTTGAATTCAAGTCAAACTCTTAAAATCAAATCAAACTCGTGCATCTCTAATCTAGGCCTACACAGAAAAAAATTATCATCTACATTCAAGAAAAGCTTTACACTTGGAACATGTGTTTGAAATAAAGCAGAGTTTGCTTCAATTACTATTTCTCTATACAATAAGAAAATAAATGTTGAGGGAAGTATAAGCATAATCTTGTATTTTAAAAGTTATAATAATTAATCTGAGTGTACGTTCCCGCAAGTAGGAACAGTTGATAGCCTAACCAGTAGGCAGAGAAAAATAGACTGTAGATCTTTTAGGTCCCAGTGTATTAACACCCCATTCCCAACATAACATCTTGCCGTTTTTTTGTTTACTGCTTTCACACGCAATGCACTATTTGGGTGATAACTGGAGCAGCAGTTTTCACAAATTATATCATCAACCACCTTTTTTATTGCAATAATTACACGTTTTTGGATTGTTAGGATTTTCGCGTGTGTCTGTCATAACCTAACCTCAATACCGTCTGTCTGAAACTAAATCAGTAAAGTAACTTAGTTAAAAAAATTATTTAACAAAGTATCTCTCGTTTGAAACATAGGTTACCCGAATAATGTCACTGACTTCATATAAATTTAAATATAAAGAAATATTACAGTTTTTTTGATGTTAAATTCTACAGTGGATGTGTATTCTGTTGTTATTCTCAAAATTATTGTTAGAAAATCTGATCAAGATATTGGGACTTGTAACGGTTGGAACAGTTTTCGTTATTTTGACACCAACATCTCTACTCAAATGTCATTTGTCGTTTATGCCTTGCGTCAAAAGTTCCCATAATAATCCTTCCTCCATGAGTTCCCATTTCATTTCGATTCGTATCTGTCAACGAATAAGTTGATTTAAATTTTTAATTATCTTGGACATCCGATGTACTAATTGTCTTTTGATATTATCGGCCGTCTGATTTTATAAGGAGTCATATCAGCCCTTCTGATGACCTTGCAGGAATTTCAGCGCAAACTGCCATCCTTGCAGTTTGCTTAGCCGGAGGTCCCTGGGCGAAGTGCATGGAACCCGGCGTCATTCATTATTAACCATTTCTATAGTTAAGTCATATATTGCACATAAAATATTTTTGTAAATAAATAATTAATAAAATTTGTTTTTAAAAACGGATTTCGGCTTCTTAAGTAGTTAATAAAGTGGATACAAAACTATTTAACATTATTCCAAAACCACAACGTTCCAAAGGAGGTCTAATTAATGGGCTAGGTTCAGTTTTTAAATGTATTACAGGCAACTTAGATGCCTCAGATGGCGAGAGATATGAAAATTTAATAGATAATCTGCAGAAAAATCAAGAACAATTAGCGTCCAACTTAAACTCACAAATTTCACTTTCTATCAATACAATAAAAACTTTTAATGCTACTATTCAGAAAATTAGTCATAATGAAAAGTTATTAGATTCAAAAATAGAGCAAATCAAATTAATAGTTAATTCAGTAATTTACAGAGAAAATTCACTATTTATTAAGGATGTGATAAATCAAATTTTGAACATGTACGAAATAATTCTTTCAATATTACAGGATATAGAAAACTCTTTAACTTTTGCAAGATTAAAAATAATGCATCCTAGTATAATGAAAACAACAGATCTCTTTTTAGCTCTAAAATCAATAGAAAATAAAATTCCAAAATCACAACTTCCTTTTGAAATTAGTTTAGAAACTACACAATTGTACGAATCCATAATAAAAATTGAATGCTACATTTATAAAAATAAAATAACCTATATTCTTAATATCCCTATAACTTACCCAGATAACTTCAATATTTATCATTTATATTCACTACCCGTCCCTCATAAGGGTCAGTTCAAGGTAATCATTCCTAGAAATAAATTCATGGTCAAAAGTCAGTTACACTTTACTTTTCGAAACGACAATTGCATCAAAATTCCCCTCAAAAATTACATTTGCGACAAACAAGAAATAGAAGAAATTAGCAGCCTTACGCCCTGTGAGCTTCTTGTTTTGGATATGAAAAACACCTCACGATGCAAGCAAATTAATTTTCCTCTCTCAAACTCAAAATTTAATCAATTGGGAAACACCAATAACTGGATAGGTGTATTTCCAAACGAGGAAGTCATAAAGGTTACCTGCAACGAACAACAAGAATTCAAAAAGTTAAAAGGAACGTTTTTAATCGAAATTCCAATAGGATGCCAAATTCAATCACCACTAGAGACGCTTGCCAATGAAAGGTCAATAGCCAATAGCCAACCAATACTTCTTCCTGACATTCAAATCACGAACGACACACTGCCATCCCTAAAATCAGGAGTGCCCTTAGAAGATATCAAGTTAGATCAGCTGTCAGATATCCTACACCAAGCTACAGAAAACCATCCCTTGTTTTGGACAACTGGTATATCCCATATACCCAGCGTGTGGACCATAGTCATCTATATTATGATAACGGGAGCAATCGCAGCCTTTGCCTACAAGAAGTTTCACCCCTGGAAGAAGACATCAACATCCCAAGGTCCAGTGGTGCCATCACCATCCATTCAACTCCCTCATCTACCCTCGTGAGTTGAAACTTCGGTGGGAGGAGTCATATCAGCCCTTCTGATGACCTTGCAGGAATTTCAGCGCAAACTGCCATCCTTGCAGTTTGCTTAGCCGGAGGTCCCTGGGCGAAGTGCATGGAACCCGGCGTCATTCATTATTAACCATTTCTATAGTTAAGTCATATATTGCACATAAAATATTTTTGTAAATAAATAATTAATAAAATGTGTTTTTAAAAACGGATTTCGGCTTCTTAAGTAGTTAATTAAGGTAAGTTTTAATACCGATATTTTGTTGAAAATATAAATTTGGTACAAGAATTTCTTAAATGAAATGTAAAATTTGAAACATAACCTCAACATGAATAACACAAGGATAACACGTTTTATAAAATTTTATATAGTATTTTGTTTGGAATGAGATAATGTTACGTTATAAAATAATTAATAAATATCTAAATAAATAAATTAAATGACGCCCAGTATATTATAAAATCCATCCAACAAAATATTTTAATTATCAGCAGTTTATTATTATCTAAACAATTGGCCAATATTGAAAACACCGTGAGGAATGCGAAAAAAGAATGGATACGGAGTCATGCTGGCTTGGGGCGTCGGCCTTGGGGGTTAAGTAAAATTAGATAAAAAGTTAGGTTGTGTCTAATCAGTGAACAAAGGGTGCCCTCAAAAGAATGTGAGTAGATTTGTCTTATTTTATTATATCTATATTTTTGATTGTGGAAAATATAATTGGTTTTTTTGTAAGTGTTCTCCTCCAACCCTTTCTGGTAGTTAGTGGCTACGCTGACGGTATTAATATCACACCCCGTAGCAATAATATGCTTTACTATATTTAAATATGTTAAATAAGATTTTTCCTTTTCATATTAATTTTAGTCTTTGTGAAACTATTCACTTAATAGTTTAAATTGTTCAATTATTAGTTAAAGGCATTTTATCTGGTTCCTATATAAATCTCCTAGTTCTTTTCTTGATATTTTTACCTTTTCCTTGTAGCCTGGCTGTATCTAGACGGTTTAGAAGTTTAGTTCAAGCTGTATCGAAGAAGTTCATTTCGAGTCATATCTAAGAAGTTTAATTCAAGATATATCTAAAACTGTTTATGGTGATTTCTATCAAGAAGTTTATTTCAAGCTATATCAAGAGGTTTGGTTCGAGTTACATCTGAAGAAGCTTCTGGAGATTTAATTTTATGAAGATTTATACCTAGGAGTTTGGTGCTATCCGAAAAGTATTGTTCGAGTCCCTTTGAAGAAGGACTATACAAATCACTCCTTATATACTACCTCTTGTTACAACAGATATGTCTATTTTTAATAAATCATCTAAATTTGAATAAGTAAATCTCTGTGAATTAGAATTTGTTGCTATCTTATCTAAAACTTTGTTTAATTATAATATCTTTATGGTTAGTGATTTTCTATATTTTTATCACTAATCGATAGTCAAGTTTAGTAAGTTTGAAATATAGTGGTGCCCCAACATTCTTTTTCAAAGTAATACGAGTTATTTAATAACCTGACCCATTCCCAAAATCATTAGAGCTTAAAACGCTATAAAAAATAGATAAAATAACAAGCATCATATTACAGACTAAATTTAGTATATTTAACTAAGTACACTATTTATTTAATTTTTTAAAAAGATTTATTTAATTTAAATTACAACTTTATTTATCGAGAACAGATTATAAACTGAAAATAATAAAAGGAAATGTAATACAACCGGTGGCAGTGCACCTAAGGTGGAATGACACAAAATAATCACAATAGTCAGCAGTTCCAGAGTTCATCCACTAGGTTGCTGGCTCAGGGTTATCAACTCTATAACTTGTATGTATTTTCCTATTATTAAGAAAATCATATAAAAAAGTATACCCCCGCTAGTCGAGATGGAAAAAATTACCTTTGGTACAATTTTTTTAAAAATACTTTTTTTTAAACATTTGATAATCCGAAGTTTTCTGTAGTAAAATTGCTATATCTGTAAATTTAATACATGTAAAAATAGGTTATAATGAAACACCAATTGATTATTCTTAGTTATTATTAGAAAAATCAAGGTGTTCAGCTAGAAGGAGAGGAGGGGGGCGTTATTTTTTATGATTTTCATACTGATGATTGTACAGGCTTAACCAATGTTTCTCGCCACAGATAGGGCTGATTTAACCCATCACTAATTGTGGACTGCATAAATAAAAAATGTTTGAATATTTGTGTGATCCATAAAGTCCTGGAAATGTAGATATTTAAAGGCCAACTCTTACTGAACACATTTTATTTTAATACTAAATAAAAATCAGTTTAATTTAACACTAGGACATTGTTGACAACTAAACTACTTTTTACATTATTTACAACTACATTATTTGTCGAAAATTTATTACTTAAGCCGGGTTGATTTACATTTTATACAATGGCGGGCACAGCGTCCTTTTTTACCACTAGAAACGCATGTTCTGCCCGTGACTGTTGATCAAGCAGTGCGATGAGCCGGCTAAGCTTGAGGCTACGTAATTATTTTAATCAATGAGGAGTGACTGAGGCGTATGATGTATTTATCTGTTAAAGAACTTTCCTACCGGGTGAGAAAGTACAGGCTACAGGAACTGCTGTAAATCTCGCAAAATTTGAGTTTCATCAGCAAAAAATTGTATAGCGCAATTATTGACCTGTTTGTATAAGTCAGATATGTACATTAGAAACAAAAGTGGGCGTAAGACAGGGCCTTGAGGTACATCCACATAAAAATAAAAAAAGGTTTGAATAAATGGCGGGACTTTGTTTCCTTGTTGGTAGTTCAACCGTAAGCGCTTAGCGCGCTGTTATCACCAAATTCAAACCCGTTTTATACCCATAAAATAATGTTTTCAAAAATAATAACAAAGAAATCAATAATTTTACTGATTTACCCCTTTAAATTTAACTTTAATATACTGTGTGACCAAATACAGGGACAATCGTTAATAAATATAAAGTTAAAGCTAAATTTAAATATTATGAGATGGTGTAAATCTGGCTTTGAAAATAAATTTCATCCGTTTGACAGGTTCAGTATCAAAAATTATAAGATGTGTGACATTTTTTAATAATACTAATTATTAGGAATTAATGAGAATTAACATTGAAAAACTTTTAGACTTGAATTCAAACTTTTTTTAAGTGAAATTTACAGTTTTTAATACTATGAAGAACATTGAGAATGCTGTATCAGTATTGGTAAGAGATGGAAACATAGGTAGTAGAAAACGACAAAGTAAGGAAAGCAGAAGTTCTTTGAGGAAAAAGAAATTGTAAGCTAAACCTAGAACTTCGAATAC
The DNA here is from genome assembly GCA_927349885.1 of Psylliodes chrysocephalus. Classification (NCBI taxonomy): domain Eukaryota; kingdom Metazoa; phylum Arthropoda; class Insecta; order Coleoptera; family Chrysomelidae; genus Psylliodes; species Psylliodes chrysocephalus. The sequence continues at coordinate 15,780,705 of OV651815.1, forward strand.
TTTTATTCCTTGCACTCATCAAACAAAATCATTCCAATGTGCCAAGTTTATTCCACCTGATGCTTTAGAATTCAGGAATAGAATCTAAAGTGTACCAGACAAAATTCGCCAAAAAAAGGATGGTTTCAAACTTCTTGATACTTGCAAAACTGGTTCGTCATAGGCAACGCCCTAATCGGACGAAAGCAGCAAAGTCTAGATTATTCAATGTGAAATACACTCTTCCACATAGAAACGGCCAAACTATTTATTTCTGCAAGAATTTTTTTTCTTCACATAGTTCAAATGAAATCTACACGCTTGAACATCTTTTGCAAAAAAATTGGTTATGGACATCATAGAAAACAGGGGTGGTGATAGAAAAAGCCACTTGTATGAGGCTAAGAAAAATTCTGTCAGACAATACATTGGTTCCCTGCCTGCTTATGAGAGCCACTATTCTAGAAACAAATCTAAGAGAGTGTACCTTAAATGTGATCTGAATATCAAGAAACTTCATAAAGCATACAATTCCATGACTAAAAACGATTTGCGTGTATCTCTTGCAATGTTTTGACGTGTCTTCAACAAGGACTTTAATATCGGATTCAAGAGTCCAGCAACTGACGTGTGTAGTTACTGTGAAAAGACTAGAAACCTCGTAAAAAATGCTATTGGTGAAGGCAATGTTAACTTGTTAATACAACTCAGAATTCATAAAAAAAGAAACTCAAGCTTTTTAGGAACGAAGAACATGAAGAAGACATTATCTACTGCTTTGACATGCAACAAGTGCAGCAGTTGCCCAAAACTCCTATTCAAAAAGCATTTTATGCTCGGCAACTTTCATTTTATAATCTATGTATTACAGATGTAAAAAATGCTAACCCAATCTTCTACACTTGGACTGAAGAGCAAGTTGGAAGAGGGTCAACTGAAGTTTCTTCAGCTCTCCTGAACTTCTTGGAAACATGTGATTTTACAGGAAGAAGGTATTAAAGCTTTTCTGTGATGGATGCGGAGGACAAAACAAATATAACATTGTTATCCACACATTAATGTACTTCCTTTCAATCCACCAAGGTCCTATCAAAGAGATCATCATTACATTTCCTGTTCGAGATCATAGATTCCTCCCTGTCGACTGTGTTTTTGGAAGGTTAGAGAAACTTCTTTGGAAGAAAACTACTATGGTAACAAAAGAAAAGTATTATGAGCTATTTAAAGAAGTTGGAGCCGTAAAGCAGTTGGGAACAGATTGAACACTAAAAGACGCCAAAAGTATCTCTACACATCTAAAGAACATAGAGAAGCAATAAGAAAAGAATTTACTTAAAAAGAATCACAACAAAGTCTGAAAAAATTAATATTACAGTAAAAGCAAATGAAAATTTTAGAGTCGAGCATGAATATGAAAAATACATTTCACTGAAGAGGGGTCGTCAGTGGGGATCTAATTATTTTGTATTGGAAGACAAGCAGTAGGGTCACATGATTTCGGATGCAAAGAAAAAATATATAAATGATTTACCGACAGCTTTATATGACGAATGAAGAGAAATAGATAACCTAAATTTCTACAAAGACATTGATGAAGAAAATTTGACTATTGTTAATAATAATAATGATGATGATGATGATGATGTTAATGAAAGGTGTGACTGCTTAGAAGATGATTGTTGTGGGGTGCATACCTGACAAGATTGAAAAATTCAACACAGAAAATTAATTTGATTTCAATTTTAAAATGAAAATATATCGAGTAAATTGTAAAAATAGTAAAAATAAGATAATTAGTAATAAAAAAAATTTATGAATCGAAACCAAGCATAATTCTTATGTATTTCGATCCGCTGAATACTGCGGATATTATTTGAGAACAAAAAAGTTTGATACCAACAAAAAACAGTTCAAAATCTGAGAAAATATTTCGCCTCATTCAGTTCACACATCAGATTTTAGAGATATTGCAAGGGTCAAGGGCGGATTTAGCTTTTTTTTATGGGAGGGGTAAAATTTACCAAGATTACAAGTTAACAATAAAATTTTATTACTATTAAGTTTTAATCACAAAGATACTAGGACAGTACCTAGAACTAAAAATAGTTAAAACAAAAAACACTTTTAAACTGTTACTAGGTATTAAAAGTCCAGTCAAATAAGGAATCTGTATCTGTAATGTGTGGAGGGTGGGTTACCCCACGGCACTTAGGCCTCATTAGACCCATTGTGCATCCACCTGAGAAGATATGCACCTCCTAGCTCGTGAGCCAGCCTACATATTTAATGTAGTTGACAACGTCGCCAAGAGGTGCTTCTCTTATATCGGCAGATGTTAGCCGATACTCGCCGAACACAAATCTTCTAATAAATGAGAGCGTCGGGCAATCGTAAAGGATATGCTCGATGGTCTCATCTTCTTGTTCGCACCCTCTGCAGAGTGCGGATTCTGACAGCCCCATGATATGCAGATGCTTTTGTACTTGGCAATGACCAATCAGAATGCCTGTGACTAGGCGCAGATTCTGTCTAGTCATAGTCAAGTATTTGTTTGCTGCAGTGTTGTCAGGATAACTTAAGAGCTTCCTGGTAACTCTGTAGTTTCTTGTTTCATTCCATCTTTCCTTGAAGTTCACAAGGGAATGTTCTTTGATTAGGTCTGTCACTGCCGATTTTGTCAGGCCAATAGAAGGGCCAGGTCCAAAAAGTATTAAGGAAGCTGTATACACTTGTCTTTTAATAAAAAAATAATTTAAGGTGCTGCAAAATAATAAACGTGTATTTCTCATTTCTATTATATGAAACCCTTTTAAACTTAATTTTTTACCCTGTAATAAATGTAATGAAAATAAAATTTAAAATTCTCTACAACTTCCTTATTATCGATGTAAAAGAGGAACAAGAAACCAATAACATTTTAAATGAAATTACCGTTAAAATATATTTAACATAACCTATCTCATCCTCCTAAGTCAAAAAGGGTATTTCAGTTGAAGCGAGTTTCGAGAGAAAGCATATTTTCTAAAAGTTGTTTTTGCGTTCCCTCAAGTCGAAAAATAATTTAGGTACTGCTGGATTACTTTAAATTATTTTTTTTTTTTAATTTCTTGTGTCGTACATGGATATGCAGTCATTTAGTTTAGTATTAATGTCATACACCTAACCCTTTTAGTAAATACAAGTGAAGTTGAGATACGTGAATTTGTCTTTTTTTAATGTTTTCTGATGCGGTAAAGAATAAAAAAAATTTTTTGAGATACCGCTTTTTTGCTTAGAAGGGCAGACTACAAATTCTACCTACCTTTTTATAAGTTTTTTTTTTATAATATATAATCATAGGGGGGTAATTACCCCCAGTACCCCCCCCCACCCCCCCGGGTGGATATTGAAGGGTGGACGGCCCAAACTGACTTGAAATTTGGATTCAGCGGGTCAAAATACATGCCGGTAGGTAGGTCGTGCCTGATGTACAAACAACTTTTTTTTGTGTGTGCCGGTGTAATACTACTCTCCCTTATTCACCCCCTTATGAGTGAATTTTAACCCCAAAAGCTGAACTTGTGTGGGGAAAGAGACGGCTATTATTATTTGCCGTAGCGCTCCTGGACGACTTATAAATGATTGATGGTGCCATTTGACTTACAGGTGAGGAAAACCCGGAAAACCCCACCAACCATCATATAAAACGATAGCGCATAGTGATTTTATTTTAATAATCTGGATATCATATCAACAGAAATTAAATTTCTGCTAATATGGCATCCATCAAATCCTATAGAGAACCATGCAAATAAATTCACATGGTCTTTCGTAGGATCTGAAACCGTGTCTCGTTTTACCAGAAAATTGGCTGACAAATGAATGCCGCGCCGTATACACCTTCACCACTGTAGTTCCTGAGATACAGCTGCTCAAAGTTGTTGAGATAAGTAAGCAATTATGTAATTTGGTTTTGGTAGACCAGATAGTTTTTGCAAAATTAAAAAAAAAAGTATTACAATTTTTACTTAAATTGTGTTTTGTTTTTACTTTTATGTGTAATATAACATATATTTAATATTATAACAATTTGTTTTTACTTATATTTACAACTAATATCACGGAAGAAACAATATACAATAAAAACCTGTGTCACCGATTTAATATTCTAACTAACATGCTAACGCCAGTACCCCGTGGGTGTTATATTCGATGAAACAACCATTGCTTCAGTTGTTTAGGACAAGTTCCTATTGAATAACAGGAATAAAGTTAGACTGATCATGCTGAATGTTCACCTGGAGAAGAAAAAAAATTCTACCATTACAGGCAGAGAAAGATGCTGATAGGTTAGTACCTAGTAAGCACAGTCATTTCTATATCCTCTACCTACGAAGTAGTGAAAATCGTCGGCGAGGATATAGATTTATTGGTCCTACTTTGTGGTTTATCACGAGATGGAGGAGATCAAATCCTTCCAACAAACAGACCAAATAATATTATATTTGTAAAATGTGGGAGAGAAAAAACCCACATGTCACCTTCTCGACAAATTCCTTTATGTAATTATCACAACCCGGAATAGCACTGCTCCTTCACGCATTTAGCGGTTGTGAAACAACATCAGCACCTTTTTGCCAAGGAAAAAGGAAATTTCTATTGGCAGAAGTTTTTTTAAGCTCCAATGCCACACTTTAGCGAATTGCCGACGCAAGAGAGGCCTTCCTCGTTTCACTTTAAGGAGGCAACAGAGATTCGCATAATTTTAACGATCTTCGCTTCCAGTTGCTCACTAGAGTGGCAGTTAAGCCCAACATGAACCTCGCCAGATTACCTCCAACCAAGGATGCTGCGATTTCACTCTCTGCGAACATACCACCAGGTGAGAATAAGTTTTTTGCTTGTATTCCTTTTTGCTTCAGACCACATGCTTTATACATGGTTCCTTATTTTGTTGTCGATTTTGTTTTAGGTATAGAAGTGGATGGGAAATTCGAAAATTCCTCTCGATTGGGGCTGGAGATGCGGGGTACACAAGGTCTTATTCCTCAACAGATGATGGCACCACCAGCTCCTCAACCTCTGCTAAATATGATTTTCTGCATAAAAAGGTTGTATGGTTGCAGGAAGCAAGACTAAAATAATCGGCTGTTTGCAGCTATTGCACTGGCCAATCTTGCGAGAATATTCCGGACCTGATGTGTGACGACATTGATGAACCATTCATTGATGACACACTATCAAATGACGATTTCGACCTTCTTGAGCAGTTCGATAAAGAAATTCTACTAGTCCAATAAATAAAGGGATAAAGTTGGACTTAATTACGCCCTATTTTCATCTTCCGGTTGGAAGTAGCTTTTGGTACCTCATTAAACATGGGACAAAGTTTGCGTGGAAAACGCGTGCGATGGCCGAGAAAATGGCCCCAAAAGACCAGAAATATAGGTTTTCAGCCAATATCTTCTAAAATATGGCAGTTAGAGATTTTTGGTTCAGATAAAAATTGAAGTTCAGTTAATTTTCTACAAAAATGGTCCTTATGATTTTTCTCGAAAATTTGCCCGGTTTCGAGAAAAACGGCACCAAGCGCGCCTTGAATAATGAGCTTCTGTGTTGTATGCCGGAGAGCACAGTTCGTGTATTTACACATCAGCGGGGGGACAAATTATTCAATAACTTTGTTAAAAATACATATTTTCTCATGATTCAAAGTTGTGAAAGATGAATTCTGCTGCTATCATACCCTGTGACTTGAGTCACTCTTTTGGCCATGTCGGAACACGGGTCAAACTTTCTGCTCCCGGGCAATTTTGACCTCGCCAGGAATTTGTTCCTATTTTTTTTGTATTGCACTAATTTCCTCAAAATTTTCTTGATTATGGGTCCTCATAAGGTCCTTTGTCATCCGTGAAATTTGTATACCCTAATTTTTTGGAATTTTTATTTAATCTTTGTTTATTGAATCCCAAATTTTTGCTGTTTTTGGAGCGCGGGGAAATTTTGTGAACAACCATCAATTAAAAATTAATACATGATCGGATTGGTCTCTATGATACATCATTCGAAAGCTAAAAACGTCTACTTTTCGACTGTGCAATTACTTTTTTTGACCAAGTCGTCCATTTTTCAATAAAATTGGAAAACGCGGACTCAAGGAAAAAACGCACTTTTTTTTGGTGGTTTTTTCTCCCTGTTCTTTATTTCTAACATTTTAACACCTTAACTAGTGTAACGGGGGAATTCCCACCTTTCCATCGATGTATATGTTACGGTTAAAGTGTTTACTTGGCTAATTTATAGACTAGCTGGATAGTATACAAACTAACCAAATGTCCTGCTATTTTGATGGAAAATCATATTTCTACTAAAATAGCTATGAATATTGGTTGATTTGTATACTAACCAGCTAGTTTACAAACTATACAATATTTATCGCCAAAGTACAAATCACAAGAAAAGTACACAAATTAACCGGTATTTTTGGCTAGTTTACAAACTATCCACAGTATTTGGGTAAAGTGTGAACTTAATATTCGTAGTAATACATAATAACCAGCTCGTCGGTTAGTATGTAAACTAACCAATTCTCTTCGGTTAATTTATTAGAAAAGTGAGGTTATAGTTATGGCAAGTGTGTTTTATATTTGTTTACTACTTTGGTGCCTTGTGAAATTTGTTTAAAAAGAGGTTATTAAAAATTAATCAACAGCAACAATTTGAAAACCTACTTTTGGAAGTTTACGAACAAAAGTCGCAAAATTCAAAAAAATTAATGAATGACAGTGATTAAAGTGAACTTTTGCAATGTATAAAAAGAATACGCGAAACTGGACCTAACACGAGTAACAAAAATTATTATTATTATTATTTTTGTTGGAAAAAATAAATATATTGGCACCTAATTTAACTTAAAAAATACTTGGACTGACCGCATGGCAAGTGAACATTTATCCATTGAACCACCTATTCGATTTTGCCTTGGGTACTTCATTCATATATTTAAATAAAGATTATTGATTGTTTAAATAATTTCATTCTAGGAATTTAGATTAAATTTTATTTGTTTTTTGGCCACTCTATACCTACATATTGGAAAAACACCAACCTCATTTGCAAATTTTTGGCCGTTGTCACTCTAAAACACGTAAGGGCTCCCTAGGTCTGCAAATACTTCTAATAGGTGTTCAGCTACTTCTCTAGACTTATTTGATTAGGTGGTTTTGATAGACAAAAATAAACTTGAAGTCACCATCCGGTCTAGTTTGTAAGTCAATGAGACAGATTTGGCGCCGAGCCTTTAAATGATTTGAAACAATTGGTTTTACAACAATACCTTTCTTAGTTTTGATCTGTTTGAGCTGACATGTTTCGCAAGTTTCAATAAATAATTTAACCGTTTCCTGTGTTGTTATAATACTTTTTATTTAATAATTATGTTATTGCCTGACGACCTCCATGCCCAGTTCCCTGATGGGTAGCTTTAATGGCATCATAACATTCACTCAAACGTAAAATAATCTTTTCAGATTTTTTATGTAAAATTACATAAGATGAATCGATTCTCTATAAATCATAAGTATTTACCACGTAATAATAATTTTTGTTACTCGTGTTAGGTCCAGTTTCGCGTATTCTTTTTATACATTGCAAACGTTCACTTTAATCACTGTCATTCATTAATTTTTTTTGAATTTTGCGACTTTTGTTCGTAAACTTCCAAAAGTAGGTTTTCAAATTGTTGCTGTTGATTAATTTTTAATTACCTCTTTTTAAACAAATTTCACAAGGCACCGCAGTAGTAAACAATAACACACACTTGCCATAACTATAACCTAACTTTTCTAATAAATTAACCGAAGAGAATTGGTTAGTTTACATACTAACCGACGAGCTGGTTATTATGTATTACTACGAATATTTAGTTCACACTTTATCCAAATACTGTGGATAGTTTGTAAACTAGCCAAAAATGTCGGTTAATTTGTGTATTTTTCTTGTGGTTTGTACTATGGCGATAAATATTGTATAGTTTGTAAACTAGCTGGTTAGTATACAAACCAACCAATATTCATAGCTATTTTAGTAGAAATATGATTTTCCATCAAAATAGCAGGACATTTGGATAGTTTGTATACTATCCAGCTAGTCTATAAACTAGCCAAGTAAACACTTTAACCGTAACATATGTTAGTCATAGCTTTGATACCCCGGGAAAAAAACCAGTGTATCTAAATGTACACGCTATAATTTGTTACTTTCGTTCCTCCCGTCGTTCGTCGTGTGTGCGCTCTATGTGGCGCTCGTGTCGTCTGCTACAAACCATGAGGCCACGTTTGGAGGCATAAGTGTGTTTGTTTTCTGTCATTATTTTGATAAATATTATTGTTAATTATAGAAAGAAAAATCATAAAAGTGAAGAATATTGAACAAATATTGACGTTTTTCGTTAAAATTAACTTTTATCACCAACCCAAAACATAGAAAGTGAAGATTCAAATCTTGTAAAATTGGAGCAAAAGGTGAGAATTTGTTCATGTTGTTTTTATTCAAGAACATTTGTTTACAAGTAACTATTCTAAGTGAAATCTTGATCTGCTTTGCTTGTTATAGAAAAATAGAGGTCAACTCTGGTACAGAAGTGTGTTTCCTTTGTAAGGAACCCGTTTCTGCGGATGCTGTCACCGTAACTCGGGGCTTAGAAAATTTGATTCTTATTAGCAAGGAAAGGAAGAATAAACATCATATTTTTTTGGAAAAACAAACGTCTTTGCAAATGCACAAAGACTGCAGGAGACTCTACATTCTCAAACGAAATGGCAGCTCCAGTGCAACAATTTTGTCTCTGACGAGACCAAAAAATTACAACAATTGTGCAGCCCCAAGAAAAAAGAGCGCAGGAGTGATGGATTTGATTTCAGGGCCAATTGTATGTTCTGTGGCTTGCCAGCTTCCAAAGAACATGACAAGATGAGAAGACGTCCAGGAGACGAGTTTGTTGTAATTAAAAAAGAAGAATACCATACAAAGATCATAACAGAAATCAAAAATCGAATCCAGAACGAATTCTGTAAGACACTATTGGATAGAATTTCAACAGTGGAACTTGTAAGTGCCGAAGCACGATACCATAAAAAATGTAACCGGAGATTCTTCAGGCCTCCACCAGTTTATGACAACCCTGGACGTCCCAAGGAGCAACATGTTCAGGACAAAATGGCCATAGTTCTGGCCTATATTAAGAAAACTGACGAAAAACTGTACTGCCTAGCTGATTTGATTAAAATTGCAGGTGAGCGTTTAAAGAAACACTAAGATTTGAAAAAAAAACTGGCCCTTTTCAGGGCCACAAAAAGTTATAACGTAGAACAAATCCTCGGGGTCCATCCTGCTGTAATTAATCTTATAGCCTGTTTTTCTAAAAAGTATATCTTGAGGCCTCATCTGCGAGGAAAACAAGACCCTCGGAAACATAAATATCCTTCAAAAGTGTCTGGTTACAGGGTTTCTCATTTATGGCACCGAGGATTTTCCCAATCTATAAAATGTGGTGGCGCCATCTACAATTAGTTTCCACAATCCAAAACATTGAAAATAATGGATTTCCAACACCCCCCAGCTCAAATTTTGTACAAAACTTGCTTATTTCACAAGTCTCAAATTTCCGGTTTATCAACCAGATTTTTTTGCAGAAAATATTAATGTTGCGAAAAAAATCATAAGGATCATTTTTGTAGAAAATTAACTGAACTTCAATTTTTATCTGAACCGAAAATCTTTAACTGCCATATTTTAGGAGATATTGGCTGAAAACCTATTTTTCTGGTCTTTTGGGGCCATTTTCTACGCCATCGCACGCGTTTTCCACGCAAACTTTGTCTCATATTTAATGAGGTACCTTGAAACTGGAAGATGAAAATAGGGCGTAATTAAGTCCAACTTTGCCTTTTTTCCTCCTTCATTTACTGGATTATACCTCAGAAAGCTGCCCCCAAAAGGTGTGCTTTTCATTACATTTTTCATATTAATGTTTTAATTAGTAAAATGTTTATTTTAATAAATTATAATGCTTATTTCACTAACAGGACGTACTTTATTTTACAAACCTGTAAGGGGTTTTCTCGCCTCTGAGAAAATTGTCCCTTACTAATGACGCTGGTTTCGGGCGGCTCTCGAGCGCCAGATTTTTGGTAATGGTTTACTCCACAAACTCTCGAAGCGACGTCGAAAGTACTCGAGTAGCTACAGATGGAGATGAAAAATTCCAGGGGTTAACGGTAACTTAGACACAGGTAATAGTAGGCCACAAGTAACGGACTTTAATCGTTGCTTGAGCTGGTACAGAATTTATCACTAGCTGAAATACAAGGGGGAAATAAAGTATAGAATTAGTAACCAGTAATAAGGCAAGTTAACATTGACACATATTGTTTCAAACTATTTACAACATAAAAAAGAAATAAATTAAGGTATTTCAACGCCCACCCTCACGGTAATATGTACAAACCCTAGACAAAAATAAATAAACAAATCGGACGGAAATGACTTTCGTCTTTAGTGGACTTTAATAACGAAAAAAGTCATTTTTCCCATATCCTCACTCCTTAGGGGTAAAAATTGTCGAAAACTAAAAACCTGTAATACTTCATTTTTTTTTAAATTTTGCGAACTTTTAAATAGCCGTATTTTATAAACTATTTGGCCTACCAAAATAAAATTATTCTTATTTCATTGTAAGTTGAGTCTACTTAAAAAGTGTGCCTAGTAACTTTTGCGTAACACAGGTTCTTGGTGGTAAAAATTGACAAAAACTGAAAAAAGTCCTAAAATTTAAAGATTTTTAGTATTTAACAATGATCCGAAGAGCTTTCGAGTTTGAAATTTTGGATTTGTCATTACCATCTGTGGTCCATTTTACTAATAGTAGGTTGGCACTACTGTTTTCAATTTCCGCTGCTATCGAGCAGTGCGCAAGCAATGTGACGCGACATACCCATGTGGATCATTGTGATTTTAACCAACAAAATATACGCACAAGTTAATAACTATAATTTAGTGTTTCATTTAAATAACTAATATAAACATACATAACAAATTGGCGACGATTTTGCGTTCTGAAGTGGTAATAAACGTTATACAGTGCAAGTTTCTGTAAATTTAGTGAATGAAGTGTCATATTCGGACTAATGGCATCAGAAACCGGAACAATAGGACATTTACGAGAGTTTTGCTTAAACAGTTCGGATTGGACTATATTTAGGGCTCGTTTAGAAAACTATTTCAATGCAAATGGTATTAAAATAGACGGTGAGGATGCCAGTAAAAGGCGAAGTATTTTGCTAAATATTCTAGACGAGGCAGCGTACAAATTGGTTTTCGATTTGGTTAGTCCAGCTAAACCGGAAGAAAAAACATACAAGCAGTTAGTCGATATCCTAAACAGTCATTTCAAGCCGCAACACAGTCCATTTGCCGCGCGATACAAATTTTACACGGCGATGAAAGAACCGGAAGAGACAGCAATCAGTGGGCTGCACGAATAAGAGGATTAGCAGTGGGCTGCGAGTTTGGAGCAGAGCTAAAAATATGTCTCCGAGATCGATTTGTGTTCGGATTTAACAAAGGACCTATCTTGGATCGCTTAATGGAAGAAAAAGTGACAGAGGAGTTTGAAAAAATGGTAATCTTAGCGGCGACCAAGATGGCTGCTAAAGATTTTCAACAAATTACCGTCAAAGAAGAACCGGTAAATTTTATGAAGAAGGCAAATAGTGGGGCATCATTGATGTGCGACTACCAGAGCGCAGGAACCAGCGGAGCACGACCAAGGCGCGCACTACGTCATCAGAACTACCGGAGAGGGAACGATCACAGCACCACAAACTGCGAAGTTTGTGGCAGGGATAACCATACTAAAGATAAGTGTTTTTATAAAAATGCCATTTGTTTACATTGTCAAAAGGTCGGTCACATTGCAGCTGTTTGTAAATATAATAATAAGTACACTGCCCGCAATGTGACAGGTCACAATTATATTCAGGAAAATAGTGAAACTGATGAAAATGATGATCATTGTTTGTATAATATTTCAGATATTACGATATTAAAGGGACCTTTTAATATTTTTGTTAGAGTCGAAAATATAAAACTGGAATTTCAAATAGATTCTGGTAGCTGTATTTCAGGACGATATACTTGTTACAGGCAGAAATCAAAACGAGCATTTAAAAAGATTAAAAGTAGTTTTATCTGTATTAAAAGATGCAGGTTTAAAGGTTAATTTAGACAAATGTAAATTTTTCCAAGCTAAAGTTGAATATGTTGGTTTTATTATTGATAAAGAAGGGTTATATCCTTCAACAGAAAAGGCAAGGGCTATTGAGTTAGCACCTGAACCTAAAAATGTTACTGAGCTTAAATCGTTTCTAGGTACTATAAATTATTATGGTCGGTTTATAAAAAATATGTCAACAATCTTAAGTCCTTTATATCATTTGTTGCAATCAAACGTATTGAATATAGTGTTGGTGCGGAAGTGTTAGCTAAAGATTATAGAGTTGTTAATAAGCCAGGTTTTGTCAAAGGAAAAGTTGTAAAAAAGATAGGAAAACATACTTACATAGTAGAGATACCAGAATTGCAAAAAACTTGGAAAAGGCACACTAATCAAATTAAAAAAATAAAAAATGCCGCTGTTACACCTCTAATTCCTATTTGCAATGCTGATACCTCTACATCTATCGAAATTGATGATGTTAGCAAGGTAATGTCTAATAAGGAGTCAGAAGCCGTAATAGAAAATAAAACTTTAGATAATAGGCCTAAACGAAATGTTAAGGCAATAGATAGACTAGTTTATACTTAAGTATAAGGTTACTATTTTTGTTTGTTAATTTTAGTAGTTATTATATCGTTTAGTTATACGTTTTTGTTACCAAATTATAGGGGGAGGTATTGTGGTGTATCTTACTAATAGTAGGTTGGCACTACTGTTTTCAACTTCCGCTGCTATCGAGCAGTGCGCAAGCATTGTGACGCGACATACCCATGTGGATCATTGTGATTTTAACCAACAAAATATACGCACAAGTTAATAACTATAATTTAGTGTTTCATTTAAATAACTAATATAAACATACATAACACCATCTCATCACTACCAACATATAAAAAATCAGAACTACCTCATTTGATGTAAGGCAAAAAGTACCAATTCCATGGACTATGTGGATATAGTGCTTATGTCATGTTCAGAATACGCAGTTAGAACATACTTCGACACATGTAATTACATATTAATTCTAAATAAATTAAACTTGTTAAAAATGTGTTTCATTTTTCACCTAATTCTATTTTTCAGTTAAAACTAGTGACATTTTCCATTTTTCAACATTTACCTACAACAAAAATTCACTAAACTTATTGTTTGTTGTAAGTAAAAGTTGTCAAATAGGAAAATGTTACTCCAAATTTCTTCAAATATCTAAATTATCAAACTCACCACTTTTTAAATTGCCTTAGCTTATCTACTGAAACCGACAGGTGTAGTTCAACCGTAAGCGCTTAGCAAACTTGTTACAAACTATTTACATGGAATCCGACCCCCGTGGCTACACCAGATTCAATATGGATCGAAGAAGACCATCCACTAGCACTAACTGAATGAGGTTACGCAAATAAGTTTTTATAAAATTAAGAAACGTATTATCAAATCCATAGTAGGAGCACGTAGCTGCCAGAAATTTCAAAGTTTGTAATTAATTTCAAAACATTTGTATGAAAATATATAGAAAGTAATTTCAAGGGCTGAATTTAGAATTATTATAATACAATATATGAAATTTTTTCATCCTTTGATCCTTCATCTAACATACATTTATCATTAAATTAAGGTTGCCATATCAATTCCTGTGAATTGTCAAATGTCTTCTCAAAGCAGATTTATGACTAAAACGTTTGGAACAAATGTCGCATTCGAAGGGTTTTTCACTGCTGTGAATAAGTGAATGTACCCGTAAGATAGATATCCGATTAAATCTTTTGGAACAAACGTCACATTTGAATGGTTTTTCACTAGTGTGAATTATCAAATGTTCCTGTAAATGAGATTTTTGGTTAAATCTTTTAGAACAAACGTCACACATAAATGGTTTTTCATTACTATGCAATGCTAAATGTCTCTGTAAGGTAGATCTATCATTAAACCGTTTGGTACAAACGTCGCACTTGAATGGTTTCTCACTACTGTGAATTATTGAATGCCTGTCAAAGGCAGATTTATGATTAAAACTTTTGGAGCAAATGTCACACTTGAATGGTCTTTCACTAGTGTGAATTGTTAAATGTTTCTGTAAATGAGATTTTTGATTAAATCTTTTGGAACAAGTGTCACACTTGTATAGTTTTACACCAGTGTGAATTATTAAATGTCCCTGTAAATGGGATTTTTGATTAAATCTTTTGGAACAAACGTCACACTTGAATGGTTTTTCATTACCATGAGTTGTTAAATGTCTTTGTAAGGCAGATCTATCATTAAACCGTTTGGAACAAATGTCACACCTGAATGGTTTTTTACTATTGTGATTTATTAAATGTGTCTTTAAGGAAGACTTGTGATAAAAACTTTTAGTACAAATGTCACACGTAAATGGTTTTTCACTGCTGTGAATAATTGAATGTGCCTGTAAGTAACATTTCCGATAAAATCTCTTGGAACAGACGTCACACTCGAATGGTTTTTCGCCAGTGTGAATAACTGAATGTCTCCGTAAGGTACATTTATGAGCAAAATATTTAGAACAAATTTCACATTTAAATCGCTTTTTACCACTGTGCATTATCGAATGTTTTCGTAATTTATACTTTTGATTAACTCTTTTTCTTTTGAACAACTCGCTAGAAGAAATATTGCATTGCGAAGGTTTGCTGTCAATTCGATTCTTAATTCTATTTTTCACTACATGAATATAAAAATGCTGCAAAAATTCAAGTTTTTTCATAAATTTTCCACAAATTTGGCAAATTGTGTAGCGTTTCTCAAAATGTCCATCAATGTGAGTCGATCTTGCCATCGAAGAAGAGAAATCTGAAAATAAAAAATATATGGTACTTTTAACTACGAATTTAACCTTCGATTAAAGTAATCAAAGATGTAACATAAAGGGGGGTTTACGCTGCAATATTGCCAATTTCTAAAGAAAGTTTAACGTAGTCGGGAAACCTTGGAGACCCGAACTCTGTGGCAGGGACGAACTTGGTTTATCAGCATCACATTGAACTATTAGATTTATTTAAAAAATGTTTTATTATGAAATAATATTAACGTGATTTTTTAAATATCACGTAACGGTTTTAATCAAGCGTTAAGACTTTAGTATAGGTTTTGTTCGTCCATAAAGTATTTCTATATTTGCTTAAAATAAAACTTATGTGACTAGTCAAAAGTTTTCATGCGTTCAGCTTGTAATATACAACACACATTTATATTATCCAGTTGTCAGCAGTTTTAAATTATAGAAATTTTATAGTTAATGTAATATTTTTACAAGATTTAAAATATGTTCAACATAAATAGGCATAGGTAAACCCGTTTTATGATACCTTCCTTGTGTGAATTGTAATATTTATGCTAAAATTTACCTTCAATATCCCTCCTTGTTGTGGTAAATGCTTACAATAATCTTTGCAGAACAGCACATTTCGTTTAACTGGGGCATTATGTAATTGTGAGCATTCTGAATAATTTTCACAAACACTAGACAACAATCCTTGTTGTGGTAAATGTTCACAATGATCTTTACAAACAGCACATTTTAGTCCAATTAAATAGACCTTCAAATCAAAATTTTGGAGGAAATACAGGAATTTTTGATGTCACTTTAGAGTATTTGAAAAAAAAATATATAAAAAAATTTTGTTTTTGAGGCACCAGTAAATGTCAAAAACCAAGAAACTAAAGTGTTTTTTCAAGGTTATTTAAAAACAGTAGGTGCTATAAAAAAAATGATTTTTAGTACGTTTTGCTATTATTAAAACTGACAGAATTCGGGTGGTTAGAAATTAAGAGTATGTATGACTTTAAAAAATCATAGCGAGCTGAAAATTCAATGATTTTATAGTTTCTTTTCATTATTTATTCGGAAAAATATAAACTTTCTTTTAAGAAAAATTATTTTTTTTAAGATATTAACAATTTTAAGTTAGAAATTTTCAATATACATATTATACGACTTTATATATGGTAAAATAAATTTTGAATAAAAACGACATCACGACAGTTTGGTCCCTGCTTGAAGTTTTGATATTTTTTATGTTAAGATCTGGGCCGTTATATAGCTTAATCGCATTATATGAAAAAGATCTGGTGTATGTAGTCAAGCGAAATTGTGGCATATTAAGTTGTGATTGATCACTAATAGCATGCTGATGTATAGTTACTCTGGGTATTAATTTATCTATTAAATATACTGGGTTTGAGGATATAATTATTTTCTGTTCAAATGTTAAAATACTGTAGTCAAATAAGTGTTGAACATTAAGCCATTTTAAACTAGTAAACGGGACGGATATATGCTCATATTTCCTCAAATTATCAATTAGGCGGCAACATGTATTCTGAATTATTTGTAAACGCTGTTTGTTTTCACTTGTAAGGCAAGAATAATAAACAATAAGCCTATATAATAATTTAGATATGATTAAGCTAAAAATATTAAAAGAAAATAAAAATAAAAAATAAATAAAAAGTAAAATAAAAAAATTGAACAAAAATAAACGAAAAGATTATAAAGAAAGTAAATAAAAATAAATGAAAATAAATAAAAACAAATAAAAATAAATAAATATAAATAAATAAAAAAAATAAAAATGAATATTTTTTATTTTTATTTATTTTTAAACATTTATGTTCATTTTTATTTTTATTTAATTTAATTATTTTTACATTTATCTTTACATATATGTTTAATTTTATTTATTTTTAATTATTTTATTTACTTTCTTTTACATTTATCTTTTCATTTATTTTGTTTAATTTTATTTATTTTTATATATTTTTATATATTTTTATATATTTTTATATATTTTTAAATATTTTTATATATTTTTATATATTTTTATATATTTTTATATATTTTTATATATTTTTATATATTTTTATATATTTTTATATATTTTTACGTATTTTTACGTATTTTTATATAGTGATATGGATATGAGTTTGATAGTTCAGATTTTAGTTTATATTGATGATTATAGTGTGATATATTTTTTTTATGTTTAACTTGATAATTTTTTACTCAATAATTATTACTCAACCATATCATTAGTTATACGAATTTACCTTTATTAATTTCTGTTATTGCTCCGGCTATTACTCTTATCCTCATGGGTCTTGGATTCTGGCGCTATTCCTTGTTAATATGAAATTATTTTTCATGTTAAGTTACCTTTCTCGATTAGAGTATTATTTTCCCAATTAATCAATAAAATATTCCTTTTACAAAAATATTAGTTTCATTTTATTTTTAAACCAAATCATTTCAACATTTAGATATAAATAGGAACAAAAAATTATTCATAATTAATTTTGTGGATAGAAAATGGCGGACACGCCATCTATTGGAGGATATTACAGTATGCTGTGCTCTGGAGTTGAATCACTTTATTTAAGTAAAATTAAGACTAGCTTTCTGTAATTACCCTTCCTAAAATATTTGTAAAGAGCTCTATACATCTAACCTAAATTTAAAAAAATTATTTACACCAATGCAGGATACAGAACGTAACAAAATGTTTATTGTGTTTAAAAACCGAAAGTCAATTAATAAACTGTTCAAAAAAACTTTTAAAAGTAAGTAGCTTGCAATATCGTTTTTAATCAACTTGTTTAAATTATTTTACTCACTAAAACCTCAGTTCTTTCCTAGTTAAAGTTATTTTGATTCCAGGAATTGGAAATATACTCCTCAACATGGACGAAATGGCTGATTCCCACAGAATCGTCGGTCTGCTTGGTGACCGGAGTTCGATACACGATTTGCTCCTTCTAGTTAACGGTAGGTAATTTTTTTACTCACCCAGGATGTACATAATAAAATTTGAAAGAATATTTTATTATTTTTAGGTTGTAATTTGCTTAAAATATATCAAGAATTCCAATTTTAATTTCAAAAAAAATCTCAAACGTTTGTCAAAAACTCCATCTCAAAATCAACAACCCCTTAGTTACCCCTTGGATACCAATAATCCAAAAAAAAAGAAAAAAGTAAAGGTAGGTTCGTATATGTTTTTTTTTTATGTTATTGAGATACTCTTTGTGGTCATTGCAATGTGATTTTTTTTTTTAATTATGTTTACTTTTTAGTGATTTTTTTTTTTTAAGTGAACCTTTATTGTTTAATCATTATTTAATATTTTTTTTTTTTATCACTTATGACAGCTAATGTTACTTTTTACTTACAAAGTTACAGTACTAATTGTCACAGTGTACAGTTCGTCCCAAATTAGAATTTACTTTTGTTATTTCATTTCAACATTCCCTAAAATTTGTTGAATCTTTTATTTTTCAGAAGAAACAAGAAAAGTTCAACGAATTTTATAATCATTAATTATTAATTATTTTAATATTCCCTTTCTTTTTTTTTAATGATAGGTAACCATAATATTAAAGATATCTATTTTTTTTTTTAGTTTGTGTCTTCATAGAATTTATGCAACTGTTGTATATTGAAAATGCCCCTTATTTTTCCTGTTACTGGATGTGTCAGTTCGTAGCTGTTCACCCCATCTTTAGTTGTAATTCGATATGGACCTGTGTATGGCAATTGGAGCTTTGTACACGAGTCATTTCGTCGATTGGGAACTCTTAGTGCTTTCAAAATGACTAGATCACCATACTTAAAGGTAATCCTTTTCTTTTGTTTATTTAACCGCTTATTTACATTTTTGGCTGCATTCTGCTCTAACTTTTGCTTTGCTTTTTGTAGGATATCCGTGTATTTTTCCTTGTTTTCTATCTCCCATGGCCTTATTGGATACTGATCTTTCAACAAGATTATAGGAGCTATTTCTGTCACTGTACTAGGTACGTGATTCATGTAGTTCTGTATTTTTATTAGGTTTCGTTCCCACAATTTTTGTTCTTCATGTACTAATATCCTCAAATGTTTTATGATTTCTTTTATAACTCTCTCCGCTGGGTTAGCACATGGGTGTCTTATGCTTGTAAAAATGGGATTGATTTTTGATTTCCTTAGCCATGTTTTTAAATTCGTGTTGTTGAAGTATGTTGCGTTATCCATTATGATATTTTCTGGAATACCTATATTTACAAAATATCTTGTTAAACATTCTTTGACGGTTTTTTTATTAGTTTTCTTACAGGAATATGTCATTACATATTTTGAGAAAATGTCGGTAATAACAAAAATATGTTTATTTCCTTCCTCACTGGGTACAAGATTAGAAATGAAATCCACTGCTATTATCTCTAGTGGTCTCTTAGCCACTATAGATCTTGGCATATTTTCACAGTGTCTATTTTTTTCTTTTGCAAATTGGCATAATTTGCAACATCTTATAATGTCTTTAGTTATTGTCAAATCATTTTTGCTAACATAGTTTTCTCGAAAAACTAGTAGAGTTTTCCTAGCTCCTATATGATTATATTTTTCATGTATATCACTTAGAATTATTTTCGCCAGAGTATTTGTTATGACAAATAATTCATTTTCACCGCTGTTTTTTATAAAGATGTTATTTTTCATAGTGCATTTTCTTTTTTCCTCTGTGGTTAGATTGTTTTGGTCTTCCTTTAATTTTTTCTTCTGAATAAATGCCTTTTTTTCTTTTAAAATATTGTAACCGATTGAGATTTGATTTCTATCTGTCGTTTTATTCATGTTATCCATCCTAGTGATTGCATCTGGTACAATATTCTCCACTCCTTTAACGTATTTTATCTCGAAAGAATACTCTTGGAGTAATAATGCCCATCGATGAATCCTTGCGTTTTTATACCTATTGTTCAGAATAGACGTTAAAGATTGGTTATCCGTTTCAATTATGAATTTTCCTCCCAATAAGAAGAAACGTAACTTGGTAATACAGAAAATGATACTTGCCAACTCTAGTTCACTAGCTCCATAGTTTTTTTCAGACTTTTTAGTTAAACGTGATACAAAAGAGATGGGTACCTCTGTTTCTTCATGTATTTGTGTAAGTACACCCGCAAATCTGTTGACCGATGCATCTGTTTTTAGAATGAATTGCTTTGTATAGTCAGGATGGTATAGTCTAATTTGTTTGGCAAATTCTGTTTTTATTTTAAGAAAAGCATCTTCCTTTTCTTGGTCCCATTTCCATTTTATGTTTTTTCTTAGTAGTGTTACTAGTGGCAATTCCATTTCTGATAGATTAGGAACCATTCTTTTGAAGTAATTTAATGTTCCCAGAAAACCCCTCAAAGTTTTTAGGTTCGTTGGACGTTTATAATTTTCAATAATTTTAGATCTTTCAGGATCCATACTAATACCAGTACTGTCTACTTTAAAACCTAAATAAACTGTTTCTTTCTTAAAAAATTGACATTTATTTACGTTGAGTTTCAAACCTGCTTCATCCAAAGCTTTCAATATTTCTTCTATGTGTTGAAGATGTTCAGTTTCATTTCTGGAAAAAATTAAAATGTCGTCGATATAGTGTAGAGTAAATTTTTCAAACTTATTTAAAATTTTGTGTAGAGCTTTTAGTAACGCTGATGTGGCTGTCTGTATACCAAAAGGTGTGACACAGAAACGATATACTACACCATCTACTATGAATCCTGTGTAGTCTCTACTGTTCTCATTCAGTGGGATTAGCCAGAAACTGTGTTTGAGATCTAGTTTCGTAAAAATATTTGCATTTGTTATTTTTCCTAATATTGCCTCAACTGTAAGTGGTGCTTCGTACTCAGGAATAGTACATTTGTTTAAATTTCTGGCATCTAAACATATTCGCATGTCACCGTCTTTTTTCTTGACAATTACTATTGGATTGATGTACTGTGTGGTGCTATGTTCTATTATTTTATTTTGTAATAGTTTATCAATAGTTTTTTTCATGTCTTCTCGATATTGTTGAGGTATAGGGTATGATTTTGATTTGAAACCCCTAATATCTTTGACTTTTATTTCATGTACGTAGTCTTTTGCTACTCTTGCTTCTTCTTTTACGAGGCCATCATATTTCCCAATCAAATTTCTTACTTCAATCTTTCTACTACCATCACAATCAATGCTTAAATTATTTAAATTATTTTTCATCTTTGATTCCTCGTTATATTCTTTATTATCTTCACTCCACTCCTTATTCATATTCCCTATATTCTTGTACAGTTCATGTTGTTTGTTGATTGATCTTATCTTTTTTTGTTTGGTTTACTTCTTTGGATTCTTGTCCATTTTCCACGTTATTTTTAAAATTTACATTTGTACCCTTTATACAA
Source organism: Psylliodes chrysocephalus (assembly GCA_927349885.1). NCBI lineage: Eukaryota > Metazoa > Arthropoda > Insecta > Coleoptera > Chrysomelidae > Psylliodes > Psylliodes chrysocephalus. Next base: position 15,802,153 of record OV651815.1, read on the forward strand.
AATTGTTTATTTTTGTAATCTATGACACCTTTATGCTTGTTTAATTCGTCTGATCCCATCAGTACATCGTATTCCATATCTGGGACAATCAATAATTGCATACTTACACTTACATTATTAAAGTTCACATTTACAATAACACTCTTATTTGTTTCGCCTAGTCTTCTTCCACTTATTCCTATTAGTTTTATTTTTGGAATATTAATTATATTGTTATTTACAGAATCATCACATTTATCAATCACTGATTGTTTGATAAGTGATCCTTCTGATCCACTGTCTAAAATAACATTTATATTTATTTTATTTACATTTGCATTTATTATTGCTAATTCGAGCTTATTTTTTTGTTGCAGGTCATCATGCAGTTTAATGAACTCTCTAGGATGGACATAACTACATAAACCCCCCGTTATGCCATCCTTTAAAGAAAATTCTGAGGATGGTCCTCAGTTGAAGAAATATGAGTATGCTGGTTTACTTCTTCAGCACCTCTGGAAGAAACGTCGTTTTCGTCAATATGCGTCCTTTGAAAATTTACACGTCGTACATTGTCGTTGGAGGTATTGCCTTCAGCATTCCTCTCTTCATATCGACCCCTGGAATAATTTTGTTCATACGTACGATAGTTATTTCTGTTATTATTTTGATTCTCTTGTCTGTAATTATTGTTATTATTATTATTATTATAGTATAGTTTATTATTGTTATTGTTTAAAGAACGTCTGTTATCGTTATTGTAATTATTTCTATATCCTCTATTGTTATTGTTTTGTTGATAATTTTCAGTACTGTTAAAAGGTCTGTTGTTTTGATTAAAATGATTATTATTTTGTCTGTATTGGTTATTATTTTGTCTGAAGTTATTATTTGGTAGTTGTCTGTTGTAATTGTGATTAAGATCTCTATTATTGTTATTGTTTAACTGTCTTTCATATTTTTCCCCGTAATTTGTATTATTACTAGTAGTTCTTTCTACTCTAGCAATGTAACTTAATAACCCTTCAAAAGTTTTTATATTTTGTACACCCACAGTCTCAGTAATAGAGGGTTTGAAATGTCTTGACATGTACATTACAATTTCTTCTTCTCTTAGAGCTGGTTCTAAATGTTGCATATGCGTGTATAATTGTAAAATGTAGTTCGTAATTGTCGTACCTTTGTCATTGTATTTTCCAAAGTATAATCTTTCCCTAGCTTGTCCTTGTTGAATATCGCCCCAAAATTGTCTATTAAATTTTTCTTCAAATTCTTCATAATTTGTTAAATTAGTTTCAATGCATGAAAACCATACTTGTGCCTGTCCACTCAAACTATTTCATACTATTTCCCTCCATTCTTCAACATTTCCTGTTGCTTTTAATTTATTTCTCATAATTTTGTTAAAAGTTATGGGATGAATTTTCTTGACATCCCCGTCAAATTTGCTTAAACTTTCTTGATAATGATGGATATTACGTATTATATTCCTATCATCATTAACGCCTATTCTCTCAATGTTTTGTATTCTGTGATGCAAATTTTCCTTTGTGGTTTTTAAATTATTCTCCAATTTATCTTTTTCAGTAATTATTATTCGTCTTAATTTTTCATTCTCCACCTCTACTATGCTTAAGTTCTGTCTTATTTCTTCTTTTAGATCCTTTTCTATGATTTGTATCTCTTTGCTGTTCTTTAAAATCTTTCTTTCTAATTCTTCTTTGCCTAATATTGTGTTGCTTTTATTCTTTAATTCTGTTCTTATCTGTTTTTGTTCCTCTTGTAATTTATTTATGTATTCTTTGTTTGCCCGTATGTTGTTTTTATTTTGTTCCATTTCTTTCGTTAGCGTATTAAGTTTTCTTTTGATTTCTATACTTACGTCTTCTAATTTCTTTTCTAGTATTTCTTGTCCTCTCTTCGCATCTTCTTGACCTTTCTTCATATCTTCTTTCATTTCTTCTTGACCTTTCTTCATATCTTCTTTCATTTCTTCTTGACCTTTCTTCATATCTTTCAGAAAAGCTAACATTTGCATCAGCATAGTGTCCTTTTCCCCTACTGTTCCTTCTCCTGTTCCTTGTATATCCAGTACCTCCTGTGGTGTTTCTTCTGGTATTTCTTCATTTAGTTCATTTTCTTTGTTTTCCAAAGTATTGTCTGTATTTTCATCATTTTCGTCTTCTCTAACTGGTTTAGTGTTTCCACTTCTTAGATCCATTTTAAATTATGTATTGTTTTATTAAAATTTAAAAATATAAGTTTGTTATTAAATATACTATTAAAGCAATATTTTTTTTTATACTAAAAAAAAAAATTCAAAATGCAATTAACCTTTCAAAAATTAATTTTTTTTTTTTTTAATTATTTTATATAAATACGCCTCTGTTTATTTCGAGCACCACGTTGGGCGCCAATTGATATGGATATGAGTTTGATAGTTCAGATTTTAGTTTATATTGATGATTATAGTGTGATATATTTTTTTTTATGTTTAACTTGATAATTTTTTACTCAATAATTATTACTCAACCATATCATTAGTTATACGAATTTACCTTCATTAATTTCTGTTATTGCTCCGGCTATTACTCTTATCCTCATGGGTCTTGGATTCTGGCGCTATTCCTTGTTAATATGAAATTATTTTTCATGTTAAGTTACCTTTCTCGATTAGAATATTATTTTCCCAATTAATCAATAAAATATTCCTTTTACAAAAATATTAGTTTCATTTTATTTTTAAACCAAATCATTTCAACATTTAGATATAAATAGGAACAAAAAATTATTCATAATTAATTTTGTGGATAGAAAATGGCGGACACGCCATCTATTGGAGGATACTACAGTATGCTGTGCTCTGGAGTTGAATCACTTTATTTAAGTAAAATTAAGACTAGCTTTCTGTAATTACCCTTCCTAAAATATTTGTAAAGAGCTCTATACATCTAACCTAAATTTAAAAAAATTATTTACTCCAATGCAGGATACAGAACGTAACAAAATGTTTATTGTGTTTAAAAACCGAAAGTCAATTAATAAACTGTTCAAAAAAACTTTTAAAAGTAAGTAGCTTGCAATATCGTTTTTAATCAACTTGTTTAAATTATTTTACTCACTAAAACCTCAGTTCTTTCCTAGTTAAAGTTATTTTGATTCCAGGAATTGGAAATATACTCCTCAACATGGACGAAATGGCTGATTCCCACAGAATCGTCTGTCTGCTTGGTGACCGGAGTTCGATACACGATTTGCTCCTTCTAGTTAACGGTAGGTAATTTTTTTACTCACCCAGGATGTACATAATAAAATTTGAAAGAATATTTTATTATTTTTAGGTTGTAATTTGCTTAAAATATATCAAGAATTCCAATTTTAATTTCAAAAAAAATCTCAAACGTTTGTCAAAAACTCCATCTCAAAATCAACAACCCCTTAGTTACCCCTTGGATACCAATCATCCAAAAAAAAAGAAAAAAGTAAAGGTAGGTTCGTATATGTTTTTTTTTATGTTATTGAGATACTCTTTGTGGTCATTGCAATGTGATTGTTTACTTTTTAGTGATTTTTTTTTTAAGTGAACCTTTATTGTTTAATCATTATTTAATATTTTTTTTTTTTTTATCACTTATGACAGCTAATGTTACTTTTTACTTACAAAGTTACAGTACTAATTGTCACAGTGTACAGTTCGTCCCAAATTAGAATTTACTTTTGTTATTTCATTTCAATAGTTTTACGTATTTTTATATATTTTTGTATATTTTTATATATTTTTATATATTTTTATATATTTTTATATATTTTTATATATTTTTATATTTTTTTTATATTTTTTACTTTCCTATCTGTATACAGATATAAGGAAAGTATAGGAATCATGATTTTTTTCGACCTCGAGTTTTCGACGGATTTTTACTTACAAATTGTAAGTTTACATCCACAATTTTTGTAGATGAGCACTGATGATGGCAAATAAGCCGAAAGCGCTTTGCATTGATTAATATAAAAAAGTTTTGCACGAAATACAAGTTTTTCCTTTTGAATTTTTATATTTTATGGAATATATCTGTTATTTATGTTTGGAGAAGAAAATTGTTCAAATAAAAGTTACTTCTAATATTATTATCTATAATTTTTGTTCTATACAAAATTTTCCTAAAATGGTCCGTATTCGAGAAATTTGACAAAATGTAAAAAAAAAATATTTTTTTATAAAAATTGTTTAAATAAAAGTTGTTTGTAATATAATTCTCTATAATTTTTATCCTATACATAATTTTTTTAAAATGGACCGTATTCGAGATATTTAAGAAAATGTGTAAATTTCGAATTTTGAAGAAAACTCAAAAACGGATAAAGAAAAAAACATTAAATTTTAAACTTAAGGTTTATTTCGGCCTGACGTGAAATGATTAGATTTTGGACAAAGTCGGAACATCTAGGGGGGTACTTTATTGGAGGCCGTTTTTATATTTTATGGAATATATCTGTTATTTATGTTTGGAGAAGAAAATTGTTCAAATAAAAGTTACTTCTAATATTATTATCTATAATTTTTGTTTTATGTCAAAATTTCCTGAAATGGTCCGTATCCGAGAAATTTGACAAAATGTGCAAAATTCTGATTTTTATGAAAATTGTTGAACTAAAAGTTGTTTGCGATATCGATCTCTATAATTTTTGTTTATACATGATTTTTCTAAAATGGACCGTAATGGAAAAGTTCTAAATTTAAATTTTTTAGTATTTTCATTTTCAATGAATATCTATAGAAAAATGTTTCGAGGTAGATGTAGGTGGACAATGTATATATTTAGTTTATCCTCTAAACATTTATAGAGATGCTGCAATAGGTTGTACAAAATAACCGGAAAAAGCCTATAATAACTAGATAGGAAAGTCATGTGTTGGACACATCAGGTTTTTTTTTTTCTGGAAACTGAAAGGAATTAAAACTTTAAAATATAGGTATATCTAGTTAATATTACCTAATTTATTTTGCCAAATATTTAATTTTTAAACAAAATTACTTTTTGAAATATCCTTGTCCGAAAATTATAAAGGCTGCTGCATTCACCTTAATATACCAACATACAGGGTGTTTCAAAATTCATGGGACAAATTTCAGGAGGTGATTGTTCGTATGAAATTAAGATGGGTGTTTCCTATAACCACCCCTTTCCGAGATATCACCCTTAAGAGGTGGTGACTAAAATTGAGTTTCTATTTTTTTTTCTAAAATTTCAGTAGAGCTAGAAACTTGAAATTCTGTAATTTTCGTGCACTCGCAAAGGACTAACCACGGTTATTTTTTCAATATTCCTATTACATTATAGAGGGATGAAATTAGCAACCCTTACTTTATTTCATATCAAAACTTTTTTTCGAGATGAATTTTTATGAAATAATTTTGTAACTTGAAATACTTGTTTTATTTAAAAAAAAATTCCAAAACCAATACTTTCATAGAAAAAAAAACTGTTTTCCACTCAATTTATTAAAAAAAATGATAAATTGGGCTGTTAATTTTTTTCTCTGAAGCTATTGATTTTGGGAAAAAAATTCAAGAATAAAAAAAAAATTAAATAAAACAAGGATTTCATAAAAGTTCATCTCGAAAAAAAGTTTTGATATGAAATAAAGTAAGTGTTGCTAATTTCACCCCCTATAATGTAACAGAAATATTGAAAAAATACCCGTGGTTAGCCCTTTGCGATTACAGAATTTCGAGTTTCTAGCTTTACTGAAATTTTAGAAGAAAAAAAAATAAAAACTCAATTTTAGTCACGACCTTTTAAGGGAGTTATCTCGAAAAGGGGTGAGCTGAGGAAATTTTGTTATAGGAAAGACCCATCTTAATTTCATACGAGCAATCAGCTCCTGAATAATTTTGTCGCATGTATTTAGAAACACCCTATATATTACACATTTGTGCATTTTTACCTTCCAGAATTTTTCATTTCATAAATTAACTAAAAACTAAATTAAACAAAAACCTAACAACGCCTCAACAACAAACTAAGACGATCACAATAATTTTGCACCTCTTCAAAAACAACTATTTTTCGACACAGGAATTAACAAATTTAACTAAACAGCAGCTACCCTTTTAACCACGGGCTTCATAGACTAGCAGCGTTGCCATATTCACTGGCATCATTGTTTTAATAGAATTAGTATTGGAATGAAAACTATGTTAATCTTCGGTCCTGTTTAAAATTGGTGATCTTTTTGAAAAAAAGTTATTTAGAAAATAGTTAAGATATTTGTTATAGAATTACGCTAAAGAGCCAAAAAATTAAATTTGTTAAAAAGTTGAAATTTTTGTTGTTTTTCTTTAAAAATATAAGTTTTTCGCGATTTAGCGTCATTCTTGGTTCATTTTTAGAACGATTGGCCTGAACCATGTTTTTTACAAATTTTTTTAACTGCCTCAAATGTAAACTTGATTTTTGGCGGAGGAGCGCCTGTCATGTTTGCTCTTAATATCAATATCAAGAAGAAGTGATGATAATAACCTTTTATGAAATGTTTGCATTTGTTTTATATACACTCATTTTTGCACCCTTTCTCCCAAGAGTTGATTAGTAAAATTGTGAATTCTCAATATTTATCCTAAATCCCTAAAAAACCTAAAATTAAAGATTTTTCACTTTTAGGTTTTTTAAGATAATTAAATAACCTGGAATTTAACGTTTTTTCAATTAATTTACAGAGAACTGGTATCACAGAAATGGGTCTATAGTTTTCAGCTTTTTTAAACAAGGGAGTTACTCTAGCAATTTTTAGGTAATCTGGAAAGACACCTGTATCTAAACAGGAGTTTAAGAGGTGCACAATTTGATGAGATACTTCCTCACCAGCAAATGTTAATGTCTAAGTATAGTGGATTAGCTAAAGTTGTTTCTGCAATATTTGCAAAGAAATCATTTAGTTTATCTGGTGGTATATCAATTTTGTCAACAACTTTAATTCTTTGAGCTAGGTATGTCCTGGGGTATGTCGTCTGTCTACACCAAGGTCTACACATAGATATTAGCATCATTTTGTATTAATAAAGTAAATAATGCATGTACCTAATTCTATTTGATGATAGGCAAAATAGAAATTAAAAACATGGTTTAACTATAGTAACTTTGGATACACATATTGGGTAAACTGGTCACAGGATTATAATAAAATTTTGCTCAGTTATATACTGAACTTTTGTTATTGTAGAAATGTAAAAATTTATGAGGCAGAAGGTTTTATAACACAGGGTGTTGTACAAGAAACTGTTTTTCTATTTTTTAAAGTTTCTGCAATTAGTTTAACACCCTGTATGACATAAAGTGACAAGAAGTAATTACTTAAACTATATTTTCATGATACCATGATCATTGTTGATATTTTTAATGCTGTCAGAAAAAAATGATTTTTTTTTTAAATGTGAAGATGTATTGACATATAAAAAATAATTTTTTTACTAAACCACCCTGTAATTAACCAATTTCTACAGTAACTCTTTAAAAAATATTAGTGTCAAATAATCTACAACAATTTCGAATAAAACAGGTGTGTTATGAGAAATATGCTTATAAAAAAGTGGCATTTCCAGTGTTTAATACCCTGTACCTTGAAAACTTAGTCATAGAATTGGTTTGGGCCAATGGACACTTCTTGTCAGAGCATCGAGTTCTACTACATAAATTAACATTTCAGTAAATTTGATGGAAAGCCCAAAAGAAAAGTGCCTGGTCCTTTATTTGTTATAATTTTAGGATGTTTTTCATAATTGTCTAAAATCAAGTGCCAATGTTCACTGCGGACTTTAATTTTTTTGTAATTCAAAACCCAATCTTTTAAACACTTAATAACTAAAGACAATCTATATTAGCAAATATTTAGACTCTAATTTAAACTAAAAATTGTTTTTGTTTTGGACACCATTTCATTCTGTGCTGTTATTTTTTTTTGTATCTGTCAACTTTTTAAGGAATGAACATTATTATTTTAAAATATTTGACTGCTCTAGTTAACTGATGCTTTTCTATATGTACTGGACAAAATATAAAATGAAATGTAAGGTTAATGTTAAAATAATATACTTTAAATATATAATTTCTCTTTCCGACTCGAATGCAAAGCAATTTTTTTTTCTCTCTAATATAACACGTCGAAAGGTGTCTCTTGGAATCGATCGCTTTGGCATGAAATGTTAAAACAATGCGATAAAAAGGGATGTTGACATGGCACACAGAGTATGATTCAGGTAGCATCTATAAAATAGTCATTTTCCACATGTCACAGAATTAGCCCCCAGAATATAAAAACATATAGCAATTATATTTATCAGAATAAATCTTCAGTTTCATAGATATTTTTATGACAAAATGATTACTTAGATGCTATATTTGTAATACAGATGTAGAAAATGATAAATAATGAACAAAAACCTGTCATTTTTTAAAATATGAATGTCATATTACTTACTATTTTGGCAGATAGGACATGCATACTTCCTCTTTTTCTTTAAAATACCTTTAGTGGTATTGTCTAACGATTTGCTGCTATGTCCCAAATCCCATGTACTTTCTATTTTCAAAATTGGCAAGTCATACTCATTAAATTCTTGCTTGATATCAGTAATAACATGGCTAGCGTTTTCAAGTTCTTGTTTAATATCTGTCTCTGTAACATCGAAAGTGTAGTCAAGTTCTTGTTTAATATCACTGATATCTATCTCTTTAACATCACTAGTATTCTCAAGTTCTTGTTTGACATCACTGATATCTGTATCTTTAACATCGCTAGTGTTTTCAAGTTCTTGTTTAACAGAATTAGGAAACATTTGCACGTTCTCGAAAACTGTATGTTCGGGATGACAATATTTGATTTGCTCTGTTTGACCAAAAACATTTAGTGGTTCGGTTTTAATATATCCCTCAAAAATATCGGAGGGATTTTGTTCTTGTTTTACGTTCATCCTTTTAACAATTTAAAATTTGATATTATTACCAGGGCTGGTATATCTAAGGGGGTCGCGACATAGACCCAGTAAATGGATGAGGGGGTGACTGAGGCTAGGGGGGAAATAGTAGTCAGCTTAAGTTGGCAACACTTTTCTGATGTTCGTTTGAACGAGCATCGTGCATAATTATGTCAATATGGTGCAAGTGGAATGAACCACTGTTTTCCTCGTAGTCCTAGTCCAATGTCGAATTGAAACTAAAAACATTTTGTACTTTTTTATATACCAAATTATGCAATTTGTTTCCACTTTATTTTAATGTTACATGAATAGGTACATGCGTTTGTGCTGTGGTAAATAAGTGTTCATGTGAAAATTATATCTTAAACTACATTGTGACTGCACGCATCTCGAAACTGAATGCTGTAAATCCAGGATTTAAATCTTTTATAGTGTTGCTTGGGATAAATTGTAAAAAAGGTGTTGGACAAAACCATTATTAAAGAGAAATTAGTTATCATCAATAAGATATTTTGTAGTAGCTGGTCTCTATAAATAATAAACTTGAAAGACTAAATTAGTAGTCACTTTTACACTAGAAGTAAAAACAAACAAAAATGTGTGGTTGAGACTAATTTGTGTATTTAATAAAAACATATTTAACATAAAAGCAGGTGTTATTTGAAATGTTTTATTTTAGTTTAATAATCTTTATAAATTGTGGGTACATTTGATCCGAATCTTGCAAATACTATAAAATGCATATGATTCTATATGGTTAGTATTGGAGTAGAAGCACAAAAGTTTTGAATAAAAATATATTCTTTAAATACAATGTTCACTAGATATGCTAATTTTCTATTTGAAACCATACATGTTTTCTATTATAGTTTTCATACGTTTATAATCCTGGAGATACTGGAATATTTTGCTTGATTACTAAACTTTGGATGTTTTTGTTGTAGTCTGCTGTTAACACTATTGTCCTGAAAAATTAAAAAAGCTAGACAAAGGTTTGTCCAACTCTTTTGTCAGCTTTGTTAATCTATGCTGTTATTCTGCATGTAGACATTTTTTACTGGAGATTTTCTCTAAGAACTGTATTCAATTTCAAATTTCGGCCAGTTTTAGGAAAGTACTTCTGTTGTAAAGGTATTTCAAAGCCATCCTTTGTGAGATGTAGACAACAAATACATGCTAAAATGTATAGAAAACAAATCGCAAGATATTACACAAAATTATTTAAATTAACTAAAAACATACAAATGAAGTGAATAATACCTACCAACAATTTTAAAAGACCTAAAATAAATAGACTTAAGGGACTGGAGCTCTAAAAAAGGGAGCAATAATTTGTTATGCATCATCTATAAGAAAATTGTCTTCATCTCTTCAATTACCTTTTAAAATAAACAAAACCAAAACAACACAAAATTGAATGTGATCTACTTTTCCCGACGTATTCTATGTACATCTGAGATTAATAATTTATTAAATTGAAATATTTTATCCTAAAAAATATGGGCATTTTATAATGGAAATGTCATTTAAAAAATGACAGATTTTTTTTCTTATATTGGTAAACCTGGCGACTACAAGTTGCCACGATGCCAGATCAATGGCGACTACTATGTGACTATTATTTCGAAAAAAATGGCGTCCAAAATGGACTCCTATGTCGCGACCCCCTTAGATATACCAGCCCTGATTATTACAAAATAAACAAAACAAGCCACAAAACAGACTGTCAGTTCTGTCACACTCACTGGAGTGCGTTTAGAAACCCCGCACGGCGCGTCTCACCACATACATTAGAATAGGGTCCAGACGCGCCGTGCGTGGTTTCTAAACGCACTCCTGTACTGTCAGCAGTCAATGTTACGTTGACATAAATCAATGCGTTCGGTATAAACAGAACTCAGCTGAGCCGGAGTCCAGGGCTGGAACTCTATGTCATGTAGAATTCTACTTATCGCTTTCTACAATGGAATCGATTACTTTCTTTTGTGATAAATACGTTATCAACCGCACGGGAAATATCGCAATGTGGTTTCTTATGAAACTAGTTATCCTGTAGTAAGTATATACTCGTTGGTTTTCCGCTATATTACACAGAGTGCCACAAAAGAATCTATTGTAGAAAGCGATAAGTAGAATTCTACATGACACAGAGTTCCAGCCCAGGGTTGTTCTTGTCATTACTTTCGTAATAAATCCATTACTTTTGGCTATATCAAACTAGCGGGTACTCTGTGGCGGCACCATACAAGACCTGGTGGGTTTTTTGTAGCTTTTTTGTTACGCTATTTGCGAATTTGTAGCTTTGCCCAGGTCCGAAAAAACAGCTGATCCGCTAGCTTGAATTTCCATAAATTCCATAGTAGCGGCACAGATTCAGACCCAGCTGGTTTTTCGTAACTTTTTTGTTACGCTAGTCTCCCTTTTGTAGCTTGTACTGAACCTGAGAAAAGCGCGGATCCGCTAACTTAGCGGATATTTGTAGCGGCACCAGCCCGGACCTGGCTCAATTTTTGTAACTTTTTTGTTACGCCTGTCTCCATTTCGTTGCGAGGCCTGAACATGAGTAATAATCGTTTCTCCATGAGCGTGAGAGAAAAGTGCGTTAATTTAAAATCAAGTTTCGGCATCTACAAGTAATATCATTGTATAAAGAACTAGTTTATAAATACTGCAGAACGATTGGTTTAAGGAAATCATTCAAAAAAGATGTAAGAATATTCTTGATTCAACAAAAGTATAAATACATAAACAACACTAAAAAACATTTAAAAACAAATGTCCGATTTTGCGTATATATCTAAATTTCTCAAAAATATATTGGATGGAAGATGGCCATAATTCGTGAAATGCAATACTGGTGCCGTCTAGCAACAAATAGTCACACTATCGAGTTGCACATATTAGTTGTAGAGGCCGAAACTTGATTTTAAATTAACGCATTTTTCTCTCACGCTCATGGAGAAACGATTATGACTCATGTTCAGGCCTCGCAACGAAATGGAGACAGGCGTAACAAAAAAGCTACAAAAAAGTTACAAAAATTGAGCCAGGTCCGGGCTGGTGCCGCTACAAATATCCGCTAAGTTAGCGGATCCGCGCTTTTCTCAGGTTCAGTACAAGCTACAAAAGGGAGACTAGCGTAACAAAAAAGTTACGAAAAACCAGCTGGGTCTGAATCTGTGCCGCTACTATGGAATTTATGGAAATTCAAGCTAGTGGATCCGCTGTTTTTTCGGACCTGGGCTAAGCTAAAAATTTGCAAATAGTGTAACAAAAAGCTACAAAAAACCCGTCAGGTCTTGAATGGTGCCGCCACAGAGTGCCCGCTAGCTTTATATAGCTGAATTTGTAGCTCTATGTACGAGGTCGGACGCGGAGAGCACGTAGCTGCGTATCCGATATCGGACATGGAGCCACTGCCAATAAAATTAATAAAATAGGACAATCGATTGTAAAAATTAATCGATTGGTCCATAATATGTTGGTATGAGTGGTAAGTTCCAATGCCAATGATATCTTAAATATAGATTGTATTATTTTCTTTCAAAATGATTGTATATATAACAATAATTGCCGCGTTTGAGAATCCACATCGGATGCATCTAAGATGTTGTGAATTTTTTATCACGTTATAGAAAATTAGATCTGAATGTAGATGTAATAAACGCTCTAGACTTTATTGGTCACGTGATAAAATGTCAATGACAAGTTAGAAGCACAGCTTATACAATACAGCTCCACAACTCCGTGTCGGCGTCTTTGATCTGGCGGTCGAGAACCAAGCAAGACGGAATGGTGCTATCTCTGTTAGATTAAAGGGAAAAGTCGGGCCCGGATTAAGCAATTTTTTTATTATTGAAAAAATTGAAAACCTTGACGTAATAAGGTTGGTTACATGCGATGTTAATTAAGTTTTGGGAAATTAAATTTTTAATTTGTTTTAAATCTGTCAAATATAATTAAAAAAATTATTTAAATATAAATATTACGAAAAATAGCACATCTTTCGGATTAGAGGTAAAATAATTTGTATGTGGCTAGTAAAATCCTCGTTAACAAATGTTTTGAGCTAAAACAGTCACTTCACGACAAATTGTGACTTGGATCCTTTTTACACCAAGGGCTTCAATTGTTAAAGAAATGTGTCACGCTCATGGATGCAAATCAAGTGGTACCCCGTGTCTCTGGCAAGTGTTACTCTTCGCGCAAAGCGTTTATACCTAGATAAACGAATGCTTCGACTGAGGTCTGGGAACTCTATGGTATTTTGGAATTATAAAGAATTTGTGCTTTTATTTTAAAAATATTGGTTATATTTAGATGTATTCTTATTAATTGAAATACAGATTTGTAGAAGTAATACTTTAACAGTTTTTATTAATATAATATATTCAATTTTTATCTGACCATACCGAAGTAGGGAATTTTAAAACTTTATAGTAATGTGAAATTTGAATTACAATATTACACGATATTACATCATTAGTACTTATTTTAGGTAGGTACTAAATTTGTACTTGGAGAAAGTAATATCGATTTTTACAAGAAAACTTGAAAAGTAAATTAATTTAGTTCTTATTTCTGATGTAAAACTTAAACCAAGAAAACAAATAAATTGTAGTTTGTTCAACAAGGGTGGATATGATAGCCATATCACACAAAGACGAAGTTTGAGCACGACGTCGTAGGCGGAGTACTCAATCGTCTGATTGTGATGTGAACAATCCACTCGATATGGTCAGTATATTTTTTCTACGACCCACTAACGAAAATCTACAAATTTAAAAAATTATTTTAGGTTATTTAGACAAAATAACTAATTTTAAAATAATTTACGAAGTTGACTAATTTATAAAATAAAATGAACATGAAAAATTAATTAGTCCTCGGCCTAGATTCGATCCCGGGCTTTTCACATGGAAGGCAGATGTTCTGTCCTCATCTTCACCGAAACTTTCAGGACTTTAGTTTTAATACTCGTAATTAAACTAGTATCATGTAGTTTGATTAATTTTTTTTTTTTTTAAATGTGGACATAATAAAAACAAAAATGCTATTATTTATCGAGTCTACACAAAAATTTTAATGTATATTTAATATCAATAACTAAAATATATATTGACAATTAGTTTAACAGAATTATCACTTATTTAAAAATTTTTAAATAATAGGAGTTGGGTGACCAAAATATGAACTGTGATTTGTAGATTTAATTTTGTTAAAGTGTTCTCACTACCTAAAATGGATATGAAATATATTCGTAGTTGAACGCAATAACATAATTTTTCGTTTTGTAGTATGTGCGTAGATTGGCTAATATCCATGCACAGATTACAAAACGAAAAAGTATGCTATTGCCTTCAATTGAACGAATATATTTCATATCCATTCTAGGTAGTGAGAACACTGCAAAAAAAAAATAAATTCGCCAATCACCGTTCATATTTTGATCAACCGACTGCTATTATTTTTAAAATTTTAAATAAATGACAATTCTGTCAAACTAATTGTCAGTATATTTTTTAGTTATTGAGATTAAACATACAATAAAATAAGTTATTCTTTTGGAAAACGTTAGCATGGATGACTAAAGGGTATTGGGTTAATTAATTCTAAAAGTGTGGTACAAATATTATTTTTTGTAGCCAATTCTTCAAAATTATTTTAAAATATCTTTTCAATATTGAATATTAGTTCTACAAATTCATCATTTGACAGTTGCAGATTTCCAAATGTATCTGAATTGGCGTTATCATATGCCTTTTAAAAGCAATAAAAAGAAAAATCGTCTAATTCAACGTGATCTTTGTTATATTTAAGACAGGTATCGCAGGAGTGGATCCGCAAGGCTTTTATTAAAAGGTAACCACGCACATACCTGATAAAAATTTTCTGTAGCAATTCGTCTTTACAATAATTTAGGGTGTTAATAATTTCATCATAAAATAAAATACAAGGTGTTCCATTTAAAAAACATACATTTTAATTTTCCAGGCAAAAACGTGACACCCTGTATATCCAAAGATATTTTTAAAATATGTAGGTATTTTTCAAATCCATATAACTTTTATTTAAAACTTTCTTGCGTGTCTACAACAAAATAATGAACAATAACGCACTAATGAGACACCCTGTATAAATTATATTTTTAACAATGAAAATTTCTTATAATGTAGTACTTATCGGTTTGGGTCCTTGGGAAAACTAAAGAATGTTTTCTTGCAGGTATAACCCTTATTAAAACAGCTTTTGACTGCACAAACTCATTCTACTCACAGCTAAAGAGTCACCAAAATAATAACAGTACCTTTAACTCAAACAAAATCAACGATATTATAGGCTCCACGAAATTATACAATCAACGAAATTATACGCACGACTCAACACCTTGCCTAAGTACGCTTCTGAACGCCAAAACCGTATTTTCCCTTCGAAGGCGGAGCTTAAGCGATGCGCGACGAAATCGACGCAAACCGTTGCCGCCAAGAGAGTGTTTTAGCTGTATTGTATAAGCTGTGTTAGAAGTTTATATAGTTTTTAAATTTGACTTTTGAGACTACAAATCAACTTAAAATTAAACAAACTAATCATTTTTATATTCATGCTAGCACAAAGGATAAATTGACAAACTTGGCTTCACAGAACACTTACTTTCTGGCATGGAACAAACATCTCATTTCAAATCGAGATGTAAAAAATGTAATCTGAACAGATACATCTGAGATAAACAAACGCAAATGTAGTAGTTGTGTCCGATGTGGATAAAAAAACGCTCGAGATGTAAAAAATGCCTCCGATGAGGATTTTAAAACGCGGCAAATAAATCTTAAATTATGTTGAAAATTTTGCTTAAATGAAATTCGACATACAGAGGGAATAAAAAATTTAGGTACACTGATAATTAAATTTATATAAAATTTTGAAATCTATCAGCAATAGATTTGATCGAGGTTGGTAATAAATTAATTAATAACAAATAAAATAAAACAAAATTAATAATAATAAACATTTAATATAATAATAATAATAATGACTTTATTGCTTTCAATACATACAAATTATTATACAAAATTATATAAATATACATAAAAAAATACTGAAAGACAAAAGGCGACGTTCGCACTTACTGGCGAGCTCAAAGATTGAGCCAGCAAATAAGCAGCGCTCTTCCACGCAACCCAGAAAAATATAAATAATTAAGTAATGCATACAGATTTTCTATGAAAAAAAGTGAAATTCTAGCTTTCAATAAGAAAGCAAACAAACAATTAATATGGAAACTTAGAAATAATAAAAACAAAGGTCAAATTTTATAAATCCTAGATCTGTTGTTATTGTAGTTATTAATCAATAGTGACGAGTAAAAAATAGAAATAACATGAAATATTATTGTTAAACTAAATTTAATTAACAATATAAATTAAAAATTGTAAGTGATATCTCCGTTAAATAAAAGGTTTTCGACTACTTTTCTAAAACTTGAGAGTGATGTGATATTAAATATTTTAGGGGCAAGGTTAAATAATTTGGCTGTGAAATACGAAAAGCAAGATCGGAATAAGTTTGTAGTGTGTTTCGGAAGTGTTAGGAAATTTTTAAATCTTACATTAACATTATGGACTTCAGATCTCCTTTTTATTTTTTCATACAAATAATCAGGTTTTTTTGATAGGGGGCGTCCATTAATTACGTGAGGTATTTTTGAGGATTTTTGACTCCCCCTCCCCCCCTGGCGAGATTTGGTAAGATTTTCCTTAACTCCCTCCCCCCCTTCCCTAATCTCACGTGAGATTTTTCAAAATTCGTGTTTTGGGTGTAAATGTGTTGAATTATTAAAAAAAAAACAAAAACACAATATGTTCCATTACTTTTATTTAAGACTAGCAAAGACTAGTGTTTGAGAGTGTTGCAATTATTTAAAATCACATTAATAAAATTAAATGATAAATACTTAAATGGAAATTAATAAAAAATAAATAAACATAATTATAAGATTTTTCCATATTTTATTCTAGAAATACTTTCACTATAATTTAACTTTACTTTCACGCAATTTTACACCGTTTTCTAGTAGAAAAAAAAATTACGTGAGATTTACGAAAACCCCCCTCCCCCCCCCCCCCAAGTGAGATTTAGAAAGATTTAGTTTTATCCCCCCCCCCCTTGAACACCTCACGTAATTAATGGACGCCCCCATAACAATAATTTATGGATCAGGACATAGGCATGTAACAATCTCCTATTATTTAGATTAAGCCATCCCAAACTAGCCAGATGTTGAGATGTACGGGTACGACAACGAACCCCGCAAATAAATCTAACACACGCATTTTGAGTTCGTTGTAAACGGTTTTTATGAAATTGTGTAAGTGCAGGCCCATATACAATGTCACCGTAATTAAACTGAGACAGCACTAAGCTTTCGCAAAGCAACTTTTTGGTATTTCTGTTGAGAAATTCCCGATTAGAATAAATTAACTTTAGATTACAGAAAGATTTTTTTATTATAGAAGAGATATGTTGCGCAAAGGATAAATCTTCATCAATGTATATGCCCAGATTTTTCTCACAAACTGAGAATGTTAAAAATTCATTGTTAATACTTACCCTTAGAATATTTTTAATTCTATTTTTAACTTGTTTACGGCCGAAAAGCATAGCTTTGGATTTTGTAGCGTTAATTGTTAAGCAAAATTTGTTAGATATCTCCGAGATAGTTTGCAGATCTTCGTTGATTTTTGTGATAGCGCCATCCGATTCGGATTCTTTAAAGTCAAGGTAGAGTTGAGTGTCATCAGCGTAGAAATGAGAATTCATGTGTTTCAGATATTTAATAAATTGAGAGGTATAAATTGAAAATAAGAGAGGACCTAAAATAGATCCCTGCGGTACTCCACGTGTAATATGTATTAAATTGGATGTTTTTTCTTCTATTTGAACTCTTTGATATCTTCCATTTAGGTAAGAGCTCAATAAATTTACTGAGGCTGTGTTAAATCCCATAAAATGACATAAAGCTAACAGTAAAGAGTGATTTATTTTGTCAAAAGCTTTTGAGTAATCTAAGAGAATTAGTATACATAATTTTTTAGCATCTATATACGAGTAAATATCGTCTAATACTTTAAGTAACGCTGTAGTGCAACTGTATTTTGGACGGAAGCCCGATTGATGTTTAGGTAGAAGATCAAATTGTGAAATATGAAAGCGAATTTGTTCGTCTAAAATTTTCTCAAAAGCCTTTGACAGAGTACAAAGTATACTAATTGGCCTCAGATCAGAATATTCAGTTGGGTTCTGTTTTTTGGGAAGCGGCAATACTTTTGATTGTTTCCATAAGGATGGGAAGGTGGAATTATTGATACAATGATTGACTATATGTGTCACGTAGGGTAGAATTGTAGGGCAAGTATGTAACAGCATTACAATATTTATTTCATCCGGACCAGTAGCATGGGATTTAATGGAGAGTAATTTTTCATATACTTTTAATTCATTAACTTCGGTAAACTTAAAATCTTGCAGATTCTCTTGGACATGAGACTCATAATGATTTAAAATGTGTATGTCTGGGTTATCTAGGCCACCAATACCGTGAATAAAATAATTATTTATTATTTCATGATTTTTTAGTTCATTGGGAATAGTAGATTTTTTATTTTTTGTTATGTTCAGATTATTTAATTCTTTCCATATGTTACTTTTTTGTCTTAACTTAAATTCCAGGAATGCTTTTTTCTCTCTCTTAATTGCGTAATTAACTTGATTTTTTAGAGTTTTGTAATACTCCCAATGATTAGGAACTTTTGTTTTATTGAATCTCTCTAATGCCCTGTTTTTATATTTAATCATTATTTTTATATTTAATCATTATTTTTATTGTGTCTGTAAGCCAAGGTGCCTTATTTTTTGTTATTTTTATTTGCCGTACAGGGGCATGTTTCTGAAATAAATACAATATATTGTTATTTAGAATCTTAATTTTTTTGTCAATGTCGTTTGTTGTGTAGATTTCTGAAAAATCACACATATTCAAATCATGATTGAATTCATTTACGTTTAATCTTTTAAAATCGCGTTACTTGTGTAAAAAAGGTTTTAATTTATTTTTAACGTATCCAACGTTACATGAGGGTATTGAATGGTCTGAAACGGTAGAACTGGAAACTTTTATGTCATTAGGAGAAAGTATTTCTGAACAAATAATAACATCTATACTCTGTTTTTAAACTAAGAGGAGCGAATTGAAAAGTCCTATTTACACAGGGAAAAATAACTAAAAAAGTAACTAGATATCATTTTAGCGGTAAATTTGAATTTGTCTTGTATCATTTCAAGAAAAACATTTCAAAACTTTGTTATGAATTCATTGAAGTCAAAGTTTTAGATAACCAACGAATAAAGATGACACTAAATTGTGCTCATTCCGTTTTTGATTTATAATTATTGTATTTTAGTTGTACTTTTATTTTTTACTTACTTCGTCTCATATCGCAGCTCGGACCAGAATGTTGGGAAGAGAATCGCTCATTCGCCCAAGCAGCGCTCAAATTTCAGTAAATTGAGTAAAATGTCTCCCAACAAAATACAAAATAATTTACATTTTGGGTTTAACATACAGTTTTAATTCATTGTTTTATAAGTAACTGTGATTAGAAAATTATATATCTATTATAATAACAGAAAAGAAAGTAAATAGTAGGTTTTTCAATTTGATGGAAAAATTAGAAAAATAGGTATGCCAGTTCTATTTGTTGAAATGAAATTAAGAACCTATTATTACCTACCTATTACAAAACATATTTAGGAGGGACTGAAAAATATGTATTTGAAGAAAAGCTTATTTAAAATGAAGAATTTTGGCAGGTTCAAAAAAATAAAGTTTATTTTTATATTTCTTTATAGGTATAGTTTAATTTGTAATATTTTTTCTTAAAATTAAACTACAAGATTACCATTAGTTGTATGGATTTCCTAATTAAATAAGGGTTCTTTCTTCAGGTAAAATGTAGCAAAGTTCTGAAGTACGATACGATATGTTTGCAGACAAGTGTTTTGAAATGAAATAAATCAAATCTATACGAATTTTGTCTCCACTAACAAGATGTTATATTCAACAGTCGAAAGTGTAAACTTGTGGGCAATAGCTTATTAAATGTATGTAGAAGTCCAAGAAAGTGCAATGGTACCAGCTTTTACTATAATAATAATGGTTTTTATCATTCTCCTGTTTTTTTGTAGATATGATTTATAATTGTTGCTTAAATTCCACATTGTGTATCAGAATGTCTTTGGTCTTCTTGAAAACATATTTTTATACAATATAAAGCAGATGGTATATTTTTTTGAGACATCCTCAAGCCTTTCGAAAACTAAATGTTTATTTGCAGGTAAGATAATATCTATCTTAATTTTGTATGATCATTTATTGTATAGACAAATAATTAAATAAAAATTATTAAGGCATAAAAAAGGTAATTTGTAACTTTGTGTCAGCAGAAGGAGTTCCTACTCCCAATTTAATATATTTTTTACAAACAAATAAAATGTCTTTAGTATGATCGGTAGATATTTTTAATAATTCAGCACTACATATGTTTCGGAATCTTCTGGTGCAGTCACAGCTTTTCAAAATTTAAAAAAACATTTAGGGACATAAACACTTTAAAATGATCATGGACGAAACCCATATTTTGTGATAGTGTGTAGGTAGCTTACAACTAGTTGATTAAATTAAAATCTTCGAGCATAATGCTCGAAGATTAAAATACACGTTTGACAAATCTCTTTTACACATTCGCAGAGTTTAATATGTGTAAGTGTAGTTATAATCTTTGCAGTCTATTTTATAAACTACATTTAGTTGAGTTGCTTTCTTGAGTTTGGGTTTAAAATTTTAAAATAAGGTTTCATTTACGAGCAATTTTTACATTATATCTAGAGAACATTTTTGACACTTGTTTGGAAAGTCCTTTTACATATAGCAATTTAATGTTTAAAAGAGGGTGCCACACCAAATGTTACAGTAATAACACTTTATGCTTTTGACTATTTAAGTACCAAGCTAAAATAATAAAACAAGGTATTTGTTTTAGGTTAAATAATGAAAGTTTTGGAGGCCACAAATTATGGACATATTCAGATGGCAATAGCACTTATAAATTATATCCAAAATATTTTGTAGTTTTAAATGTTAATTAACAATTTTGTAAATGGTTTATTTTCAAATAAATAAAATTTACTTTAATATTTAGTTATATTTTAATCATTTTGATTAGAAATTCATTAATTTTTAGTTTAAAAAAAAAATTAGTAATAAAGTTGTATTTTTTTTAAGTAGAACACCAAAAAAGCAATATTTACCAATTTATAATATTGCGGAAAAAATGCTACCATATATTCCTGAGGCTTAAATATAACGATTTAACCCAAAAGTGGATGATTTCAGAAATACAAAGTTCAATTTAGTTTTTCATAAATAATTTTTTTAATATTTAATGTATTTTTAAAATATTTGGCTAGGAAGGGTTTGTGGGGTAAAATATTTAAAGCTGCTACCATTTTTATTGTAAAATTTAAAGGACGCCTTTTTTATAAATCCAATTTCTCAAAAACGGCTGCTCAAATCTACTCTTACCACATACCTTGCAGAACAAGAATTTTTATTTAAGTTAAATACAGAGTGGCGATTAAATGTGTGTAAGGTACAACAATTTCACAATAAAAATGAGAGCAGTTGTAATTTTTGTATACTACACTGTAGTTTTGTATTTTTTTTTAATATGGGCTAGAAAAACAACATGAATAGTAGTATCTTTATTTTGTAAATTTGTTATATTTTAATTAATAATAAAGTTTGAAAAATAAAACAAAAATACATAAGAGGTGCCTATACAACATAATAAGTGAAAAGACAAAGTACATCTTGACATTTACATTGAATCAGAAACAAAAAACACTAAGTACTCAATATGTTAATCTACATCAGAAGATTAATTTGTGCCTCTATCAATTCTATGGGATTTAACTCGCAGTGATATGGGGCAGCCACTACACAACTTTATTGGTTTCTTTAGCCTTTACATCGACAACATTAAAATTATGTGCATCTCTATGTTGCCAAATTAGGTGTAAAAGTTGATATCACTTCATATTTAAATAAATTTAATATTTTTAGTTTTGTAACCATTCCTGTCAGATTTTCTTGATAACAGAGGAATTTTTTCAACTTTTCGACTATGATATGATACATTTTCCATCACAATCATAGCATAATTAGAAAACTTTGTAAAAAATGTAGAAAACCAATTCTAAAATACTTCGGATTTCGTCTCGTCAAGGTAAATGCATTTTCTACAGAATTAGCACGTATATTAAGGCACCTGCTTTTGGCTTTTCAGGCCTGTTGATAAACCTTATTATGATCTTCATCAAAGTAGAAGCTTGGCCTGTTTTATTTTCTATATTGTTTGATGGATTTTAAATCTACGTATATAGTGTTCTATCAATACACTTTGACAATTTCTTTTCAAATATCTAAAAAAATATATACATAATAAATAAACAGTACATTTGACGAGCAGGGCATGATTGCACCGATGGTCAAATCTATAAGCCGGGTCGAAAAGGATTAGAAAAAAGGTATGGGCATGATTGCACCGAACCGATGGTCATGAAATTATCGTTATCTATTGGGTTTTCCCCAATCTGTAATGTACTTAGAACTCACCCTTCAATAAGCTATTAATAAATGTATATATAACTGGTATATATTTATTTGAAAAATTCAATGTTCTTCGAGATTTTGAAATTTATTCATTTGAGAGTGAATTATTGTATTATAAAAATGGAATTTGTTTTAAGTGAACCCGGAAAAAGCAATTTAATTTTAAATACATATAAATATTATAGTAGTGATAAAACTGCTATCGGCAGAAAATGGAGATGTATAAACAGAACTTGTACAGGAAAAGTAGTGCTAGATGAGTTTGGAACAACAATTTTAACGCAACCAAGTGCCCATAATCATTCACCCGTTAAAAATTTGGAAAGAAAAATTGTATCAGCAGCTGTGAAAAGAAAAGCAATGGACGATATCACAGTAAGACCATCTAAAATTATTAATAGTGTCCTTCGATCTTCTCCGATGGTGATGAAAATGACGTCAAACGATATTTATAACATTCGCAAGTGTGCATATGCCGCAAGGAGATCTATAATGCCTCCTTTACCGGGAAATATGAGTGATGTTCACGATTGTTTAAATTCTGTAGCTGTAAGAACAGTAAGTGGTGAAGATTTTCTATTGGAAAACGATTGTACTAACAATATTATTATATTTTCGTGTAAAACAAATCTCATGTTTCTTTGTACTTGTGACAGGAGTTATGTAGATGGCACGTTCAAATGCTGTACGCAATATTTTTAGCAATTTTTCACCATACATGCAATTAAAAATGGCCATTATGTACCGTTAGTGTTATGTCTTCTACCAAATAAGGAAAAAGCCTCGTACAAGGCTATATTTGATATTATTTCAAGAAAATGTTTATCACTTGGGTATACATTTTATCCAGTTGAAGTAGTTGCCGATTTCGAAAAAGCTATTCACTCGGCAGTTACAGAAATGTGGCCTAATTCATCTTTAAAAGGTTGCAGGTTTCATTTGGCACAAAGTTGGTGGAGAAAAATACAAAATGTAG
Organism: Psylliodes chrysocephalus; assembly: GCA_927349885.1. Taxonomy (NCBI): domain Eukaryota; kingdom Metazoa; phylum Arthropoda; class Insecta; order Coleoptera; family Chrysomelidae; genus Psylliodes; species Psylliodes chrysocephalus. Next base: position 15,825,811 of record OV651815.1, read on the forward strand.
GATTGACAGCAGTTTATAAAGGATATAGGAAAATGGTTAAGACTAATGTTTGGTTTGGCATTCGTACCCTCCGAAGAGGTAATTGATGCATTTTTCTTGGACATATGTAACCTGCAACCGCAGGATGAAAGAGTGCAACTATTTTCAGACTACATTTTAAATAATTACATTTTTGATGCGTCTCCATTTCCACCAAAAATATGGGCTTCATGTGCTGCAACTTCTGAACTTACCACCAACGCCTGTGAATCATTTCATTCGAAATTTAACGAACAATTTTACAGCCCGCATCCTAATATTTTCAACTTTTTGGAAGTTTTAAAAGATTTTCAAGCTAATACCTATGTCAAGATAAACAGTATCCGTCTCCCTGTAAAAATAAATAACAGAAAATATAAATTAAAATTAAGTTATCTCGATTCAGTAGTCAATAATTTTAAAAGCGACATTATCAGTAGATTTGACCTAATACAACGTACATCCCATCATTATCATCACGTATAACATAAAAATAAAATAAAAAAAAATCAGTGGTTGTAGCATAAAAAAATGAACATTAAACCTTCATAAATTCACAATTTTCATCACCTAAATATTAATTTAGTGTATTATTTTGTTTTATTTTGTTTTTTTATATTCATAGTCAATAACCCTAATTTTTATTTTTTTAATCAGATTTTATGGGAGACTATTTTTAGTTAAGTATGTATATAGTTATTAGTTAAGTACTGTGAATTTTTGTAATCACTTTATAAAATAACTACTTTTATTCATGACTACATTGTTTTATTTATTATTATGTATAAATATGCATGTATTAAAATATTCTTCTGAAAGCTTTATACAAAAAAAATAAAAGACTGTATATTAGAAAAAAACTCAAAAAATACTTTTAATAGTTCTTCGCAATCTCACCTTTTCTTTATTAAATATTTAAATTGTAATTATACGAGTATTATTCATCTGATT